>CM066204.1:25946294-26546294 GCA_033675395.1 Rhodiola chrysanthemifolia
GTAATTTTGTATGTTTTAAATTAAAATTATATAGTTTTGAAAAATGATTAGTTTTTAATTTATGAGTTTTTAATTATTGAAATAACGTAGTTTTGATATTATTTTATTTAAACTATGTCATTTTTAAAATTTTGTTTTTAACTTAGCTGCACGGGATATGAATTCATTCTACTATTGAATTTGCCATTGTATTAATAAATAAACCTCTTTGGACGAATTCCTGACGGCATTCAATTTGAGAACATCAAAATGATATTCTTAAACCAAGTAATCCTCGCCGAAAATCTCATTCGTCAACATAGAACAGGTCTAAGTTAGTATATACAAATGCAACATGAAGCAAATGGTTTAGAAGCAGTTAGGTTAGAAAATCAAGCAAAGGAGTTGACTAAGATATGATGAATCGTTGACGAATGAAATATCACATTCCCACTCACCAATCCCCATGTGGCCAATAATGTAATCGTTTGACCTAATTCAATTAACAATGATGCTTAATCTCTCCAATAATGAGGAGAGCTCAAAACCCTAAGTTAACTGAAACTTAAATATAGTAGGAAAGACCCCAATCAGATTATAGTAATTAAGTTGCATAATTTAGTGGTGGCCCTGCCGACACATTATTATTGTTATCACTAAACTAGTATTAAGTAACTAATTAACGTGTACAGAATTAATGATCAAAGATATGACTCAAGATCCAAAAAGATAAGACAGTATTTCAAGCCTATTAATTAGGTACGTTTATGGGTTTTTTTTATAGCATTTACCAACCATCATGCATGAAGCTACAAGTGAGGATTCTTTTTTCTACTATATTCTTAATTTTTCATGTCAGTCAGAACTTACTGTTCGAAATGGACATAAAAGTGAGTACCGCTCCACATACTCTAAGACAAAATCATTCATTTAAACTGCTCCATTGATTAATTATGATGTGAATTGTGAACACTAAATTTAGACAAGAATCTCAATAGGAGCATGGAGCAAATTAAACTTTTAACTATTTGTTTTCTATTTTCAAAATCTAATTATAGGAGGTAGCTAGAGATTGATATGGCGTGAAGCAAGAGCTACAAGCTAAAGTACAACCTAATTATTGTATTTATCCTTTTGTGATGTTAATATGTGATATCACACGAGTGGGCTAGCTAGTTCTAAGATGTAGCTAGGGTTTGTAGTTGTACCGTCCAATGAGATAATCTTAAATTTGTGGTCAAACCTTCATGTTTTTTCCGAAAAGTTGAATTTTGCACCAAAAGATTCGTTTGGCTGTTTATTGAATGAAACATTGTGTAAGTTGTCAAAATCAAAGAGAAGACATTTAAATCAACATTGACAAATAATTAATAGAATAGCGGTGGAGAATTTAGTGAGAACACGAGATCAAACTTATTTTGAGGACAATCTAAATAATTTTGCATCTGAGAAAACCAAAATAAAAGTGAATAATACAAGAAATATTTTTTCTAATAATTTTAGTAGAAGTTTTTTTTAATGAACTTCCCAAGAGTATTAAATTTCATCTAAATAATTAATTTTAAGTGTACCAATTGGACAAAGACAGCCAATGAGCAATTAATAATTTTCCACATTTCCAATATAATTACGGATCTTACGCAAACAAACATGTTTTCTTCTAGTGTCACACTTTGTCAACATAAATGCTAACTCTTTGCCCACGTTCTTTGTCATCTCGTCTGAATTAATTATATTCAATATGAGACAAAATCTCATCTAATTAAAATAAACGAGGTCGACGTACTGGTTAAAAATACGCCGTAAATATAAAATATATGAAATATCAAACTTTTATAAAAAATTTATAGTTTAACTATTGGGTGCGGTTCAGGTACAAACCAAATTATATATAAAAACTACAAACCGAATTTTAAGCTGACACGTGTCTCGTTTAGTCGAAATCTCGAACAAATACACGGAGGGGTATTATAGTCATTTCACACTGAGGGGTATAAAAACTAATAATGTTATTTTCAATTTAGTCCTCGAGTTGTTAATGATCAGACTTAAAAAAATAATGATCATACTTAAAAAAATAATGATCAGACTTAAAATAATGATCAGACTTAAAGTCTTAATGATCAGACTTAAAGGCCTAATGATCAGACATAAAATAAAATAAATGATCAAACTTAAAATAGATAATGATCAGACTTAAAGGCTTAATGATCAGACTTAAAGGCTTAATGATCAGACTTAAAGGCTTAATTATCAGACTTAAAGGCTTAATGATCAGACTTAAAATAAAATGAATGATCAGACTTAAATGATCAGACTTAAAGGCTTAATGATCATACTTAAAGACTTAACGATCAGACTTAAAATAAAATGAATGATCAGACTTAAAGGCTTAATGATCAGACTTAAAATAAAATGAATGATCAGACTTAAAGGCTTAATGATCAGACTTAAAGACTTGATGATCAGACTTAAAATAAAATGAATGATCAGACTTAAAATAGACAATGATCAGACTTAAAGGCTTAATGATCAGACTTAAAATAAAATGAATGATCAGACTAAAATAGATAATGATCAGACTTAAAGGCTTAATGATCAGACTTAAAATAAAATGAATGATCAGACTTAAAGGCTTAATGATCAGACTTAAAGACTTAATGATCAGACTTAAAATAAAATGAATGATCAGACTTAAAATAGACAATGATCAGACTTAAAAGGCCTAATGATCAGACTTAAAATAAAATCAATGATCAGACTTAAAATAGATAATGATCAGACTTAAAGGCTTAATGATCATACTTAAAGACTGAATGATCAGACTTAAAATAAAATGAATGATCAGACTTAAAGGCTTAATGATCAGACTTAAAAAAATAATGATAAGACTAAACAGTCTTAAAAAACAATGATCAGACTTAAAAAATAATGATCAGACTTAAACAGTTAATGATCAGCTTTAAATTTGATGTTTCTACATCCATGTCAGAATTTGATGAGCGCCTGGTGTTTTTTGTGTGAAAACGGCATTCTGAGCAAAATTCATTGCTTTGCCATGAGCTCGGCATGTTTAAGGCAAATTCCTTCATCTGGAGGGTCAAATTCGTGTTTTATTCTTCTGATCATTACTGGTTTAAGTCAGATCATTATCTGTTTAAGTCTGATCATTAACGGTAGCAAAAGTCAAATTTTATTCAAAATGATCAGACTTAAACCAGTAATGATCAGACTTAAAAACGTATTGTAGCGAAATTCGAATATTTTACTGTAGCAAAATTTAGGACGATTATACCCCTCCTATCTTTTATGTATTTTTAAATAAGTCCGCGTGTGTTTTTTTATTTACAAAAAGAACCCCGAACGGGATGAATTCTGATTGATCGATTTTTTTATGGATTAGTAGTTTTTATTTATAATTTTGGTTTGTATTTGATCCAAACCCTTAACTATTTATTTATTTGTATGATTTCAGTATTTAAAAAATTTCCAATTCTCTCCAATTTTTTTTTTGTGTTTTTCTGTTTACCATTTTTGTTTGAAATGGATTATAGAGGTCAGATCTGGTGCAGAGTTAAATTTTGGTACAAAATACACAATTTGTCAAAATCATTTTATAATTCGTCAGTTTATTTTATAGTTCGTCACTTTCGAGCCGTAAAATGAAAAGACGACATAATTCGTCAGTTTCATTTTATAATTCGTCACCAATAAAAAATACCAAAAAATCAAGATTTACTCTCATCTATTCAAATCACAAGACCAAGGACTATGTTTAGTTTGTATTTTGTACCAAAAATTTAACTTTACACCGGATCCTTTTCCCAAGAAAAAGTCAGTATCATAAATGGGCTCAAGTCTTTGATCCGGCTATGGCGTGTTATTTTACACATTATTGGGTCGTAGTTATAGTTGCAATGGGCCAGTTAGTATAATTAACTCTACTCCTTCACTTTATACCTAAAAAAAAGAAAAAGAGTATGATTGAAAGTTTTTGACATGTTAATGGTCTACCATGATCGACGATTACTTCATTGATCAAGTACCGAAATATAGTTTCAGATCAAATCAGTGAAATATTTACGAAATAAAACCTAGTAGTCATTTCAAGAGTTTCTAGAATTTTATTATCGAACTAATATCAAACCACAATGCCAAAAAAATGGGTTCTCAAAAAGTATTTTTAAAATTTTTTTGTTGCCCCACTAACAAAAAAAAGAAAACCAGGATCCATTCATCACTGGTTGCAGTTGAGATCAAATTCTTTCGACTCATCCACTCCACTTAAAAAAAAAAAACATGGATAATTTTGGAGTCCAGATATTTCTGGTTGTGTATTTCAATCAAATATATTTTCTGCTAAGATCACCACTCTTCATCATCACTCAATTTTTGAGATTCTCATTTCTATAAAGTAATTGTGCCAATCCATGGAGTCATCCGTTATCATGTCCCTCAGCAATATATCCTTTACTCCCCTGAATCCTGGGAGAAACAGAACTACTTCCAGAGCTCAGCCAAGTCGGAGGCTGAGAATTCCAACTCGACGCATCTCCCAGAAGATGTATGTCCCTGGTAAGAAGCTTCAACGCTCTCCCATTTTAAATCTAATGTTACTCGAAAACTGCAAGTAATTTAGTCTCTGTTTGTGAGGATGCATATAGGGTTCGGAGAGAAGTCTCCTGAGGCGAAAGCCGCAATTAATCTCCACAATTTCTTCACCTACATAGCTGTCAGGATTGTCATGGCACAACTTGAGGTCATCTCTTGAAATAAGTCTCTACCATCTTCGCTGATTTTCACACTAGGATAACTTAGGTTGTCTGTCAGAGCAGAGCTACAATACTGAAGCACACAAGGAGCTGATGGAGTTTGTGGATAGAAACTCGCTCAATGATGGAGACAAGTTCTGTGCTGACTTGATGCGGGAATCACCGCGGCATAAAACTTTAGGTATTGTCCTTTACCAAATATTGCAGATAACAAGAGCAATTTTAAATCTCCTTACTGTCTTGTTTGGCTTGACTGATCATATCTTTAATCTGTGGAACGAGCAAACTGCAGCAATGCGCATCTTAGAGGTTGGTTTAAGCTACCTTTCCTTTCACGAACATGGTTTATTGTTTGAAAACCAGAACTCCAGCATACACGACTTTCAATATGCAGGTCCGATCTTCTTACAGCAAAGAAGACTTTGAATGGGATAATATGCAGCGACTCTCTGCCCAGGTTTGCGACATCTGTCTTCATACTCACTATAGAATACGGATGCCTTCGGCGGTTAATAGTATTGCTGGTTTCCATGCAGTTGGTTGATGAGTCCAACAAACAACTGATGAGGGAGTACCTACTAGAAACCAGTAACATAGAGAAAGACAAATGATAAATATTTCATAGCATATCGGCTTACTCACATGTACACTTACTTCTATATATTGAAATATATTTGAACAAAAAGTGCATGATGCCTACAGAATAATGTTTTTCGTTAGTGCTCATTTGAATTTTAATTTTATTAGTATGGAGGTGAAGGGTAACAAGAATGAGCAGTATCTCATGCACATTTATGATTTTCTTTCCCTATATCATTGTTACTTGACCAGACAACTGATCTGAGAGAGATTCAAGTACCATAGGATGGCCATGTATAAACCAAGTATTTGATTATTCAAAAGTGTCCATCTTGTTGTACGCCGCCGGGCCTACTCTTCTGAAGAATCGTTCTGGTTCAACTACAAAATAGAGTTTTGTTAGGAGAAAGAAAGTGAGTAAACGAAGAGTTAGATATATATATTTGGTGCTATTTCAGATTTATTTTCATTTCAGCTACAGTCGCAGAAGCTTTTTACCTGTACATATTTACGAACATCAGTTGAAGCAAGGATTGTTCCTGATGTGAAGTATGATTGTGCATAATCTTCAATGTTCTCCAGCCTGCAATCATTCCATCAATGAGCTTTAAGCCTACATCTTATTTAATTTCACGTGCTTAGTCAGCCATCAAACTCTCTTGGTGTGGTTGATGTTGTATAGTTTTAGTCTATAGCAATGGGAGCCATAGGTTTATAAAGCTTGTAAATAAATATTCAGCAGGCTCCCAGCAACACGTTATTGTTCAACGTTGATATTAATGATATATTGTCTGTGACATGGGAGTACCTGTACACATAGTTAACCATAATGCCTCCACTTTGTGCAAGCCCCTTCTCTGATTTGTCAGCCATCCAGTTTATTCTTTCTACCATCTGCCACAGAAAAAGAAAGCTTCAATCTAGTGACCATTAATAGCTATTTGAATTCCCATGTGCTCCACAAGCACATGAAAGTGTATATTTGAACAAATAGACTGCATGAAGCCCAAAGCATAATAAGCTTAATACATGGTGTTATGTCTATGTCTCTGACATCTTAAGCGTGCATATTGATTACTTAATTCGAAGTGCAAATTATCAAGTAACTATGGAGGAATATGCACCCCAAAGCAAGTTTTTGATAAGATAATAGCTGCAATATGCACCCCCAAGTGTGCTCACTACGCTTTCAAATAATTTTCTACTAACAGATCTACTGGTCTGCTGACATTCAATCTTACTTGTTATTCGCTAAAGAAAAGCCCCCCTTTTGATGAAATAAGGAAACGGAAGACATATAGTAGCAGCATTCGAAACTAGACTTATAACCATCCATCAAAAGAAATCAGCATTTATACTATGAGGCTTGTCATGAGAACATGCATACCGCTCCATTTTGCAAGTGGAAATTGGCAACAGAATCTAACGCCTTCCCTCTCTTCTTCTCTTGCAGAAGGTACCTGAAGAAGAGGCAAAATATATCCACCTGACCTTTTTAGTACAAGTCATGCTACTCTCCTTTAATTGCAAATTGAATATATCTATGTGCAGGAAAAAAATTTGCTTGTTATGTGCTCCTAACGAAATTTCAACGCGCGTCAAGATACCTGGCACACAGTCGCATCAGAGGAGTCTTAAGCACTGTCAGCAACTCATCTGAACTGGTCCACTTGTTTGTATTCAATAGAATATTTAACATCTTTTCCATGCCATTTCTTCCATCACTGAATTGAAATGAATTGGTGACTTAATTTATATGAAAATTCACACTTTAAAGTGCCATCTATACCCTTGGTTTTAATTGTTGGATATCATGTATTAGGATAGACCTAATTGATCAATGAATGTTCTCTCTTACACGCTCAAATCCAGAACTGCATTTTCCTCATCTGGTTTAAGTATATTCTCCTGGAATGTTGAGCTTGTATTTTCTTCTGATGAATGGGGCATAGCCTCTGTTTCAGAAAGTTTTGATTGAGATGCTAACTTAGACAGAAGCCACTGCATAAAACCTGGGATCGGACTCAGAGTTGCAAATGTCTACAAGAAAAAAAAACATCTTAAAGAGATGAAACTAGGCATACATACAGTGCCGAGAAAATTAATGATAAGTCATCTATGTACCGAAATTCGAGCCAATTGAAATAGAGAACATCCATAGTGTCATACTTAAAATAATATGCAGGGGATGAAAAACAATGACTTTATAATGCATCATCAGACATATGAGGTTTGAATGATTAACATATTACTAGATTCGTCGGACCTTATATTGGAAAATAGATCTAGGCGAAGCCACAAAATTTTCCTATAGAATGTGTGATAAGAAATACTTACAGATATGTGTGGCATATCTCTTCTCAACAATGTCACCACGCGCTTTATGAGAAACTTCCCCAAGTTTATCCCAGCCAATCCAGGCTACAAAATTTGCACAAGTATTTGGTAAATACAAGGTTTAAGTATATTTTGAGAGGTAGGGTATGGGCGTTTGAAACCACATATAATTATTATTTATTATTGAACAAAGTCATTGTGTTCACTGAAACTAAAAACAATTCTGTTGTGATGCCTCCTCAACTTAAACAAAAAAAAACTTTAGAGTCAGATATTCTGCTACACTTTTACCTGCGTCGATGAAATTGAATAAAACAACGCACAAGTTGCCTCTTGTTCTGGTATAGGAGGTTCATCCCACAATACTTCCTGAAGTATGACAGAAAGCATAAGATGGTAGTAAAATCATTAATACCTAACCAAAAAGTAAATTGAATAGAACACACTAACCTGTATTGTTTCGGCCACCTTTCGCAGAAGAGCCACTTCAATAAAAATAAGGGGTTCGCCTGCAGAGGAAGAGCAAATTATGCAACTTAATTCGTAATATAATGGGGTGGATATATTTAGCATGAACTCTAAGTTCAATTCTTTGCATATACTCTTCTACATCATGGGATATTTGCAACAACGAGTTCCATAAACATGGTGTGGAAACAGACAGCTGAAAACCCCATTAACCTACCAAGTGGCAACTGGCCGGTTCCAAATACAAATGATAGACCATTTGTCAGTCAGCTATATATTGTGCTTATTATGTTTAGTAAAACATCTACTACTGCTCCCAAACAAGTCGCCAGTATAACAAATGAACAACACCAACCATCATACATTGGGAATTAGAACTCCTAACCAGGTATGCCGGGATGAAAGTATCCAAAACAGCGACGTCCAACTCCTAGTCTTCTCTTAAGATCCACAAGGCTGCTGATGGGATGTACTGCCTGTGTGGATGATGGTTATTTAAAAACATTTTCCAGTCACCTATCGTGCTTTGTTAAGGAGGGAGAAGAAGGCCAAAGGGACAGATGAGACATGCCTCATATGCCACTATTTTCTCTAGCAAAGAAGCAGAGTCATTCCATGTTAACTGGTGAAGCTCCAATGCAGCAGGACTTAACCATGTACTAAGTTTTTCCTTCAGATCTGTATCCAGTGCTCTCAAAGATGCAATATTCCCCTCACTGCATACATGCACAGACAAATGACAAGAAAAATCATAAGCAGCAGGAAATATATAAGGGAAATTGGTGAATATGGATCCTTGAAGACGCTTTTAAACATCATCATAAATTCAACTGACACATTGTCATCGACAACAAAATGAAATATGATTCTGACCCAAATAAAATGCTTCCTGTTCTCTTGGTATGCATAAGTAGTGATAAACTAACCATAAGCATAAAAGTTATGCCTAGATGTACATCATAAAAAAGTAAAATCAGTTATCAAATTTGTGCATTTTGTTTAAATATAATCGTTGGAAAGATAAGAAAGGCTGTAAAATGGAAATTAACTAATTAGTAACGAGAAATGAGTTAAATATTTACCTAAGGACAAATAAGATGTCAGCTCTAAGAATGGTTAAGAACTTCAAACCTCCTCGGTGTGTGTTGAGTCGTTCAAAAAGAAGTTCATATGTTGGCTTTAATGCCTGCCGCAAGTTTTTCTCAGTTCGATAAAAAGCAGAAAGCTTAACATCTTCCTCAGGGCCCGTTGTTCGAGCTTTGTCACCTAAAAAAGCATCTCACCTTCACATCTACTTTTCTAATGTTGATTCAATAAGTAGCATCCATGTATTTAAGAAAAAAGGGAAGGGAAAACATAAACCAACCAGCAGGAAGTTCAAGCCCAAGATACTGCTTCATCAGCTCACGCACACTGGCCCTATCACAGTCATAATCTCTAGCGAGTACCAGAAGTAGATTCCGCCTATCCTCAAGAGATAAAGGAAGATAGCCCTGCAATCAATCCCCCTAGTTTCAGTGTCACCAACAAATCATGACACGTTATGCAATCTAGCCCTCTAAATTGTTTCAAAAAGACAAATCTACCTCCGAGAAATCATCAAGTACGGAATCCGGAAATTCAGTTTTCTTCATGGTTATAGCTGAGCGCATAGACTCCAAAACAGTTCCCATTTCTCTGATACATAATAACAAAAACAACATCTCATTTTAATTTCCAGAAAAATTACTCCTCTGGAATCAAACGTAGCAACAACACGAACCTTTTAGAGACCTCAGATCCACCAGATGATGACACATTTAGTTTTTCTTGTAATGCACGCCCATCCAGTTGCACTTGATCAAGGCCAATTTGCTTCTGCATCCATCAAAATAAATTTCACAACAGAAAAAAAATACAAACAAATATCCAGGTGACAAAAATCCAATCAAATCACATATCCTTGCCATCAACTTCGGCAGCGAAAAATCCTCCATGGTTTCAAAATTCACAAATTTCACTAAAACACATCAACTTTAAATAAATAAACAAAAATCTGATCATCGGTAAATCAAGATTCCAAGCGGCTTTCTTGTTCGGAAAATTAATTAAACATTCAATTAAGAATCGGGGAAAATCCATACCATAACAGATGAGGGATTAAGCTTGGTATGATCGTTAGGTCTTCGCATTCTCGTTCGCAGTAAAATCGACAAAGCCTTCTTACTCATTGCGCGTTTGTCTCTCTATGTTTTTGCACAGCGTCTTTTTCACCGTTAATTTATTATTATTTGTTTATTTTCAAAATATGTAAACTATTTTTAAAATAATTAATTATAATATTTAATCTCTGGGCTTGTTTGGGTTTAGCCCAATGGATTTGGGCCTTCGGCCCTGATAGATCGAATAAGTTTATCAGATCCTAAGACCCGAAACGGCAAAATAACGGAATTTTAATTAGTTGTATTTTTAATGAAAATAACTAATTTGTAATAAATATTTAGGAAAAAGATCAGATACTAAGTTGATTACTTGGTAAAAAACACAAATAAATCACAATCCCTGATCTTGTGATTTGGATGAATGAGAGTAAATCCTGACTTTTGGTGCATTTTCTCGATGACAAATTATATGGAAAAGTGACGAACTATATCGTCTTTTTCGTTTTTCGGCGACGAAGATTTTGACGAACGTTGTCGTTTGTACAAAAAAATAACTTTGTACCTGATCTTATCCCTAAACATTTATTTAGAAATATTTTTTTATATATATATTAAGAATTAAATTGTGAAAGTTAACTCTAAAAATTATTTGATTGTTATTTGTTTGATTCAGAAATCCAATATAAAATTGGGCCTTTTTCCAATGACTCAAAAAGATGATTGGTTGTCATGATAGAGATAGATTTTTCAATAAATTATCTTTTAATTAACTAAAATAAAAAGAGAAAATTGTAAAGAAGGGATATGAACTATCACCTATTGACAAATCACAGTCAGAATTATAGAAAATGACAATTTTGGGGTAATTTCATCACATAATTGATGCCCTAATTTTTATATGTCAAATAATTTTTTTTTAAATTACCCCTTAATTATCATTTATATAATTCTAACTGTGATTTGTGGATAGGTATTTCATGAGTATCAGACAAATAATATACTTAATAAATACCAGTAGAAAAACTGCAACAAGTATGTGCACTTTTTTTTTTTTGATACAACAAGTATATGCACTTAATCAACCTATTTTTTCTTAACATTTCCAAATACATTATAGAATTGGCAGATAACAAATACATACTAATTTTACATAGTTGGATGAATGTAGCCTACAAGAGTTTGTTGGCTTAAAACAACATACAAATCCAGCACATTGCCTGAAAAGACATGCCCTAATCTGAGATAACATATAATTGCTGCGGGTTACAAATCAGGGACTTGCTTGTTCCGGTGAATTCGACGATACCAATCTCGATACACCCAAATGGGAAATTTGGAGTTATGGAATATGCTCAGAGATATCCTGGAGAGATATCCATAGGGTAGGGATTCCCCATCACATTGTCCAGGTAGTAGTGAGGGTGAGCTCCATCCATGACGACAAACTGCATGTCTTCCGAAGGCTTCCAGTGGCGCTTTCTCTGATTGATGAACCAGTTGTTGATCTGTTTCTGATCTAGCCCAGTGGATTCCGATAGGGCGAGCTTTTGGGACTCCTGAATTAAGACGATGAGCAACGACTCGATGATTATAATTAAATATTAAATATGGTAAACAATGATACGGTTTTGAGTTAGAGGGATTAATTACTGAAGGGTATGGCCATTTGTAGTGTCGGGTCCACCAGTCGAGCAATTGTTGGCGAGCCTCTTTGGGGAGTTTTCCTTTCTTCCGCTTCTTCATGAATTCTTGCTTGAGACTACCAAGATAGCCGCTGTACTTGCGCAGAAGCTGACCTTTGAGCTCTCTATCTTCCGCTTGGGGATCAATGAAGTCACTGTTGACATCAACTTCCTCGTCGGAGGAACCATTCCTATCGGAACCTGCTTGCCCATAAGCTGTAAAAGAAGATATATCATATATCTATCAACAATCAAAAGACTTAACATTACATCATGAAATTTATTTCACCTTCGAGTTTCAAATGTAATAAAATAGGCTTCAAACAAGAAGGAATATATAAAGAAGCATTGCTAGACTACATCAGGTCTAACAGCTATATCCTAGCTAACTAGGTTCTACATGGATTTACTGCATGGAGATTCCCTATAAACAACAACAAGCAAGATTGGCTGGACAGAAACTAGCTCCAAAACATATACACATGAAAGATCATCACTAGAACACATGAAGTACCATATAATGGTATCAATAGAACCACAGGAAGACACTTAAAAACTGCAAACGATTGACAAACTTTGAATACACACATACAGACTAATTGTATGATCTCCATATAAATCCACATACAAAAAACAGCAGATCAATTGTAAATCATGATTCAACCACAACGATTCATAAGTCGCCATAAATATCCATTTCCAGTCGAGAGCTAGCAATAGAACGTGGGTATATAAAATTTGAAAATGCATAATCAACATTAGTAACTATTTACATTTGATGCATAATTAAGGCACCCAAGAAAGTTATCAAACATCACCAAGAACACATGTGGAAAATCACAAAGAAACTTCGATCATGTTCAAGAACTTTAATGCTACCCTAAATGACATTACTTAGGGAATCGAAGTATATGTTTCATGAAAAACTAACAAACCCAATTCATAAATGAAAATTGCAAAAAAACAAATAAACAAAGTCTATTTCATACAAGAAAGTTATAACTAGCAAATAATCCACACATGCATCATGCATGAGAGAAAAATTAATACTCCGGTTTAACCACTCAAATATAATTAATGCGAGCCAAAAACATACCTGATCACCTGTCTGCAAGATCAAATAATAAACTTCACAAAGCCTCATGCCACGAAATAAATAAAACAAGCTTCATGGATGCATCAAATGATCGTTAAGTAACCAAGAACACCAGTCAACATAAACAATATAATTATAAGCCCATTTAAGTATCAAGAGAGATGATTAAAGAAATAACCAGCTGAATCAGAAGATGTTGAGAGCGTGAGAGCCTTGAACTGTGACTCTATCCTCGACAAGAACGCCATAGCTTCCTTAAACGGTTTCGACAGCTCCTGCTCATACTTAGTCAGCATCTCACAGTAAGCCTCCATGAACTGGTCCAGAGCTGGATCTTCACCTAAGCAACTAGACCCACTTCGGTTCAAACCGGCACCAACAGCACAAGCTTGCTCCAGCTGCTGCACCACCTCCGGCGGAGCTCCAACCTGCGAAAATTAAAACACCGTGATAAGTATAATTAGGGTTTTCATCCGACAGCGACGTTTTTCGAAACTAGGTATAGGGATTCAATGGTTACTTTCTGACAGTTGACATAAGCGGCCACGAGACGGTGATAGTGAGGATGAGACATGATCTTGGCCTTGAGAGCTGCGTTGCTGTTGCTTCCGCCGACATCGGTATCCATGGAATAACTGTCTCTGGACTGATTAGGGTTATTATTGTTCTGGGTTGCTGATGTGGGAGGGAAGAAGAATGGTCGGCTTTGGTTAGGGTTTGAGAGTGAGAAAGAGTTGTTTGTGCTTGTGTTCATGGTTGAAGGAGGTGGTGGTGGTGGCATCATCACCATCATCCCACCATTGTTGTTGTTGTTGCTACTCAAACCAATTTGATTACCAAAGCCCACAGCTCCACCATCAGCTTCCATCCTGTCTCTCTCTCCAAATCTCTCTCTACACCTCTATAAGTGACCACTGTAGGATTTCCTTGAATTAAGTCTGATTTTTTACTGAGGATTTCACTAGATAACAAACAGATTAATAGAACAACATAGATACAACAACAACAACCTGTCCATTAGTGTTGCAGTGACCTCCCGAGTTTTGTGCTTCAAAGTTTTTTTCAGCCTTTTAGGGAGAGAAAGCAAATAAAAGGTCTGAGAAAGCAGACAGAGATAGAGAGAGAGAGAGAGCAGTGAAGAGGAAATTAACTGGTGGGTCTAACTAAGCATACAGTACAGGTAGAGGTAGTGTTAATAAGAAAACGCTGCAAGAGGAATAGTTTTGAGTCAGTCAGTCGAATGTGAAATACTTGGAAGATAAAAAAAAATATTAATAAATAAAGACATTAAACAACAAGTTGAGATTTCATTGGAAAATGGTAATTGATCAGTGTAGCAGAAGGATAGTGTGTGAGTGGATTTAGCAAGTAGTAGTAAAATTGATAGTTAAGTACTATTTAATAAGAAATGTTAAAGAATTTACTTTCCCAATGAGAAGGACTACTAGGGTTATGTGTATTTGAGACTTTTTTATACTATTTAAGTTACTGCAACTGATGATGCACTGCTGGTGCAGCTGCCATGGCAGATGGGTGAGAGAGAGAGAGATACAGAGCTAGAGATGCAATGAAGAGGGAAGAGTGATATAGTGAGAAAAAGGTTTAGTTATGGGGGCACGGAACCTGTCCTCCTCTACTAGTCCATTGATTTGCTTACTGTTCTGTTGTGTGTTTTAGCTTTTGCTTCATTGCTTTACTTTTTTGCTTGCTTGTTTGCTTGTTGTTTTGATTGCATTCTGCATGTGTCCACTCTTTTCAATTACAACCTCTTCACTTCATCTTCAAACCCTAGCGTCTCTCATCTAATAACATTCTAATCATCTTCCCTTTCTTCCATCAGGACATCCGCATCAAGGGAAGTAATATATAATAATGATATAGACGATATTGCTTGTTGTTCTCATGCAGTTAGGGATGCACACTTTCAGATCGAATCGAAAAATCGGATCGGATCCGACCGAATTTTACGGGTCGGTTCAAGATCGGACCGTAAAATTTCGGTCCTGTCCTCGATCCATACATTTCAGAAATTTCGGTCCATCGGTCCGACCCAAACCCGATCCGGTCCAGATCGTAAAATTAAAGGTATTCGGTCCGAGTTTTTACAAAAATTTCGGTCTCGGTCCATATATACCCGGTCCGGTCCACGATCCAAGATTTTAAAAAAATTCGGTCCACCGGTCCGGACCGGATGTGCATCCCTACATGCAGCAGGTGAGTAAACAAAAGAGTAAAAATCAATGCTTGATAGGTGAGTAATAATGAGAGGATATTGGAAAGGAAATCAATAAGTGGGGCACACATGCATATATCAAGATAGAGACAATAAAACTTACTTTTTATTGGTTTTGAAAGAAATAAAAATCAGAAATGTCATAAAATGAACGTTAGACGGACATCCAACTATTCAAACTCAAAAAATAAATATAAGTGATAATGCAGAAAAAAAATCAGAAAAAACATAAAATCAGAAAAATTAAAGAATCTTGGGACAAAACATAAAATGAAATAATAGAAGTGATAATGCCGGATAATTGAATGGTTATGAGTATTTCTTTTTGCTTTCATTGCTCCAGAATAAAATATAGAGAGGTTGCTATTTTTGCTCATAACTCTTTACTCTCTTGTTGGGTTAAAATATATAGAGCAAATAACCATTTTTGCTCATAGCTTTGCTTGCTACATGACTTTTAAAGAAAAATGTTATTTTTACTTATTATTGCTCATTGTCTATCGCTCTCTTACTACGGATGCCCTTTGGATGTAACCTTATGTGTTGAAATGAATCACTAACCTCAGGGACGGATCTATTAAGGGCCGGGGGTGGCACATGTCATCCCCAAGTTTTTCGGAAAAATTTTCGGGCGAGCAAGTTTGCGTTCAAGAGGGCGAGGCCTGAGCGGGATTCCAGCCGCCTTTTCACAATCTTAATGTCCGAATTAGGTCTTGGAGTCAACTGGAGAGTTGTAGACCTTTGAGTTAGCTTTCCAACAAGCTTTGAATCAACCAATTCGGACAGCGTATGCGATCTGGGCATGCAAAATACTATGGAAAGGTCGGTTTGCCCTGTTTCGAGCAAGTTTGCGTCAAGAGGGCGAGGCCTGAGTGGGTTTCTAGCGGCTTTTTCACAATCTTAATGTCCTAATTAGGTCTTGATGTCGACTAGAGAGTTGTAGCCTTTTGAGTTAGCTTTCCAACAAGCTTTGAATCAACCAATTTGGACACCGTATGCGATCTGGGCATGGAAAATACGCCGGTGAGGTCGGTTTGCCCTGTTTTGCCCGAAACTCCATATTTGGCTCAAATTCACTCAACTTGTGCTCCATTTGATCTTTGAGGCTCCGAGTGAGACAAAATACATTTTGGGACCTAATAGACCAAGAAGGGTATGAAATGACATCAAAATTACTTGGAAACGAATCAAAACTACTAAGAAAAATTTCATGATGCAATTATTTTTTTGTCTGTCACCTCCTACCAAAATTCCTGGATCAGTCCCTGACTAACCTTAACTTAAAAACGAAGAATAGAATTTAACAATTCAAGTTATTAGTTTAATCTTAGTACTTGACATTTATATCAAAAATAAAAAAAAATTAGCTTGAAATAAATACTTAATTAAAACTGAAAATAGCCGAGTGATCAACATTTGTATGGGTTTTTTGATGAGTCGAGTTTTCGGCTCATTTATCGTCATTCTTCACTATAGTTTTGAGTCGTTTCCGACGATATTTTGATGTCATTTGACCTCTATCTCTACATTTCAGGTAGAAAACAAGTTTCCCCCATGGTCAATGCCTAAATGTGAAGATTGGTTGAGTTTCGGCGCAAAACAAGGAGTTTCGGGGCAATACCGAGCATATTGACCTTTGCAACTTGTTTTGGACGCCCAGGGCGCATACGGTGTCCGAATTGGTTGAGTCAAAGCTTGTTGGAAAGCTAACTCAAAGGGCTACAACTCTCCAGTTGATGCCAAGACCAAATTCGGACGGGAGGACCACCAGTCGATCGACTGGGAGTCCAGTCGATCGACTGTTTAAACAACTCAGCAGCTCCTCAGACTGTGTTCTTCGTGACCTTTGCGACTTGTTTTGGACGCCCAGGGCGCATACGGTGTCCGATTTGGTTGATTCAAAGCTTGTTGGAAAGCTAACGCAAAGGGCTACAACTCTCTAGTTGACGCCAAGACCAAATTCGGACGAGAGGACCACCAGTCGATCGACTGAAAGTCCAGTCGACCGACTCGATTGAAACTCAGGAGCTCATCATATCTTGCACATCCCAGTCGAGCGACTGGGAGTCAAGCAAAGCCCAGTCGATCGACTGGATGAAAAACTCAGATTTCTGCACCCAGATTTCAGTCGAATCTATAAATAGAAAGAGGGCTTTTTGACCAAAGTGTGGAGGTTTTTGGGGAGAAGAAGATTAAGAAAAGAGGTCAACCAAGGTCATCAACCATCATCCAACCAAGGAGAAGTGAAGATCAAGGGAGTTCAAGGATTAATCATCCTATTTCTATCCCTCTTCTATTCTACTTGTTGTGTAAAAACCCTACTCACACCATGTTGTCTTACATGATGTGTGAGTAGTGGATCTTGTGTTTTGAGGGTCTTATGATCCTCCTTGGTACTCAATGATCATTGTATACACATTTGAATGGATTTATTGAAGTTGATTTCATTTTACTATGCTCTTCATGTTAGACATGTCTCTAAGTGTTTGATAAAATGCCTAAGTGACATGTTTGTGTTAGAACTTTGATCTAAGTATTGAAAGAGCTTAGTGATGGTTTGGATGTAGTAAAATTGAACTTAACCAACGTTTATGAGAGTAAATGCATGGTGAGAGGTAAACTAGAACTTTATGCATGTAGCATTTATGGGAGTAAATGCTATATAGTGGATCAAAACTCTTTAATTAGTGAGATCCTAGCTAAGATGGCTTGACTAGGATTAAACATGCATGGTTTGGTCAATTCTAGTCTAAGCTAGGTTTTAAACCTATCAACCTCTTAAATGATTAAACTCTTGTATACATGATCATTGGAATTTGCCAAGGAGGGGAGTAACCCCTCGAAACACCTCCTACTTATCTTTTATCCCTAATTACTCGCCACATAGGATTTAGATATATACACCCTTTTACACATTTTTGGTTTAGAATAGCCGAATGGAAACACAATCTTAAATAGTGCGTGTGCTTGGCTTGCTCCCTTGGGTTCGACACCGGTCTTACCGGTCATTTATAAATTGTTTTTGACTAATTGCATTGCTAAAATATTACAACGTCATTTTTCTAATCTCATTTGGTGTGGATTCCTCATCGTCATTTCTTGCACACGTTTTGTTGATTGTTTTTCTTTATCTCTTTCTCGCTGTTGTGTATGTTTGCAAGTGTTCTTATTATCTTTTCTTTCGAGGTGACGTGATGCATTACTTGAAATATATGCAATGTAAATTAATTATCAAAAAAAATTTATAACTGTATATAAGTACTGGGGCGCGTTCAAATGAGGTCCACTTTTAGAGTGAGGTCGTGAGGTCTAATGTGCACCTTTAGATCAAATGATCTAAAGGTGTAGATTTGTTCAAAAAGTATTTTTTTGTCAGTTTGTACTTTTGTCTTTTAGGTAAAAGATAAAAGTACAAATAGTAAAAGTATAAAGTGCTAAAAGACATACAATTTTCACTTTTTGATCTAATGATTGAGATGAGATCTTAAGACCTTAGCCTAAGAGATGACTTCATTTGAACGCTACTCTAAGTACTAAACTTAACCATTAAACTTCCTAACAAACAAAAAAAAAAAACTTAACCATTGAACTTTTAAGTACAAAATAACTTTTTACCTTAATACACTCCACTTTGAGTTACTTGTTCCTCATCATTAATTGAAAATAACAGTTTATGTATTTCCAACATGTCTCATTATGGGAACGTACAATGGTGTAACATCATCTGATAGATTCATTTACCTCAATCTAATCAAGCACAATAATCAACAAAGCACATGACACCAGGGGGTAAAATAGATGATATCTTCATCATCATCATGATGAGCTTCTTTCTTTAATGTGGGACAACCCTAATCTCTCTCTCTCCCACTACCGACCTTTTTTTACTTGTTTCAAAACTCTACATTAAATTATGTACGCTGCTATGATAAATCTGTTTGGTTCTCATATATCAAGTCTACTGAGGAACATGAACCAAGCTCTCTAGCTAGTTGCTAGCTAGAGATGTGACGTAGTACGTGTAGCTAGCTCAGCCAGCTTCGATCAATAATGCTCAAAATTCATAACCCCACACCACACTTGTCTTTTTTGCATTGTCCCCATACCCATTGCAGTTTATCCTCCTTCTCTATTTCCGATAACATCTCGTAATAAATATTCGAAGTTAAAATTCAGTACAGCCCAGCTAGAGATCGATGATGCAAATGTTTGAAACAATTTGGATTCAAATAAAATTGGTAATTCTTATCAAAAAAATAAAATTGATAATTTAAGTAAATAACAACGGTTGATCGTTGCACTGCCGAATCTTCCTCCCATAACATCCCATTTTTAATTAATTTGGAGAAATGTTTGTATAAGTTCTCGTTAAGTATATTAATTAGGTAGTGATAAGTTTATAATAAGGTCGATGGCAGTGAGAGACACTAAGGATTGCTTGATGTTTTAGGGCGTTGCTACAGAGATTGAAGAAGGTGTGAGGAAACTCAGGATACATTTGAAATGTTTGTGAGACTTGATCGAAATTGTGTGCATAGATTTACCATTTTGCTGGAAGAGACCTAGAAATGATGGGGGGTGATTGAGGAATGAATATCCCATCAGTTGTTCAATCTTCTAAGTGCAAATAAATGTACATAGCACTTCCATTGGTTCACTTCAATCAAAAAAACATATCTACTTCTTTATCAAAAAAATAATAATATCTACTTTGACCTAACCTGGGTTTCTTTCCTAGGGTATGATTTAGGGTACGTATAACATTAAATCCTTGCTTTCAAAATATTCAAGTCACAGTGTATAGTGAAAGAATTGGGAGATAGGGTGGATCAGCAGCAGGGAGGGCTATTGAATGAAGGAGGTGTGACTTGTGAGACATGGTAGGGTTGTAGAGTGGCTGAGAAAAATAGATATTAAGAAAAATCATATCAAAAGAGAAGGAAACAACCAGTCCAGTGGAAGAGAACATAAGAAGCACACACAGCAGATTTTCAGTCATAGATACCAGAACGTAACCTAAAAACAGTCTGTAAATCAAAGACTAAAAACTAATCCATTGTGCTTGTGCTCTTCTTTTTGACATCCTCCACAGACCACAGGTTTCAACTTTGATCAACATGTACGTATATTGCACACCAGATCGATACCACAGACCAATGAACAAAACCCAAAACCCTAATTTATTCTTCTGGTCCCCTATGTTGGAGCCCTGGCGAATCACAGATAGATTTACATCAAAGATTTTGGTCTCTAACATGGAGATAGTGACCTGTGTTCCCCAGTATATGTTCATAAATTTCAAAAAAAAGGTGATTGATAGACAAATACACACATGCTTATTATACAGACAGCAGCAAGAGCAATAGCCAATATGGTCTGAATCAAGAGCAAAGAGTTGTGTTGGTTGAATGAAGACCCAACCAGTCCTAGTCAAGTTTGATCAGTTGATTGTTGAAATGAGGAGTGGGGCAGCAACTAGGCATCAATCAGACCTCATTCAAGTCAAGATCATGCTACATACACAACATCTATGTATGGTTGGTGAAGATGGATGAGGAGTGAGCCATTTAATGATGATGTTTCATTATCATCCCGGACCCATTTGATGTTGTTTTTGCATACACAAGGCATACTAAAGAGAGTGATGGAGTAATGTCATTATTATCAGACGAAACGTTTATTCCTGTGATAAGAATTTTTGGCTTTTATCTGCTACCACAAGCATTCATGACAAGACGAGCCCCCTTGTTTCCCGCTTCACTGTTTCTACCCAAAATCTCTCTAAACATTTTGCACATAGTTATACTGACTGGTGACTTTATGCACGTGTGGGGTCCCTGACAACCCCATGAAACAATAACTCAGATGTGTGTATGCAAATGCATGTCATGATCATGTGTGCCTGTGCTTATACTAGATTGTTTGATGATGACGATGACATAGTCATGGTCTTTTGTATATGCTTGTTACTTTAGAATGTCATTTAGCCCATGGCCAGTGGGGCTTTCTTTCTTTTGTGTTGATCATCCAGAGCTAATTGTTCTCTTATTTTGAGTATGGCATTCCTGCGATTTAGTGCGCTGTCTATGTATTCCTGGATGGGCGGGAGAGAGCATTCATCCGAGCCTTTTTTCGCCTGACCTCGAATTATCTGGAAGCAAATGAGTGGTCCTATATCAATCTGGGAGTGTGAACCTTTAATGAATGGGATTCCATATGTTGCAAGATTATTATTACCTTGGAGGCCCAACGACGTTCCGCTTGGAGGCATACATCCCTGATGTCTCTTCCTGACATCCTGTAAATGTATATCAATTATCACCAAATATGTTGATAGCAGGTTTTGCAGCCAAGTATACTAGGTGTGCAGTGTGATATGGGCGGAACATACTCTTCAGTCACAGTTGCAAATTCCTCTAGTTCAGATTTTGTTAGATGCTTTGCATACTGAGATGCTATTTCCTGGCGCACGTTGTGGTCAGGTAGGCCAAAAGTTATGATCGAATCAAATCGGCTGTTGAAGGAAATCAGAATAATTATTTGAATCAATATGAACTATGTGAGTCTCAGCATATGTATGAAGCACAGCTATCAATCACATACCTTATCAAGGCAGGATCGAGATCCTGTGTCCTGTTTGTTGCAGCTATTACTACCACTTTCTTCTCTTGTTCAAAGCCATCTATCTGCACAAAAGATGCTCCGAGTTTTGTGAAGAGGATACAAACAACAAAGTTTCTGCCAGATGTGGTACATTGTGTCATCTACCCATGGAAATTCAACATTGGGGGACATTTATATTTTACAGAAGTACTGGAACATTGTGTCTTCATGTACCCATATGATTTTATCTATGAGAAGACTCACCTGCCTCAGCAGAACAGATAACATTCGACGGGTTGCTTCATGCATCTCAGAATCACGAGCAATAGCTAATGAATCAACCTGTAGCTAGTGTTAGCGTATTTCAAGTTGATGAATACGGCATAGGAAAGAATGAAGTCTAACTTAGTTCTACCTCGTCCAAGAATACAATGGCGCCATTGGGAAGGTCATTAGCAAGCATGAAAACTTTCCCTAACAAGCGTTCACTTTCTCCATAATACTTGGACATTACCACTTCCAGAGGTACATATAGTAAGGGCACACCCTGTTTGATGATTCAGTTAGTTATTCACTTTTGCCTCATTTGTTGAAAGATGATTTGCATCTCAACTCTCATAGAAGAAAGCATGCATAAAGCTGGGATATACAGACTTGCCAAAAAAAAAAAATCTAATACGGGATGTGGCCTTACTGCTTGGTTAGAAATAACACGAGCAGAAGAAGTTTTTCCTGTCCCTAAATTGCAAAAGTGGGAAACCATTTCAATTAGCACATGATGCACTGATCTCAATATCCACTTCTGATTACCAAAGTTATCATTATAATGCGTGAATTTTTACTCTTAAGAAGAAACACGTGATCAGATATTGTAACAAATGAAAATTTGAACGCAGATATCATACCTGGTGGACCTTCAAAAAGCACAGCACGAGGTCTATTAGACTCAAACTTCTGCCTGGTGCCACGAGCAATGTCATCATATACTTCTGGACTTTGCAACGCGAGCAAAACTGTATCCTCTATTTCCCTGTTAACAAACCAAGTCGGAAGAGTTTGAAAGTGTTTGAACTCATGTTAATCTTCAGCAATCCTTTCATGAGAGGAAATTCACTACCTAAGGATAAGATCAGTCAAGAGCCAACAAATGCCACTATATAACTCTATGCAACTCTAAGCAACAGCCAAGATTATATCGTATTGTTTAACAAAGTAGAGAAGTTAAGATTCATTATTAACTATGGTCTTAGACAGTAAATTTCCATTTATTAACCAAGTTTCATTATGTTGGTGAAGCTATGACCAGTCGATGAGTCTAGTCCGTGATGCTTATAGTAAGATTAATGGGTAGCTTTTAGGCACTCAAAGAGTATTATCAATTATCGCACTACGACAACTGCTCTGCAAGACTAACAATTAACAAGGCTGAAGTTTGGGACGAAAAGAGATAAAAAAAAAAAGGACACTCAATGTCTTCAAAATATCGGTTGAGATTCGAGTAATAAAACAAAAGCAATGTCCATTCACTCACCGCTTTTGCTCTTCATATCCAGCAATATTTTCCCATGAGGTTGCTGTCTTTGAATAACTCAATTGAGGTTCATCAAGTCCATAAACTCTAACTCCCAAGGACTCCAAAGTTTGAATGGCCTTTTCCACAGAAGGCATTCTTCCGTTTTCTTCCTTCGCTCTTCTTTCAGGTGCTTTATTTTGACCCATCTTTCCTCCAGCCAATTGTATCACAGATACTAGTGCCTCGAGCTCCTTCTGACTAAAACTCCCTTTCTTAATAAACTCAATTTCCTGTATTTGTTCGGACAACATGAGAGGATATAGAGAAAAGGAGTGTATTTAAGTAAGTGTTAAATGATGATTACTGCTTTATCAGCACTGATAAGTGATCGAAATAGGAGAATGCAGAGCTCTTCATCCGGAACATTAGGATCATCTTGCTTTCCTAAATCTCCTGATATCTGCTTATTATCTTTTGGACGATCAAGTATTAGCTGCCATGCAACTGCACTGAAACAGACACGAAGATAAGTCATTCAAAGTTGTAAGTGTCATCTACTATGTATCCTAGACAACCATAAACAAAGTAAACCTCAATTATTTTGTTAATAAGCCAATTCCACAACAACCAGGTAACTGTAGACTTCAATGAGCAAGTGCTTTGGACCAACCTATCCCAAGCACGCAACCTCATATCTGCAGCACCACCACGCTCCTCAACTTTAACTCCCAGATTAGAAACAAGATTGGAAATTAATCGAGGAATGTCACAAGTAGGAGGTATTTGGAACTTGATTGTGACCTGAAGATGCAAAATACAATATCACACCATGAAATACATAAATAAATCCGTGTATGAAGCTGATATTATAATTTGTGAGATCCTGCTCACATCAATGAGGTGCATAACCTAGACTAAGATGGACAAAAAACATATAAACCAACCTTTTGGCCCTTAACAGCAACAGTGAAACGAGGATAAGAGCCATACTGCAAGCCTCTACTTTTCAGCAAATCTTCCAATCTCTGGCGTTCTGTTCTAGCAACAGCCTCTAAATCAACCTGATTTGGTTCAGTTGATGGCAAAGACGGCTTTGCAGTACCCTAAACCAAAAAAATAGATAAAAGGACAGATACAATAATAATACGCGCACCCAGTTGAGTTTTTCAATACACAGTCATTTGATTTAAACTGAAATAGCTACTCTAATATCTCATTATGGCATGAAAACAATATTAAGTCCACCAAAATCCGATTCTCACCAACCTCATCAGCTTCTGCATGAACTAGTTCCCGGTCTAACGCATTTAAACCAGCCAAACAAGCTAAGGCAATAGGTAAGAAAGAAGACATTTTGGAATTGTTGGCTTGAGGGACTGGTCGTTTAAGAAATCCATAAGCTTTATCAGAAGCCTCCCCCTCATATGAACCTAAACAATCCACACCATTAGCATCGTAGTCAATTACAACCATTTTCAACTAACAATCACAGTTACTAGTTCAACTAACTCCAGATAAAAACACAACAAAATTTAAAAAAAAATTCCTTATAGAAAATATAAACATAAGCATTTAAAATCTCACACTAAATACTCCCGCATCCAAAATTGTTAAGCACATACTTACTCGAAAAACATCGGATCGGAGTGTGCGATCGAGCAATCGATCTAGCTAGGGTTTTACGAGCGAAAATTGAACGAGCAGCTCTCGTCACCAACCTCGCTGCCGCCATAAAGAATGAGAGAGCAGGCCGCCACTCTAAAAAGTTACGATTACGATGACGACGACGACGACGAACACTAAGACGACCTTTCTCTAGTCCGATAATCCGCCGGCGAGAAAACGTCTCCGGCGTGCGCGAGAAGCCACGAGTGAGGTTTATAATAATCAAATGAGGTTTAGTCAACGCTAGTCTTTAAATTAATGCTCTAACGGCGGTTTATGTTATCAAGTTAGACCGCCCCAAATCGAATGGCATCAAGACACCAAGTAGTACTCAGGCCCTGTCCACTTTGACTCTATTTTTTGTAAGTTAAGATAAGTTAATATCAATTAAGATAAGTTAAGATCAGTTAAAATAAATTAAGATCAGTTAAGATAAGTTACTTTCAGTCACTATAAATTAAGTTAAATTAAGTTAAGATAAGTTACTTTTAACACACTATTCATCATCATCATACTATTCATCATCATACCATCGTACTATTCATCATCATACAATCATACTATTCATCATACCATCATCATCATACCATCACCATCATACTATTCATCATCATACCATCGTACTATTCATCATCATACAATCATACTATTCATCATACCATCATCATCATACCATCATCATACCATCACACTATTCATCATCATACCATCATCATCATTATACCATCATCATCATACTATTCATCATACCATCATCACCATACCATCACACTATTCATCATCATATCATCATCATATTATTCATCATACCATCATACTATTCATCATCATACCATCATACTATTCATCATTATCATAACATCATACTATTCATCATCATCATACCATCATACTATTCATCATCATCATCATACTATTCATCATCATCATCACAACCATCATCATCATAAAATTACTGTTCATCATCATCCGTATATTACTATTCATCATCATAAAATTACTATTCATCATCATCATAATATTACTATTTATCATCATCATCACAACCATCATCATCATAATATTACTATTCATCATCATCATCATCATCATCATAAAATAATACTATTCATCAGTCAATATAAGTTTCAATTAAGTTAAGATCAGTCACTATAAGTTAAGATCAGTTAAGATAAGTTAATATCAGTTAAGATAAGTTTCAGTTAAGTTAATATCAGTCAAAGTGGACGGACCTTCAATATACCACTACGGTTCGACCACGGGTCTCGGTTTAGATAATTTTAGTGGGCTTAATTATCTACAGTCAGGCTTCCTATGAATTCGGCCTAATACAAAACTGGGCCTTGTTTTTGTGATGTAAACCTAAATAAAGAGTCGATTAAGAGTAGTTGAGGGGCTCGATTGGAATTTCGAAAAAAACTAATTAAGATGTTATTTACATAACAGTTTGTAATAAGACATCAGTTTAATTTTCTGACTGTAGTTAATATACTTTTTTGCTAAATAAGCTTCGCAAACTAAAAAGGTTAACAACGCCAGTCCCATCAATACTACCGCCACTCACTTTTCTACTACAACCACGCCGGCAGAAGTCCCCGCCGTACGCGGCGGATGATCCATCTTTGCAAACCTTCACAGGCTTCCCTTTCCGACTCTCCGCCGCCTCATTCGCCTTTGATGGTCTCGTACGCACCTGCCAGACTGGACTGCTCCTGCCCACATGGACGCCGAGGCCGGCTCGTCCAGGACTCGCTGGCCACTTTCTGGACTTGGACTCACCGCCAGAGTTGCTTCTCGAGCACGGCGCGCTACTGATTTTTCTTGACCCGGTTGCGACCTTGGGCCGCGCGGCGCCGGCGGACCTGCTTCGTGAAAAAGGCCAGATGTTGATGTTGAGCTCCGCCGAGCTCGTCCCTCCGCCGCCGCTGCTTCCTTTCCTCACGCGCTTCGTAGTCATCTTCGTTGACTTTGACTCCACCTTGTTATCAGTCTCCTTGCTCGCTATCTTGAAAATGTCTATCCATCTTTTCGATCCCGTAACAGGCTCTGACGCAGCTGTCAGCTCAGGCCCGACTGCCACGTCAGCAGAAGCAGATTCACTCTCTTGATAGGAAATTACCGTTGCTGCGGAAACAGGGACGAGGTCGAGTGGGAGGAGGACGCCATCGACGAAGAGCTCATCAGCAGTGAGCATATTGGGCTGAGGCAAAGAAGGGTTTCTTACCATCCAAAACTCGAATTCCGGGGAGCTCGGGTAGCTCCGAAGTCGCCTCGAATGTCGATTTTGGTCCAAAGATTCAACCTTTTCCATCTGGGTTTCTGCTAATGAAATGCTCTGGTTTGGAGTGGAAGGAGTTGAAGGTAAGAGATTTGCAGAGAAGTGAATGTAGGAATAAGAAGAAGAGGAACAGAGTAGATGGAAAGGGTTGTGGTGAGCATTTATTGAGTTTGGTGTTTCTGTGTGAGAGTGGTGGAGGAGAAAGGGAGATGGAGAAGGACAAGAGCAACAGATTCAAGCTGTCAATTTGGTAAACATTGGATATCAATCGGGTCGGGTCGTACAGATGAATTGGGCGAGTTCAAAATTTGAATGAATGTAGAATGGTGAGGTCATGACGACTTAACGAGTAAACAAAGATGGAGGGGGGGTACAAAAATCCATGGAGTTGATTTGGAGCGTTGACATTCCCTTATGTTTAATTTCCATGTCCTTGATTCTTGCTTAATTCATTCAATCATATACCTTAATTATCACAATCATTACTAATAATATCTGTAGTGAAATGATCAGCACAATCATTAATCAAACAATCTTAGACTTAAAGAAAATCTAAATAAACAAAAACAAGGAGGATTTTGCCCTTGTGGCGAAATTGTTCAAAACATGCTCTGCGAAAAAAATGCAGAAGCGCAGAGCCATGTAGAACACTGTTTGTCCAGCAACGAATGGAATTTTCTGAAATCTGGTTAATGTGAAAGGGAAGTAGCAGCAGCCGGTTGGGGAACTGGAACTGGCTGCTTATTTCTGAAAAGCATTCATTCATTAACACACACAGCTGCTGTAGACAGGCATAGGCATGCCTTTTATTAAATGCTCATCAGCCCTACTACACATCCAAATCCAAATCACACCAAACGGCGTCGTAATGGGGTTGGGATAAGTTTAAGGGATAAAAATAACCAAAAGACAGATAAGGAAAGAGAGACGGAGAGAGTGCACGAACAGGTTCTAACAAAACGTCAATAACAGGTCGAACGTGCAAACATCAAATTCTATATTACTACTGTGCTATGTTCTGTCACTGTTGGGAACTTGAAAGACACCGCCAGCTTGTTCCACTTAACATAATAACTTGACCCTTTCCTAAACTCACCAACTCTGTTCAGCGGTTCCTAACTCTTAATCTAAATGTCTTCAAAACGCAAAATTTATAAAGCAACAAAACAACATCGTTTCAATGGAAACAACTTCATTTTAACACTTTTTCCTCTTAATCATACATGAAGTCGATGTTGAATTAGGAATGGAGATTTTGTGTAAAGCATTGAGCCACTGGCTAGTGTTTTGTGAATTATTAGGTGGATAGGTTGGGCAGAATTATAGGACCAATAAAGCAGTTTGATTCGAGTTTTTAGGATATGGAATCCACGTGATGTTGTTTGGGGGTTTAGTATTATTAGGTCATATAAGTTAACCTATCTTTAAAGACACCCTATTATTGAATCAATTATTGGTCGCTTTCTTCATCCCGAATTCAAATATCAATGCTAACAAATGTTTATCATATTTCCTTCACAGGTTGATCTGATGTCATGAGAACTAACCTTTGATATGCTGATTAGATTCCATGAGAACGACTACGATGAGGCAAGGATAAAGAAGCGCACAAGACATGAGATGAATGGAGAGCTGGAGTTGGATGAGTTATTCGTTGACATATCAATCAATGTAAAATGTACAACTCAACGGTGGGGAGACAGTTTGAATCCTCTCCTGCATTGTACATTTTAAGTCCTTGTTAGTAGACAGGAAAAAAAGAATATTGAAATGACACACCCTTATCTGATGCATTATTTGGAAAACATATTCGAATAATGAGAGTTTAAATTGATACAGAAAGCATAGGCAACAACTAAGACGAGAACTAATTAAATATTAGACTGCAGCGCATGTTGCAACTGGCAAAAAATAAAATAAAAATCACAACAAATGCAAAACGAGAAGATGAGAGACTTGTCTAACATAAATTAGTTCAGATGCGTGAATACACTGACTGAATAGATGCATATCTTAACATGAATTCCTAATCCGACAAACGATATATTATATGGTAACAACAACTCAACATTCTAATCTGTTCTTGTTCAGTGACAGAAATAAAGAAAGAGAGGGCATCGGAATAAGATACCTTTGTAATTCAAATGAAATAGAATGATTGAGTTTCCAAGGGGACAAACCTCATTAGCAAATAATTAAAGTGGACAATGATTTTAGCAGACCCTTCTTAGAAATTTCAATCCCTGCAAAATGGACAGATTAGCCATACTTTACAGGATGTGAAACAATGCTTTTAGTGTTTACTTACCAAATGGAATCTAGTATAGTATTCAAATGAGCAGTTGAGATTTGAATGACATCATGAGACAATTTCGAAACAAAATAACTTATACAGTTGTACGGTGTCAGTAAGGTTTAGCTTTATCATGGCCACCTATCGACAACAGATAAAGAGGTTAAACAGTCACTGGTTTATTATTGTAGGGAAACATCCAAGTGCCACGGGAGCCAGAAGCATTCCTGGATCCATACAATCTTAACATATTTGAGGGTACTTAGGTAATGATACAGATTTAGAATTTGCGTACAGAAAAATGGGCACTCGTCTCCATGTGAGAACGACATCTAATTGAGCTGCTGGATGGTGTTTAAACTTGTGCACCAAGTTCCAGCAAGAGAGTGTGATTCACTGCATTTGCTGCTGGACCTATGAATTGAATGGGACCTTCAATAGATACCAAGGGCAGATAGTTAGCTCGATGACAGCTTGTGGTGGAGCTAGATAAGTAAGCGCCCCATGTTATAATCAAATGAATGCAAATCTGACACTAAATTTAATAATTCGCTCCTTCTGGTGGCATGATAAAAGTCAAATGAAAACATCAATATAATGATTTTGATTATGAAAAGAACAGCAGAGATGTGGATAGATGGAATGTTGCAACTAACCAGGACTGATGTAACAGTTTTTGAAGGCCCACTCGTCACGTACTGACGCGAATTTCTTGAATGGTGCTCCTGAATGTTTATGTAAAGGGTTGAGAAATTGATTGCCATGATGTGAACACACGAAACATATAGACATGGTCAATAATGATACCTAAGTAGCTATAGCTAGCAAAAAAGAAAATCTAAAGATACATGCCAGGCCTAATGATTCTTATAACAGAAAGAAATAAATGATTCTTGATTTGCTAAAAGGGTCTTCATGTACCTTCTAACTCGACCATTGCCTTCTTGATCACGGGCTTGAACTTCCCTGCAGGACAGTTTGCATGTGAGAACAGCATATTTGGCAATGTAAACATGGCTTGTGTGGGGAATTGGGATTTTATATTACTCTGGAAACTGAATCAGCATACTGAATGCTTTTAAGAGTGACATTAGCATGATTCACCATGTATGTTACCAGTATAACTGAATGTGATGTTTAAATGAGTCACCAATCATCCAGGATCAGAAATAGAGTTTAACATAGCAGACAACATCATGACTTAAATCATTTATCAGTTGTCACATTTTCAAAAGCAGAATAAGCTATAGATTACATTACCGTGCCTCCTCTCTACATCCATCAAGGAAGTTAGTGCTGTTCCACCAACGGTCCATTCTTCGACAGGGGCACTCAAATTTCCTACCTAATATTCAGACAACTAAGAATCAGCTACAACGGGCAGGGGATAGTTTGTGACACCAATAATAGATAGATAGATCACATTAATGGTTCAGAAACTAGAGAAGTTCTACGAACCGAGGAGATCAACCCTGTCCTCCCACTATGTAAGAGTGCTCCAGCAGCATAGCCCAATGCGTAACAGTAGGTAGAATCGAAATTCGTGGGCAAGCCACACCTTCCCTCATACCTGTTGATTATCATTGCGCACTAGTATCAAAAATTCTGCTGCTAGAAAAGGGTGAAGAATAAAAATAAACTTTTGAGGCGAATGTCAAGCCCTAGGTCAAGGTGGAAGTGAATACCCAAAAAAGTGAGACTGCCCTTTGAAATTTCCCTTATATGTTCCCTCCAGCCTCCTCTTTTCCAGTTCAGTTTCAACCATTTGAATAAGCATCTTTTCAGTTTCTATTTTAGCAACCTGCAGAAACCAGAAGACACAAACATGGTCATCTAAAGGTTTTGAGAAATTAAATAAGAATATGCAGATGGTTCAAAGGTACCTGCACATTTCCGTGTGGATCTCTCTCGAGCATTAATTGTTCTTGAATTGCCTGAGGAAGAAAATCAAAGAGCTGTAAAGATTGACTTGTCAGTTTGCTTTTCCATTGCCCAGCTTCATCCACAATCTCATGTGCTAAGATCTCATTCAATTCCGCAATAAGTTGTTGAACCTATAGAAAAAAGGTAAGGTAAGGGAGGTGCCAACAGAATGATATCAAGTTCCAGTGCCATTACTAATTAACAAAATTAAATAAATCTGAATTAGCAGCAACCTCAGGAATGAAGTCAATCAGGCCTTCAGGTATAAGGATTACACCATAGTTATACCCAGTTTCTTCCCTTTTACAAATTACATCAACAATGTAGTCGGTCACATTTTTCAAAGACTGTTTTGTTGCTGCAACCTGGGGCAAGGACCAAGGTCAACATCATAATTTGTAGTCAGGCCACCAACTTGCAGTGTAAGTGAGGGACACTAACTAGAAGGATGATGTCGAGTACTCATAAGACAGTGGATGCTAAACAATTCAACATACAAAAAAGCCTACTCGGCAGTTCAAGAAATAAAATTACATTACTGGTGATCGTTCAACTTACAAAATCAGGTTTAATCTCTTTAGATTATGAATACAAATAGAAATAAACCATTCCATCTTATGAGAGGAAAAGACAAATAGTTGGAAATCAGAAGCAAAATAGCAGTTGTACCTCTTCTCCTATAATAGTAATATTAGGATGTGTTTGCAAAGCACACTCCAAAGTGATATGTGAAGCGGAACGCCCCATGAGCCTCACAACTACGATATAGTAGGCACAAAAAGCAATATTGTCATGTTCCAAGCTAGTGTATCTTGAGACACTTGCAACATATCTACAACTACATATGTGATTCATTAAACTTACAATGATAATATTTTCCAGTTGATCGAGCATCAATCATGACATTTCCAATCATCTCCGCGTATATCTGCAATTTTCAATTTTCATACTCCATTAGAATGAGATATGAGTCAACTAGTTAGTCGATCAATTATATGGCTCGAGATGCAATAATTTTAACACATGCCACATCAACAGTATGTACTCAAATTATAAGAAGCACTGCTGATGGGGAATTGAAAGAGTAAATTGATCACAAACCTTGCAAGCAGTATCAAATCCAAAACTAATTGGAACTTCTTTGCATTTCAAATCACCGTCAATTGTCTTGGGACAACCAATCACCTTGGTCTTCAGGTTTGCACTCCTGATTAATACAATCGATTAAAGCAAAGTTATTTATCAGGAATAGTGCATCTGTGGTCGCCATCTCAATAACCTTGAAGATAACAATTAACATATACTATTTTCATAGAGAGCTGCCTCTAAGTATATCTTATGTCAAATTATGTAATGATGTGAATTCTAAAACTGTACAAACAGCAAACAAAAACCCTACCTAAAGTTTTCTGCAAGCAAGCAAGCATTTGTATTCGAGTCATCACCACCAATAACAACAAGTCCATCCAAGTCGAGCTTTATAGCTGTTTCTTGAGCCTGCTTAAACTGAGAATCAAGAAAAGGAAAATAAAAAGGTTTAGGTAAGCAACCTACAAATATCTCGGGTCAAATTATGGTCAATTAAGTTAAAAGGTGAAGCTGCAATATACCTGCTCCGGTGTCTCAATCTTGTCTCTGCCACTGCAAATCATGTCAAAGCCACCCTGATCGCAATACAAATTGTCATATCAGAGTAAGTCTACTTCGAGTTTGAACTCATGCAGGGATCTAATCAAAAGAATGAAACTCAATCCGAGTATCAAAAAGATATTACGAATCTTCCAGACTATTATACCTGATTCCTGTAGGGATAAATAAGCTCCGGGTTCAATTCTACATACTTGCATTTCATGATTCCAGCAGGCCCACCCCTGAATCCGTACATTGTGCTTCCCTGTGTGCGTTGCTGCAAGTAATCTACCACACACAACAACAACTTAAATATAAGCTCCACTAACAATAAATCAATTAAATTTCAACATCAATGTCTCACCGAAAATTCCAGAAATGACATTGTGCCCCCCAGGCGCCTGTCCACCAGACAACACAACTCCAATCTTCAACTTCTGCTCCCCTTCCAATCCACCAGATTCACTCGGAACCATCACCGCCGAAGTTTGTCCATACAGATTCGGAAACAGTTTAGCAATCTCATCTGCAACAGCAAAACAACGACTCAAAAAATCAAACACAGCTCCACAAACTCATTCGGATCCAAATTAAGTAACAGCCTGACCTGGATTTCCAGCGGCAGAGCTCGGCGGACCTTCGATGACCTTGAATCCATTTTTGAGCACAGAAGGCAGCGGGAGTGTCACGTCGAGTCGGCTCTTCTGCACTTCGCTGTACACGGACGCTAACCGTCCGGATACCGGAGTTGAGTTCTTAGCGGCGGCGCCGTTGGACACGTGGAGGTATGCGATCGACATTTGCTGCGGCGAATGGAAGACCAAATCGATCAACGGGAAGATATCGTTCTTCACTGCAATTTCATTTTCTTATTCCTCTTTAGGAAATAAACGACGCTGTTTTCGATCTCTACAGTTAGAAATTACTATAAGACAAGAATGAAAAATCATTGATGATGACATCCATAATCCATTGGGCTTTTTTTGGGCCTCTTTATTCTACCCTTTGATTGGGCCTGTTAATAGTGTTACGGGTACCTTACCTTCCCGTACGAGAATATGTTATTTACTGTTTAGCCCCTGAAGTTTATCCACGTATGATGGTACATGTATAGCTTTAAACATGTCTTACTATTAAAAGATTGAGGAAGATAATAAGGGCAACAAGATCAAGCATAATGAGTAGTAGCCCACATTGTACTAATCATCAATCCAAGCCTTGACGTAGCTTTCGAGGTCGAGCTTTAAGTATCACCCCTATATTTTATTGTTCTAAAGACACCATTTATTGATTCCATAAAGAGATTCTCACCAGCTGTATAGAATATAGACGTTACAAATTGTTCAAATATTCAAAAATTGGATGTTAATATATGAAGCAACATATAAGAAAGGTGTTGTTCAAAAATAAATTTAAAATGGAGGATCTAGGTTTAGCCCGGTGGTTGGCATGTTATCCGGCGCCTAATGCTGCCCGGGATCGATTCCTCATTCTAACAAACTAACCCACTAACCAATGTAATCAAAAAAATAAATTAAAATGAAAGTCACAGTAACACCTCTTCTTACATTATCTGTTCTTTGCAGTAATTGCTGCACATGCTCTTATGATGAATCATCTTGAAATACTTAAACTAACAATTAAACTGATACAAAAGATGTATCCAAAAAAAAATTGGTGACTTAAGTTCATGGGCTAGGCAAGCTTCCTTTTCAATCTAGCCCAACTGTAAAAGGCATGCTTACAACACTAAACAATGGCTTGGCTAAATAAAGAAGTCACTTAAGTGAGTGATCAGTGAGATTACAAGTCTACACTACAAACCATTCATAATATAATTTTTTAGAACAAGACATACTCATTAGCAATGAGTCCCACTCACAAGCCAATTCTAAGTCATATGTTAGATCAAATCCTCTGTCATGTCTCCTCATGTCTAATCCCAAACAATGCCGCCACCAAGCCAATACAAAAACCAGCACCAATGTGATCACTGCATAGCCTGTAGCTGCAGTCACTTGTGCTGGACCTCCGGATCATTCAGCATTTCCTCACCAAACACACCGCCCGACCGCGGCTGCACGTCCATCTCAAGCGTCGCGCACGCAATGGTGCAAGAGCGTCTGGACCAGATGATCAATGAGCGGAAGGAGGCTCGAAGGAGGACTAGGAGGAGTGATGAGGCGTCAAAGTTTGTTGTGATCGTCGCAATGGAGAAGGCGTCTGATGATCCTAGGCAGGATTTTCGAGAGTCGATTGTGGAGGTGATTGAGCGGAATCGGATTATGCGGCCGAGGGATCTTCGCCGGCTGCTGGAATGTTATTTGTCTGTGAATGCTGATGAGTATAGAGGAGACATACTTGATGTGTTTCATAAGGTTTGCACTGACATCTTCCTGTGATGTAATGTGTACTCACTTGCTCATTGCAGCGTTTTGTCATTAAGTCTGCACCATAAGTGACAAATACCGTCACACCTTAAGTAATTGGTTTATATTGAATACCATCCGTAACAATTTGATATGTGGATTATAAGCTGTCAATCGAGCCGTTACAAGCGTATACTGTCTCAACTCTCTCATGCTATCGTCATCTCTTAAATCACTACAACTTAAAATTCATCTCAAAGCAACATGATAAACGGATAACATTATGATTAGGATAATACGAAGTCAGGTGCTTACTGAAACTGTCCATTCCCGAATTATCCTTTATAATCCAAATAAACCTCGGCAGTAAATGAGTAATTTAAAATTTGAATTTTTTGAAATCACTCGTACCCTTGAAATTTTGTTTGATTAATAAAGATTAAAGAGTGAAGACATTTTTTGTAGTGCATAATTCAGTACGCACTGAATTTCTGTGCGTATATATTTGCGCTTATGATTAAAGGAATAATTTATCAAACTTTGATAAGTCATACTTTGAAATGAGATTTCATGGCCAACAGGCACTACAAATTTGGACCTGATATGCGGTGACATTATGCGGTGCTTTTTTTCTGCCGCATAAGTAAGCGGTGATTTTGCAACAATTATGCGGTAGTTTATATGTTTTGTGACAGTTTTGCAGCGGTTTTGCAGTAAAAAAATTGCGGCGGAAAAAAACCACCGCATTTGTAGCGGTTTTGCAGCGGTTTTGCAGTGAAGACATTTTTTGTAGTGCATAATTCAGTAATCAGTACGCACTGAATTTCTGTGCGTATATATTTGCGCTTATGATTAAAGGAATAATTTATCAAACTTTGATAAGTCATACTTTGAAATGAGATTTCATGGCCAACAGTGGGCAGTGGCCTGTTGGTTAAGGAGTACACCATAAGATGGTTGGATCCTTATGTGCTGGGTTTAATCATAAGGTCACCAATTCCTCTTATAATTTTCTTTTTCCTTTTCCTCTTCACGCCTCGCGCGTGATTTGACAAAAATGTTGATTTCGGATCCGATCAAGATGTCTTGCTAGAGTTGTTGAGATCAATATATAAATGTAGGCGTCATTGCATTGCAATGTTATGAATTGTTGTACCCACTCATTATAAAAAAAAGAAAAAGAAATGAGATCTCATGCAACGAAGCTAAAAACAGATAAATAAGTAAATGACGTAGTTTTGTGTGTTTTACAATAAAACTGCAAAGTTTTGAAAATGGTTCAGTTATCAATTTAGGGGCTAGGGTTATATTAATGAAACAATGTAGTTTTGATATTTTTTAATCAAAATTACGTCGTTTTCGTTTGACCTTTTTTAGTTTTATTGCACCGGATATGAATCCTCATACTTGTGAACCAAGTAAATATAAGAACAGCAGCTAAGCCAACAATTCCTACACAAAAATTGACTGAAATTGCAACGGCTGGAGCAGCTACTCCTATCCTTTGGCAAGTGGCAACACTCCATGTGTCTAAAAACTTCATATTACAATAATTTGCCGTTTTTGTGGTAGAGTCAAACTGGGCCTAAAAGAAAGCCCAACCAGCCCAGTTTCAAACCCTCAAAATGTAGGCCTTTAGCAAAGAGCAGTGGGACACACCTAAGTTGCAACGATCTAATAGAAATGTGTCAATCATAAATTAATGTTTAATACTTTTTTTATTCTTATATTTTAACTTTAAAAGTTAAATTGAATAGTAGAGGTATTGGTCGTAAAACCCAAGAATGCATCATATCTCTATTTTGGAAAATTAAGCTTAAGTTAATTTTTATAACTGATCAATTTTATTTTAAATTTATCTTTCTTGTAAAAATCTCATTAATTTAATTAAGATTAACTCGGCTTCAAGATGGTTAATGGCAGCTGGTAGAATTGATGAGTACCGAATTGAAAACAAAGTCACAGATAAACAATGCTCAAATCTGGCATTCAAAGTTGTGGTTTGGGTTCACCGTTAGGTCGAAAGGGAAGTTGAGTTTAGTGGTGGTCTCGGAGCTTTCAGTTAGGGGTCAATTTTTTTTAGGACACGGATATAGTTATGACAAAAATGGCAAAATATTTTTTTTAATATATATTTTTTTTGATTAATTTTTAATATATCTCTTATATTTTGCTTTCTCATAATATACTTAGTCTATAGATTGTCTGATTTTAAGAGGTTATAGAACCCACATCCATCATCCAATCAGGTCGAGACTTATACAATTAAAGAGAAAATTTGACGGACTACGACTCTTCACTTGATATCAAGATCTAAATCAGGCGTTAAACCAACCAAAAATATACACAAAGTAAAACCGCATAACAAGTATACATGGTCAACCACATGTAACCTTATCAATTTCACAATACTATAGTAGGCATTGGAGATTACCACTTGAGAAATCGATCTCACCTAGTGCATGAAGTCAACGGAAAGGGCTACAAGTTCCATGTTAACACCAAAGCAGAAGTCTAACGTTAAAGTGATCGAAAACTACTCTTAAAACATGTTATATGCTTGAAGTACACTACTGATCAACTAGTCTTCGGGAGCCCACATAGTCTCATTCGACGTCCGTTGAAGATGATGTATATATGACTGAAAAGCCAATTAAAAGTTTTATAACTTTTATGTTAATACCATTGTTGTAACTCAATTGGAATTACATCCTCATGGTTTAGTAATTCAACATAAGTTAGCAACTCTTCTATTCACTTAGCAATGTGGGACAATTTCTTCAAGTGCACAACAACCATGATGAAATTCAGAGGTTAAACTGGCGAAAATAATGACCATATATAGAACTTTGATAAAACATCTGGCGAGGGGGGGGGGGGGGGGGGGGGGGCGTGGGTCGATCGGTCCCATTGATCCCCTTGGAGCTGTCTCTGGTTGAGTTAGTTAAATTCTTAACTACAAGTCTAGAGGCAAGGATTCAACTCTAGGGGTGTAAACGAGACGAGCCGAGCCGAGTATCAGGTTGTTCGTGCTCGGCTCGTTTAAAATTTGACAAGTTCGAGTTCGAGCCGAGTATTTTCGAGCATTAAAAATATGTGCTTGTGCTCGGCTCGTTTAATTTTTCACGAGTTCGAGCCGAGCTCGAGCTTTAAACGAGTTTTTTAATTTAATTAATTTAATATAATAATTTATAGTTAACGAGCTTAAACCGAGCTTTTTATGAGTTCAGCGAATATTTAACGAGCTTCAATGGAGCTTTAAACGAGCAGTTGATTACTCGAATTAAGATTTTAATAAATTCGAACTTAGCTCAAACATTTGGAAAGTCTAAGGAGCTCAAACTCAATATAAACGTTCATTGTCTGGCCTTCAAGTAAGGCCCAACTCGTGACTCAACTGGTAATTAAGGATGTTGTTTCTTTTATTCGAAAAATTCAATTATTTCACTATTGTGTGAGCAATGTGGGACTTAAGACACCACAACTCTTTTTTGAGTAGATGACTTTTTGACATTTTTTGGAATGAAGGATTGGTGTTTGAGAGATGGTGTTTCGACTAATAACTCGAGTAATAATCGAGTCATAAACGAGTTTTAACCAAGTAATTATCGAGCATATAAACGAGTTATTCACGAACATACACGAGCCGAGCACCATTCGGCTCGTACTCAGCTCATTTATTAAACGAGCCTAAAAGTTATGCTCGTGCTCGGCTCGTTTGACTTCGAGCCGAGCTTTGACCGAGCTTTGACCGAGCATGTTCACGAGCGGCTCGCGAGTGTATCGGCTCGTTTACACCCCTATTCAACTCCCCCGAGTAGCATATATTCTCCTCACACTTTGTGTATGTGTGTTGATTATCCCTTGTGGATGTTTTCTTCGTCCCCGCCCCGACGTGAAAGTGTTATTCCTTCCTCGTAGAGTTGCAATTCGTACTTCGTGGACTTATTGTATTCTACATAATGTTTTGCACGCGGATGTGCAGATTCATATTAAAGGACTCTAATGTCGCATGTACTTCAAATATATGTACTAATAATTTTAAGATCCGATCAATGTCTTGATAAAATTTCTATGATAAAATTATTGCAATATATACTGAAATATTATGTAGCAGTGTACTCACCCATCCAAAAAAAAAATTGAGGTTGGGTACCACATTTAGAAAAAGCTGATCCCACTTGTGAGATTTTTGTGAAGATTGCCCTTGTTGACAATTCACATGTTTTACAAAGTGGATACCGGAGTGGAGTGGGTTAGCAATTAAAGATTAAAGATATCATTATGTTCGATGTGGTTCATCACAAAAAGAAACCCTTTCAAGCTCGCAATAATTTCACATCATTTCAAACATAAAAGCATTTTTCAAAGATTATTTTGTTTTTTTTGGATAAAAAAGAAGAAGATTATTTTGTTTTTTGTGTTAGACAATCTTATAGAAATCCATATGTTAGTAATGATAGAAACTGATTTCAAAAAAAAAAAAAAGTAATGATAGAAACTATTCATCATATTGGTTTTTGATACATGAGCTAAGTTAACCTCAAAACCGATCATATTAAGTGGCCAATTTTCACAAATAATTTTGATTCATAAAATTTATGATACCAATATATGTAAACTAGAGGGTTTGTCACCAAACTAACCCAATTTGAAACTCGAATCACCAAACTAACCCATTTGAAACTCAAATAACCAATCTACCCCATATCGAGCCACGTCTGCATTATGAAACCGGCTCCTCAGGAACCGGTATTATTAAAAATGGGGTAGATTGGTTATTTGAGTTTCAAATGGGTTAGTTTGGTGATTCGAGTTTCAAATTGGGTTAGTTTGGTGACAAACCCTAAACTAGATGATAAGATGTAATATACATTATAATATTCGAATTGTTGTACCCATTATCAAAAAATAAGTTTATGATCCTAAATTGAAAAAGAATCTCATTAAAAAAGCGTATTCCCACAACTAGGGCTGAGCATTGTTCGGTAAATTCCGAATTTACCGATTTAATTTATTGAACCGAGTCAAATCGGTAAACGGTAAAATCGGTAAACGGTAAAATTGGTAAAACGGTAAAATTTGGTCGGTAATCGGAATGAATTTTTTGATTCGGTAATTTACCGATTTACCGAATAAGAATTTTTTTATTATTTAAAAAAATATTTATTAAAAAAATAATTAAATGGCATATTGTTTAAACTTCAATTTTAAGCTTCAATTTTTGGACACTTTTGAGATACAATTGTGTAGATTATAATTTTGAATTATTCTTGTGTTTTATTGGTGTTAGATGATTAACTATTATTTTTGAATAATTTTAAAATTAGGAGAAAAATAATTCGGTAAATTTACCGAATTTACCGTTTTACTGAAATGTCGGTAAAACGATAAATTCAGTTCGGTAATCGAAATAAAAAACTTAAGTCGGTAAATTCGGTAATTTACCGAATGCTCAGCCCTACCCACAACAACAACAAAATGCGACATTGTGTGGTTGACAATGCTCAAAACGTTTCACGTGGTAGATATTTGCAATGTCCATATTAATGTTGTATAATCATTGTTAGGGGAGCGCTCGGTTGAGAATCCTTAAAAATTCAAAAATTTAAGAATTCAAATCTAACCATTAGATCACGATACATCTTTGAATCTGCATATGTCATATGTCCCAAAAGTAAAGTAAAAAAGGTGTCTTTGACTTTGCATTAAATGCATCTTGAAAAATGCACATGAGACATTTGTCACCACCAAAAATAACTGTTGTGTTTAACTTTTTGGTCACTTTAGTACTAACTAGCAAGTCGAATGTGCCAGATGAATTTAAATAAAAAGAAATATAAAAAAACTGTAAATAGACGGAGGTGATAGCTAATGGGCTTTGTTATTATACGTTCTATATTAAAAGAATTTTTTTAAATTTGGAGCATCAGATTATAGGGTCGCGCTCCCTTGAAATATGGGAGTATAATGAGGCAGTGATGCACGTTGTGAGCCACTCATTTAGATGATGTGGCATGAAATAGTGGTTTACTATTTACTTTTTGCTTTTTTGTAGTGGGACACGTGTCATAAGGAGATGAGTGTGACGGCTGAGATGAGTGGTTGAGATAGTGCATCACTGCTTCATTCTAATTTAACTGCCTCATTTGAGCGTTCCCCTCAGATCATATGTATTTAAAAAAAAGAGTAAAAAGAGTGTACAATTAAAAAAGGTATTTAAAATAGTTGTCAGCTGCAATAATTTGGACCTCGAAAAGATAATAAAGGAGACATATTGATTGATTGATTTGCTCACATTTTTGTTTCCCCTTTGTTGGTGGCTCCTTTGTATTTTTGTGTTTTTTTTTGATAGTGAAATGCCACAAGGGCTAACAACCATGAACAAACTGTCCACGAAGGGCAGATCACCCAAGAAGGGCACGACAATACAACTGGCCAGTCGACCTCAGTGACTGACACTAACTAACCTACTGAAACACAGGCCGCGCCCTTCGATAAAACCAGGAGTCTAACTCCTCAGACCTAAAAACGAAAAAACAACAACAGCTCTGACCGATAAACGGCTGAGATAAAACAGCTCAGACCGGAAGCCCGACTGAGAGAAACTAAACTAAACTACACAACTAAACTACCTAACTAAACTAAACGGAAAGTAACTAAAAAACTACATATATACAGCTAAACAAAACGATCACCAGCGAGACACAGGGGCTACAGACTGAAGCCGACGTCGTCCAAGCCAAACCCATCAACAGCCAAGCCTTCCACAACCTTAGCACCTCCAGCACCTCCCACCCACAACCAGTAGCCGACATCTCCCAACTCACCCCACCATCTTCGCCCAACCGGATGCCGACCACCATCCCACGCGCCGGAGAAACCAAAGGGGAAGAAAGGGCCACCGACGCCATACCGAACACCATCCCCATCCCCTGCGACGGCTCCATCAAAACAAGGCTCCTATCCGCGTCCCCTGCCTCCGCCGGCGGCAGATCGGAGCAGCAAAAGACTTCGACTTCTTCGACTGTTACTGGAACTCTGTAGAAGGTTCTCCTTTGTATTCTTGTTGATGTTTGTGTTTTGGCCCCAATGGGCTCGAAACGTGAAACACAATGGCATATTTACACAACTGAGTGGAGGGAAGTCTGAGTATTAGGTTGTTTAAATTCGGTTCGCTTAAAACTTAACGAGTCGGGATTTAATCGAAATTTTTATAGAGTATTTAAAATAAAGAAAATAATAAAAATGAGATATGAACTATCATCTATTGTGAAATTATGATTCGAACTATAAAAAATAACAATCAAATGTCAAATTCAAATGACAAAAATGGGCAATGAACTACCACTTACTGTTAAAGTAAAGTGCGGATTACCCAAAATGACAATCGAGAGTCAAACTCAATTTTTTAATAGACATGTTACAATTGCTAACATACACTATATAACTCCGTCAATTAAAAGTATCATACTCCCTTTTTGTCATTTTCCCTTAAAAATATGTATTCGAGCCCGACTTATTTAATTTTCACTTGTTCGAGCCGAGTTCGAGCTTTATACGAGTATTTTAATTAAATTAATTAAATATAATTATTTATAGTCAATGAGCATTAATCAAACTTTTCAATAAAAATTATTTATAGTGAGTATTTAACGAGCTTTCACTAACATTATTTAAATATATATATATATAATTTCTTTAACCGAGCTCATTAACGAGCTTCACACAATATAAGCAAGTTTTAATTAAGTATATAAACGAGCACATAAACAAGTTATTTGTGAACATATAAACGAATCGAGCACTAGTTAGTTCGTACTCGGCTCGTTTAATAAACGAGTCTGAAAGTTATGCTCGTACCTGACTCGTTTAAGATCGAAAGGAACTTTTATCGAATTTTGACCAAATTTGTTCGCAAGTAATTCACAAGTGTATCGACTCATTTAGGGCGCTAACGCTATGCACGAGTGTATCGACTCACTTGTACAAGGCATGTAACACATAAATAATTACAATAAGATAAATGTAAGATCCATTTTGGATCAAAATAAGTTCAATCTCATATGATTAGAGAAGAAGGATTATTGTGTCTCCCACGGTGGTGGAATTACAGACCTTCCAAAGAAATGGTAGAGGCTGAAAGCTCTCCTACAGTTATGGCCATAGAAAACTTCCCAATTGTTGGGATTGTTAGGATCGTTTGTTAGTGTTTCCTGGCAGGTATAAGTACCTGCTAGGTATCAATACCTGCTAAGTAGGTAAGCAACGAGACTTCAAAGTACGGAAGTGAACAAAAGGAGACGCAGTGATGTATATTGGAAACTCAGATATCTAATAAGTATCTGAGAAAAAACACTATCTTCTAGTTTCCTAGAAGGATTTCAGAATGAGTTCTTGTATTAATGTGCTATCGGTTACAACTTACAAGATTACTAACCCTACCACATTCAGTGGTGTACCGTCATGCTTTCAGACGCACCTTAGTCGTAATCTTGTTATTGATCGCCGCACACAAGAACCTTCTCCCCTTCTGGCTCAAATCGTAGTCCTGCTCCCATCGAGGTATCAGTCAAATGTGTCAGTGCTTGATTCGCCTCGATCACACGATCTTTCTTCGTAGCTTTATTAGAAGCTCGATGCCAAAGATTTCTCTTAGAACAACCTGATGAGTCGAGTTTTCGACTCATTTATCGTCATTCTTCACTATAGTTTTGAATCGTTTCCGACGATATTTTGATGTCATTTGACCTCTATCTCTACATTTCAGGTAGAAAATAAGTTTCCCCCATGGTCAAGGCCTAAATGTGAAGATTGGTTGAGTTTCGGCGCAAAACAAGGAGTTCCGGGGCAAAACCGAGCATATTGACCTTTGCAACTTGTTTTGGACGCCCAGGGCGCATCCGGTGTCCGATTTGGCTGATCTTTAGCTTGTTGGAAAGGTATTTCAAAGGGCTACAACTTTGTAGTTGAAGCCAAGACCAAATTCGGACGGGAGGACCACCAGTCGATCGACTGGGAGTCCAGTCGATCGACTGTGTAAACAACTCAGCAGCTCCTCAGAATGTGTTCTTCGTGACCTTTGCGACTTGTTTTGGACGCCCAGGGCGCATACGGTGTCCGATTTGGTGGATTCAAAGCTTGTTGGAAAGCTAACTCAAAGGGCTACAACTCTCTAGTTGACGCCAAGGCCAAATTCGGACGGGAGTACCACCAGTCGATCGACTGAAAGTCCAGTCGACCGACTCGATTGAAACTCAGGAGCTCATCATATCTTGCACATCCCAGTCGATCGACTGGGAGTCAAGCAAAGCCCAGTCGATCGACTGGATGAAAAACTCAGATTTCTGGACCCAAATCTCAGCCGGATCTATAAATAGAAAGAGGGCTTTTTGACCAAAATCTTGGAGGTTTTTGGGGAGAAGAAGATTAAGAAAAGAGGTCAACCAAGGTCATCAATCATCATCCAACCAAGGAGAAGTGAAGATCAAGGGAGTTCAAGGATTAATCATCCTATTTCTATCCCTCTTCTATTCTACTTGTTGTGTAAAAACCCTACTCACACCATGTTGTCTTACATGATGTGTGAGTAGTGGATCTTGTGTTTTGAGGGTCTTATGATCCTCCTTGGTACTCAATGATCATTGTATACACATTTGAATGGATTTATTGAAGTTGATTTCATTTTACTATGCTCTTCATGTTAGACATGTCTCTAAGTGTTTGATAAAATGCCTAAGTGACATGTTTGTGTTAGAACTTTGATCTAAGTATTGAAAGAGCTTAGTGATGGTTTGGATGTAGTAAAATTGAACTTAACCAACGTTTATGAGAGTAAATGCATGGTGAGAGGTAAACTAGAACTTTATGCATGTAGCATTTATGGGAGTAAATGCTATATAGTGGATCAATACTCTTTAATTAGTGAGATCCTAGCTAAGATGGCTTGACTAGGATTAAACATGCATGGTTTGTTCAATTCTAGTCTAAGCTAGGTTTTAAACCTATCAACCTCTTAAATGATTAAACTCTTGTATACATGATCATTGGAATTTGCCAAGGAGGGGAGTAACCCCTCGAAACACCTCCTACTTATCTTTTATCCCTAATTACTCGCCACATAGGATTTAGATATATACACCCTTTTACACATTTTTGGTTTAGAATAGCCGAATGGAAACACAATCTTAAATAGTGCGTGTGCTTGGCTTGCTCCTTTGGGTTCGACCCGGTACCCTACCGGTCATTATAAATGTTTTGACTTACTACCGACCCTCTCTTCATTGATACTATTTAGAGGTGAAAAAGAATAGTTCGTCAAATGGCGCCGTTGCCGGGGAGCAACTAGTTAGCACATCCCTAGATTAGATTGTGTGGAAGTTCCGACTATTCTTGTGAATATTTTTCCTTTTTCTTATACTTGTATATTCTTCCTTTTCACTCATATCACTTACTAGCTTTTGTTTACCTTGTTTTGCGAGGATGGACCCCTACGACCAACAAGTCTATTCGAATGAGGGATGCTATGAAGAGGAGGAACGACCATATTCTTATTTTCAAGAGCTTGGCTATCAAACAAGTTATTACACTCCGAATTGGGATGATAGCCAATGCCATGAAATTGAAGACTCTTACCCTCCATACCCTCAACCTCCTCAACCTTCAAGTGAGCCCTCCAATATAGAATCCATGTTCGCTAGACTTCTAGCAAGCCAAGAGAAGATGCAAGCTCAATTGACTAGATTGGAGGCTCAAAGCCATGAGTTAGAAAGCACAATGGCTCAACGAGCCATTGAATTTGAGAACTTGGAAGAGGAAGGAGAGATTTCCAAAGAAGAAGTCCTTGAATCTAATGCCTCAAGGGAAGAACGGGATCAAGAATTGGAGGATAAATTTTGGAGAGCCGCCACCGAAGCTTATTACAAGACAAGGGATGGTGAACCTTGTAATGAAGACGAGATGGAATGCAAAAGTGAAGCATCCTTCACTACTAGCACATCTCATGATCATTTGGATGAGAACGCACAAGAGTTCACCATTCCATTAACGCTCTCCGACGAGGAATTCTTCAATGATGATGCCTCTTGCATAGAGGAAACAACTTTTATTGGTGAAGAAGAACTCCTCCCTCCCGGCACAAGCAAGTTTGAATGTGAGCCCGAACTTCTTGATGAGGATAAGATAGAGGAAGAGCCTATTGAGAGAAAAGGATCTCGGGGGTATGAAGACTTTGTTGAGGTCTATATGGATCAAGCTAAAGAGTCTTCTCGCATACAAGAAAACACAAGCTTAGAAAGGGATATTGAGGAATGGGCACCCATGGACATCATTGAAAGATTAAAGGAAGGTGTGCCCATCAAGCTCGAGACAAGTTATGAAGACCCTTTCTTCGCCATTTCGTCTCGAGACAAGTTTTGGAGCTTTGTGCCTTATTTTGCAAGATTTTTGGAAGGAAGCTCCCATGACCCCTTTGTTCTAAAGGGATCTTCATATTTGAAGGGGTCATGCTCCCAAAGGAAAGTCCATTGTAGGCTTGATGGGAAGAAATTCAAATGGGATTTGAAGGTGGATTGACACGACCAAACCCAAGCCCCGCGAGAAGGGATCCTAGCAAAGGACTTCTCGACGAGTGATTCTATGGGGTGCTTTGCTACGTCTTTGCCAAGACGGGAAAAACTAGGCCCCCGCGGGAGGTAACCCGGTTTGTAAGTTGTTTCATTCTTGTTCTTTTGTATGTTCAAGTGTTTGGCATGATTTTGAGTAGCTAAGGCTCTAAAATATGGAATGTGAAATGTGTGATTAGTGGCTAAAATTTTAAGTTTGGAGTGAGGTCTACTCACTCCAATTCCACTTCACATTGCCAAGCCCTCCACTTTTCCCTTGATCTTTCTATGCTTAATGATGTTGCCCATAGTGCTCATATGCTTTATTGGTGTTTACTAGAGTGGAACTAATTTGTGATATCATACTATGACTCTAGTTTCACATTTGGGGCACTTAGGAAACCTTGTGCATGTTTTAGAGGGTGTGGATCAACTTCCTTGTTTGAATTCTATGAAAATTGTGCCATGATGTTATTATGTGACTTGTGATGCTATCTTGCTCATACATGAGTTTTACATAACCTTGTATGTCACTTGTTGCTTTTAACCTCTCATGTGTTCTTGTCATCAAGGAAGTTATTCGCATCATGCACATTCAAGCTTAGCACAATGTCATCTTTTCTATTGGTGGGGCACATCTACAAACGAGGGGAGTTCCTATGCGCCTTTATCTCATTTTCTTCATTGTTTGCGCTTAGGGACTAAGCTACCTTTTAAGTGTGGAGTGGGTAGTCGCATAGTTCACTCATATTATGCCATGCCTAGCATTGTAGAATGAGCACTTGCATTCATGTATTCTATCCCTAACATGAGAGTGTTTTCAACCACATAGGCTTGTGACTATCGGCTCTAAATCCCTATAAATCACATCTAGCCTATTATTCACATTTATTGGATCTTGAACTTAGAACCGACCTAGTCCTATGAATGTGCATTCTTGTGAATCAATATAATTGCTATCCCTTGTCTATCCAATTCTCTAAGTATTTTCGTTGAAATACCTTGGATTGAGTTTTATCAAGCACTTTTAAAATTTTCACGAAAAACTTAGACCTTTTGTTTGCTCCTTGGTGACTTGAGTTTTCTAATTTAGTGCCATGCTTATGATTGCTTCCCGCACATTCCATACACTTTTTGAACATATTGTCAAGTTTTAAGTGTGGAGTCAAAAGAGGGCGAAAAATAGGCCCCAACAAAAAAAGTTTTTGTGGTCAAAGAGGGCAAAGCCCCGACTAAAAACTCTCTCAAAGTGCTAGAGAAGTTTCGCTTTAAAAATGATACTAATGCCGGGGGTTAGGAAGAAAAGTTCCCCCTCGAAAGCATTTGTAGGCCAAAGGCCATTTCAAAAAGAAAATAAGAAGCACTTAAAACTTGACTCTATGTTTTCCTCCATTCTTCATTTGTGCGGGATTCATCATTTGCATTGTGTGCTTGTTAGAATGACTTTTGGACGACCCATGTGCTTGCACGGGAGTTATCATTTGGTCTATGCTTGTTTATTAAGAACTCTAGTGTCGAACTCCTCTTCCCTTATGGATTATGGCTTAAGCGCCTAAAACTTGGGAATGAGTTCCATGCCGTGAGCCAATGGACTAGCCCTAGCTAGCATAGGTGAGCGGTTGACACTCTTTTGTGCAAAACTATTAACTTTGCTTCTATTGTATTGCCTTGAAAATGAGTAGACCTTTGGATGAGACATTTGATAGCTCTAGTATTGATGATCTTGAATGCACAACCTCATGGGTACTCAAATGGTTCAAAAGTTCTTTTGATGATATTGTGATGGTAGTCCTAGTTTGGGGTGAGGGATTGGTTTTGAGAAATCCTCGCCTTGGTTGAGCACTCTTGCATTCATTCTCATGGGATAGGTGCATATGGGATTTGTGAGTATTCCCTTTTCTGAAAACTCTCACGAGACTATAACTCGTCCACTAGGGTAGCCTAGGGGTTTAAAGGCTTAATGCATACGCTAAATGCATTCGTAACGCCTACGAAAAGGAGCTAGTTAGATTGTACATACTTGTCATTTTTCTTTCAATAACATGCTTAGAAATAATGATCGAGACCTTGTGAAATCTAGTGAGGCAAATAGACGAAAAACATAGCGCCACTAGCATTTCGACATTTGCATGACCTTGACATATTCTCATACTTTGTTCGGGACGAACAAAACTTAAGTGCGGAGTGTTGATGAGTCGAGTTTTCGACTCATTTATCGTCATTCTTCACTATAGTTTTGAATCGTTTCCGACGATATTTTGATGTCATTTGACCTCTATCTCTACATTTCAGGTAGAAAATAAGTTTCCCCCATGGTCAAGGCCTAAATGTGAAGATTGGTTGAGTTTCGGCGCAAAACAAGGAGTTCCGGGGCAAAACCGAGCATATTGACCTTTGCAACTTGTTTTGGACGCCCAGGGCGCATCCGGTGTCCGATTTGGCTGATCTTTAGCTTGTTGGAAAGGTATTTCAAAGGGCTACAACTTTGTAGTTGAAGCCAAGACCAAATTCGGACGGGAGGACCACCAGTCGATCGACTGGGAGTCCAGTCGATCGACTGTGTAAACAACTCAGCAGCTCCTCAGAATGTGTTCTTCGTGACCTTTGCGACTTGTTTTGGACGCCCAGGGCGCATACGGTGTCCGATTTGGTGGATTCAAAGCTTGTTGGAAAGCTAACTCAAAGGGCTACAACTCTCTAGTTGACGCCAAGGCCAAATTCGGACGGGAGTACCACCAGTCGATCGACTGAAAGTCCAGTCGACCGACTCGATTGAAACTCAGGAGCTCATCATATCTTGCACATCCCAGTCGATCGACTGGGAGTCAAGCAAAGCCCAGTCGATCGACTGGATGAAAAACTCAGATTTCTGGACCCAAATCTCAGCCGGATCTATAAATAGAAAGAGGGCTTTTTGACCAAAATCTTGGAGGTTTTTGGGGAGAAGAAGATTAAGAAAAGAGGTCAACCAAGGTCATCAATCATCATCCAACCAAGGAGAAGTGAAGATCAAGGGAGTTCAAGGATTAATCATCCTATTTCTATCCCTCTTCTATTCTACTTGTTGTGTAAAAACCCTACTCACACCATGTTGTCTTACATGATGTGTGAGTAGTGGATCTTGTGTTTTGAGGGTCTTATGATCCTCCTTGGTACTCAATGATCATTGTATACACATTTGAATGGATTTATTGAAGTTGATTTCATTTTACTATGCTCTTCATGTTAGACATGTCTCTAAGTGTTTGATAAAATGCCTAAGTGACATGTTTGTGTTAGAACTTTGATCTAAGTATTGAAAGAGCTTAGTGATGGTTTGGATGTAGTAAAATTGAACTTAACCAACGTTTATGAGAGTAAATGCATGGTGAGAGGTAAACTAGAACTTTATGCATGTAGCATTTATGGGAGTAAATGCTATATAGTGGATCAATACTCTTTAATTAGTGAGATCCTAGCTAAGATGGCTTGACTAGGATTAAACATGCATGGTTTGTTCAATTCTAGTCTAAGCTAGGTTTTAAACCTATCAACCTCTTAAATGATTAAACTCTTGTATACATGATCATTGGAATTTGCCAAGGAGGGGAGTAACCCCTCGAAACACCTCCTACTTATCTTTTATCCCTAATTACTCGCCACATAGGATTTAGATATATACACCCTTTTACACATTTTTGGTTTAGAATAGCCGAATGGAAACACAATCTTAAATAGTGCGTGTGCTTGGCTTGCTCCTTTGGGTTCGACCCGGTACCCTACCGGTCATTATAAATGTTTTGACTTACTACCGACCCTCTCTTCATTGATACTATTTAGAGGTGAAAAAGAATAGTTCGTCACAACCAACTTGAAGGTAGCGTTACATCCTTTTTGTACTATAGATCACTGCTAGGAAACCCTAGATTTTCTCAACCGAAAATCTCGATCTTGTTTCCAAATATCGGTCAAGATCTTCTAGTTAGTTAGGTTATCACATAATATCCTAACTAACTCTTCAAACAGATCGTCCCATACCGATCGGATTGGATCACGCCATATCTCCTCATCTCTAAAAGATCGGACGAATTATTCACCAAATCTAGCTTCATCAGTTTCCTAACTTGTAGGACTTCAAATCTGATCTTCGTGAATCCCCCCAGTAAGCTGAGCTGCATATTCGGATCTTTTAAAGCCAAAGATTCTCCAAGAATATATGCGTCAATATTCTCCTCCTCTGCATATTCACAGAGATATCGTCACCTCCAGGGTACCCGTGCGAGGTGTCGGTACCTGAAAAGCGTATTTTTAACCCTTTATAGTCGTCAATATATGAGTTTTAGGGGTCTAGTTGCAGTCAAACAAAATTTATAACCTTGGTAAGCCAAGGGTCGATCTAAGGAACAGACGTGTGTGAATACTAGTTAATAGGTGACCTATTTAGCTATTCCGATTAACAAGAGGTTTTGTTGTGTCAAAAGTAGCAGAAATTAAATGCAAAAGAATAAAGGTTTGTACTGATCAGAGAGAGAATTCCAGAATCATACTTCACCCGTGCCAACCCTACTAATCATGTAATCATGTCACGTAAATTATTCATGCTATCGAATATGGAAATAAACCGAAATGACACTAGACAAGCCGCCCATCCACGGATCATTGTCTAGATTAATCTCAATCGTTGAACGCCGCCCATCCACGGATTATCAACGATTTCGATTTATTAAACTTAAGGTTTTTCAGACGGAAGTCAACTTTCCTATTAATTCATGTACTACCATTGTAGCTACCATGACTTAACATCAATTTCATGTAATCCGATTAATACTTAGGACCCATCCATCTTTCGGTAATTAATCTAAATACGTTCTAGCATGCAAACATCCGATTCAATGTAAATACTTGCAAGAACGATAAATTTAAGCACAATGAAATTGAACATTCGAATCGCATGAATAAAAACGTTTTAATTGATCACATGAAGAGTTGAGTACATAGCACGGGATCCGTAAGATCCCCGAATAAAGAAGACTACTCACTACTCATGGTAAGTTAACCAAGAGTAGTGTTGATAAAGAGATTAAGGACGAGGAAACCGTAATGACGCGGGTGCTCGTTGAATCCTCAATCTCTCACGATGTGGTCCGTCTTCTTCCCCAAGTTAGGGTTTCTCTTCTCAATCCAAGCTCTCGTCAATGTCGCACACTCTCGCCAATCATCCACACCCTTCAATTTGTCCCCACTTCCATCTTTATAGCTTTCCAAAAGGCCAAAAAGCCTAAAAACGAAATTAGGAAATAAGTCTAAAAATCTGTCCAAAAAGCCCAAAAATTGATTTTGGAAATTGTCTTCGACGGGGCCGTGACTACCGTGACATTTAGACATGTCACGGCATGCTCGGCATGCTCCAAAAGTGCACTGGGACATAAGGGGGCCGTGACACCCGTGGCGTTGTGTTTTTGTCACGACAGTCACGGCCATGCAAAATGGCAGAGACTTCAGGCGGCTTTTTCATGATCTTAACCTCCGAATTTGATCTTGGCGTAAACTAAAAAGTTGTATCCCTTTGAATTAGATTTCCAACAAGCTTTGAATCAATCAATTTGGACAACATATGCGATCTGTGCGTGCAAAATAAGACAGAAAGGTCAATCTGCCCTATTTTGTCATGTTTTTGCCCAAATCTTCACCAATTGTTTTGCTTTGCTTCGGATCAATCCAAAAGTATTATGTGATATATGACCTGAAACACTAGAAAAGAGGTTAAATGATAACAAAATATCCGGAAAACAAACCTAATCCATCATCGAATGAAGTGAATAATTAGGTCAAGAATTCGACCGATCAGTACCTAAAGACTACATGTTTCTTACCCTGCACGCTCAAGTAACTGTTACCTTCTGAGTACCTGTACATCAACCTGCACACTCAAGTAACATGTCAGTAGGATCCCTGTCACATCAAAACCCATTGAGATAAGTGTACCTCAAAGGGTATGGCACCACAGAGGTACTCTTACCTCGATCAATTCGATAGCTTTCATTACAAGTGATACAAATTTTCAGGGGAAGACTCAAAATTATAATGGGTCCACTTTTTCTAAATAATGGATTCATTACGATCGATACAGAATCAGTACATATAAGTACTATCTAATACACACTTTCTATTAATTGAAGCGCATGTCTCTTATATCGCGTCCCATCCAAAAATCAAACTTAAGTGATGTATTAACGCCCGCATCGCACAGCTCCAGAACTTAATTATCGCCATCAAAGTATTGAGGCAGCACACATGCACGCACAAGAGAAGGACAACGAGCAAAACAGATGTAAGGGGTAGCAACAAAAGGAACATAAGCCAACAAAAGAAATTTGTGTGTTCACGATGAATCAAATCGAAACCTGAAACACTGTATCCAATACCTTAGCCAACAGATCACCATCATTAGGCCATAATGGGCTCTCTCTTTTCAGATTTTGTCCATTTTGAATGTACTATTAATCCCATTTATTTGACATTAAACATTTACATTTTCTTGCGTAAATATATAGTCTTAAGGAACAAAGATCAGATCAGTAGTGTTATTTTTAATTTATTTTTGATAGGGTGTTAATTGTTAAAGTTAGTATCTGTTAGTAGCTTTTTTTTGCAACGGTTCTTGTACAAAGGCTCATAGATGATTCTTCCAAAACATTCGAAGAAATTTTTAAATCTCTGCTGAAACCACATAAGAAAAAAATATACAAAACTTTAAAGAATATTAAAAACGCGCTTCGTACTTCTGGAAGATGTTATACAATTAAAAAAAATCACAACCATATACTATTAAAAAAACCGCGCTTCGTACTTCTGCAAAAATATTAAAAACGTGCTTCACATGTGGTCTATCAATTTTTAAATTATATATTTAAAAACATCACATGTTCCACCTTTCTATAAATGGAAGTGGATCGTTACTAACCTTCTACTTCAGTCGGTGTAGCTACTTCAGTTGATTGATTCTGGATAGGAAAATGACTTCGGTTGCTCAGCTGCTTGTTCTGAATCCTCTTCATTCATCACTCGCATACACATCAAACAGACTCGTAAAAGCATCAAAATTTGTGTCTAAAGTTAAACCACGACGACCTAATCGGCACTGTTCTCCAGCTGTACGTTCCAGCAGTCTCAATCATGTTGCAGAACCAGCAGTAGTGGCGAGAAGATCAGCAAATTACAAAGACTGTGTTTGGGATCATGACTACATTCAGTTTTCTATGCCCAACAATTACATTGTAAGAAGAACAAAACATCATAAGAATTAATTTGTCGAGGGTCTCTGACTCGATCAGTTTTTTTGATGTTGTTGTGTCAATTTTGCAGGGTGAGAAGTTCAAAAAACAGATGGAGGAGATGAAGCAGCAGGTTTTGGTTATGGTGGGATGCGTTTCGGATCAGGGAGAGCAACTTGAGCTGATTGATGATCTACAGAGGCTGGGAGTTGCTTATCATTTTGAGAAAGAGATCAGAACTATGCTCAACAAAATCTACTACACAAACTATGTCTTTAATGATGACAAGTCGGCACTAGATGATGCAGATCTACATAGGATTGCTCTAGCATGCAGGCTCTTCAGACAGCATGGTTATGCTGTCCCTCAAGGTAATATACCACCTTAAAACCCTATCTAGTACTCTATATATATAAAAAAAAAACGTTACATAATATCATATCTGTAGTAGTGCTTCTGAATAAGTCTATTTAGCTTTGGTTGCAGATGTTTTCAAACCTTTTTTAGACGATAACGGAAAGTTCAGGTCAAGCCTTTGTGCTGATACTAAAGGGCTAATAAGCTTGTATGAAGCATCATACTTAGCTACAGAAGGTGAGGACATATTTGATCATGATTGTTTTGTATTTTTTTTCTGCTTCTCTTTTTCATCGAATAAAATAATTTTTCTCAAAAAAAAAGAAGGTGAGGACATCATGGAGGAGGCATGGACTTTCACAACAGCCAATCTCAGTAAACTCAACAACGCAGATAATGTGTATCTTGATGCATTATCGGCTCGTGCTTTAGACTTGCCTTTGCATTGGAGAAATGTGCGGTCCGAAGCAAGGTGGTTCATAGATGAAGCTTACGTTAAAAAACCCAAAATATCTCAGCTTCTACTTCAATTCGCAAAGCTGGATTTCAACATAGTGCAGGCAATATACCTTGAAGAGCTCCGAGACTTATCGAGGCATGACAACTTTATTTTTTTAGTTTTTACGAATTGAAACTCTATCGTAGGCCTAACTAGGCTTTCGTTTACCGGTTTTTTGTTAATTAGGTGGTGGACGAATCTTGGATTCGAGAAGGACTTGAGTTTTGCTAGAGATTCACTGGTGGTAGGTTATCTTTGGGGCATGATAGGATCCCCGGATCCTCAATATGGGAATTCGAGAAAAGCTGTCGGTAGCCTTGGCGCAATACTGTCGTATGTGGACGATATTTATGACTTATATGGTACTTTGGAAGAAGTAGAGCTATTCACTGATACTATTCACAGGTCTGCATCTTCATTATATATTGATCCTTACTACTCAACTTGTCTTGAACTTATAAAAATATCTAAAGCGTAATATATTAGTGGGACTTGCATCTCGTTCAATTTTTCTTTTTCTTTACGTACAGATGGGATGTGGGATCGATGAAACAACTTCCACATTACATGAAGAAATGTTATTTTGCATGCTACAATCGTGTAAATGAGTTAGCCTATGAGGTCCTCAAATTGAAGGGAGTCGATGTCACACTGTATCTTAAAAAATCGGTAATTACGTACCTTCTGTCATGTTTATAAAAAGGGACAAAATGAACGACTTTATCTTTTAATTAAATTATTGTCATAACAGCTCGTACATTACACGCGTTCGTTACTTAAAACTTAAAGGCGAGCCAAGTTTGTTTGAAATATAACAATTTTGATGATTTTGGCAGTGGGCGGATGTATCAAGTGCTTACTTGAAGGAAGCAAGGTGGTTCCACAGTGGTTACAAGCCGACTTTGGAAGAGTATATGAGCAATGCTTGGATCACAATTGCAATCCACTTATGCAATCTACATGGTCATATTTTTGATTCAACCCCATCGGCCCGAAATCAAGAAAAGTATTTGGAAACTAACCCCGAAATAGTAAAATGGGCATGTACCATTATCCGGCTTGCTGATGACCTGGGAACTTCGCCCGGTGAGATGGAAAGAGGTGACACGCCTAAATCCATACAATGCTACATGAATGACACCGGAGCTTCGAAGCAAGCTGCGCAGAAACATGTTGAGGGTTTAATGAGGGAGACGTGGAAAAAGTTGAATAAATGTGTTATGGAAGAGAAGACATTGACGCCGGAAGGAGTTAAGAGGCTGGTTAACTTGGCGAGAGCAAGTCATTTCTTTTATCAGCATGGAGATGAGCATGGGGATGGGCATGGTGTCCAGGACGGTGTCACCAAACATCTTATGTCACAAGTACTCTTTGATCCAATTGCCTTGTAATTTAGGATGTCACGAAATATGTATTTTCGTGTCATCTTTCATCAATCAGACCTTCAAACTTGTGGGATTTGGATTTGGACTTTTTGATCCAATTCCCAACAAGTACTTGTGGGATATATATTTTTTTTCTTTTAAAAAGGTAGCCCATTTGGATTTGGACTTTTCACAATTCGAACGAATTTTACGTATCTTGTTTGATTTTTTTTAATAAAATTGTTACCTGAAAACTATTTAATTACATTTTTTAACTATCGAAAAATCCGATAAAATTAAATTTACATATAGACATACAAGGAATCAAACTGGGCCTAAGGGCATCTCCATCTCAACTTGGTTCAGGTATAGTCAAACTCGGCTTAAGGGCATCTCCATGGCGACGCAGTTGAGGACGTCTGGGGTAAAATTGAGGATGAGGAAGGTGAGCTCTGCAGCGCAGCGTGTAGATGGAGGAAATGTTGAGGACGACTGTCTCGCCGTGCAACAGGAGGATGCGGGACAAAACCGTTGATTTAGGGTTTTTCGAAACTTTTATCTATAAATTCACATCTTGTTTCTCTACCAAATCACTCCAATTTTACCGCAACATATACTTGTGAGTCTGATTTTAAGAATATACTTGCAAGTATTATTCCTATAAGTTGTGTGACATATGTGCCCGTCTTAGTGCTTAACAAATTTGGATTACATATCGAATTATCATTTTGAGTTAAAAGCACAAAAGTAAAAGTTGCATTGAAGCAAATGTAATAGGGTATCTTTTCATAGTATTGAAAGTAATGTGGAATCCCTTGAGTCAATCCATAGTGAGCTATGATATGGGATGGTAACAAGTATTTTGTGACTTTCATTAGTGATAGTCCAAAATATTGTTATGAACATTTGCTTAATAGCAAAGTTGTGATGATTGAGGAAAAACCTGTTATTTGAAGCTGAATATCAACTTCAGAGGTTAAGTAGCAACTCGATGAGTTGAGAAAAGTGATTGTGGAAGTGAACATGATCACTCCATCATACTCTCTTCAGTCGAACAGTGTTTCGAAACGGAAAAATTATACTTTGAAAGAGATGATGAATGTGATGATGGTAAGCTCCGGTTTATCCCAAGGAATGTGCGGGGAGGCCATCTTATTAGCAAATTATCTTTTGAGTAAGATACCTCGCAAGGAGTATAAGTCTCTTTATAAGTCATTTAAGGGAACGCCGTCTTCCTATAAATACTTACAAGTGTGGGCGCGCCTAGATATGGTAATGACCCCTGGTCCTAAGAGAATTAGGATATGACCAAAAACCATTGACTATAATTTCATTGGTTATGCGCAAAATAGTAATGCGTATAGATTCCTTGTGTATGAATCGAAAAATTCCAATATACACAAGAATACTATAATAGAATCAAAGAAAGCGTCGTTCTTTAAGAATGTATTTCCTTATAAGAATAAGGAAGGTATGTCGGGTTTTTCTCAGTTAATGGAGGATATTGAAGAAATATCTCAAGAACAAGAGAATGAAGAAGAATTTGAACATGAATCATATGGATTTGAGTTTCTAACCTACATGATAGAGACTGAACCTCAAACGTATAATCGGTTGTCAGTTTAGTGGAGAGTCCATTATGTAAAGAAGCCATAAAATGACATAGACTCTATCCTACAAAACCACACTTGACAGTTGGTTGACCTTCCTCCTGGATGTAACTTGATTCAAAGTGGATCTTCAAGAGGAAGATGAATGTAGGTAGATCAATAGCGAAATACAAGGCGAGACTTGTAATAAAAGAGTATAGATAAAAGAAAGGTATATACTACTTTGATACTTATTCTCTAGTGACGAGAATAACATCAAAGATGATAGTGGTCATTGCTGCTTTGCGCAATCTGGAAATTTATCAAATGGATGCGAAGACTGCTTTCTTAAATGGAGACCTTGAGGAAGAGATATATATATGGAACAACCTGAGGGTTGTAGAGTGTCAAACTAGAGAGAAAAGTTTATAAATTTGTCAAGTCTCTCTATGGTCTGAAACAAGCGCCAAAACAGTGGCACAAGAAATTTGATAGAGTAATGTTATCAAACGGATTCAATATCAACGAGTGTGACAAATGTATATACGTCAAAAATATTGAACACGGATATGTGATTTTGTGCTTATATGTCGATGACATACTCATCGTAGGAAGCGATGAAAACTTGGTCAAATCCACTAAGGTCATATTATACTCAAGGTTTGATATGAAAGATATGGGACAAGCTGATGTAATTTTAGGGATTAAAATTACAAGAACGGCAGATGGATTTGTGTTGAGCCAATCACACTACGTTGATAAAATTTTAGACAAGTTTGGAAAAGATAGCTTAGGAGTGTGTAGAACTCCTATAGAAATAAATCAATACTTGTCTAAAAACAAAAGAGAAAGCATCTCTCAAGTAGAGTACTCAAGAGTAATAGGCAGTCTAATGTACTTAATGAATTGTACAAGACCTGATATTGCCTATATAGTGAGTAGGCTTGCAAGATATACGAGTAATCCAGGAACAGAACATTGGAATGCAATCGTAAGAATACTAAAGTATTTACGATTTACTCGCAATTACGGTCTACATTATACCAGATATCCTGAAGTCATTGAAGGATACACTGACGCAAGCTGCATATCTGATATACAAGACTCAAAGGCCACAAGTGGATATGTGATCACTTTGGGAGGTGCAGCCGTGTCGTGGAAATCCTCTAAACAGACACTGATAACTCGATCCACGATGGAAGCTGAGTTCGTGGCATTAGATAAATGCGGCGAAGAAGCGGAGTGGTTAAGAAACTTTGTAGAGGATATTCCTGAATGGAAAATCCCTGTGCCACCAATATGTGTGTATTGTGATAACCAATCAACAATTGGTAGAGCACAAAATGTCATGTATAATGGTAAGTCTAGACACATACGTCGTAGACACAATACCATTAGACAACTTCCCTCATTCGGAGTCATAAGCATTGACTACGTGAGGTCCAAAGAAAATATATAGCGGATCCGCTAACCAATTGGTTAAATAGGGACCAAGTAGAGGAGACGACAAAGGGAATGAGACTGAAGCCTTTTGATTGCTAACATCAAAACACAGGCTTAAGCCCTATTGGATATAAAGTCGAGGTAACGGAAAACCCTACCACGATGATTGGAGATTCCAAAAACTTGGTTCAAAGGGACCACCTAGCTAATTGCTAAGACTATGAGGTCACTGTGGGGGTAACACCCCAGTCCTATTCCCTGATAAAATAGTGACTCCCGCACGAGGCTAAGCTCGAAGCTTTTAATGATTCTAGTAATTTAAATAGTGAGATTCGAATGGGTAACATGAGATTACTTTAAGAAAGAATCACCTATGTGAGAGAGAAGTGGGGCAGTTTCAAAGGAGAATTCAAAGGGCTTAATTCTTTAGAAACTCTTGCAGAACTTTATTAGAACTTTAGGATGAAAGCATAAGCATAGATAGTTGACTTGGTTATTTTTTTTTATTAGAACTTTAATAGGTAAAAGGTTCGACTGTTTGAGTAGTAATAGGACGTCCTCTTGTAAAATGTCAAAAGCGCACGCTTGCAGAAAAAATGATATTAGTATTTAACGAACAGTAGAGAAATGTCCTCAAATAAATACGATGTCCTAACATACGGATGCCCTAATGAAAAGCCCAACCAGCTCACTTTCAAAGCCATATAACACGGACGGAATTTAGGCATGTACGTTGTAATGATCTAATATAATTGTGTCAAGCATAAATTAATGTTAAATGTAGTTTAAATTCTCATATTTGAACTTTAAAAGTTAAATAACAGAGGTATTTCTTTTCGTCGTAAAACCCCGGAATTCATAAGTTAATTTTTATAATTGATAAATTTTATTTAAAATTATCTTTCTTGATAACACGTACGTGAAGATGCATGGTTAATGGCTGCCGGTTGAATAGCTGATACAGTTGAGTATGAGTACGGAATTAAAAATAAGGTCACAGATAAACGACTCTCAACTCCGACACTCAAAGTTGTGGTTGGGGTTCATCACGGTTAGGATAAAAGCATAGATAGTTGAATTTGTTTATTATCATGATCTTTTGCGTCATGAAAAAGAGTTATGAGAGGTGATTGAAAAAATCATGCACCTCATCATGATTTTTCTAATCATAGAAAAGATCATCTCATGATCAAACCAAAATTTGATCATTTCATGATCTTTTTTTAGTTTTGGTCATGAGAGTTGAACCAATCCTAATGCGACTCATGTCACGCGTCAGAACTTTATCAGCTTAAATCCAGATTTTGTAACAAATATATCTTGAAAATTACAAAGTACTAAAAAATAAAATAATCACCAATATTCATAATTTTTGAGGACCTATAAATAGAAATACATTTTGATATATTTTGATATTTATATGCTTGTATTTATGTAGAAATAAGAGAGAGAGAGTGATGATGAACTTTATGTTTGGTCATGAGTGGGATGTCCATGATCAAATAGATCATGATGTATGACTAAATGAGAGATAAGTGGATGAGAGAGATGAATGACATGTTTTTTTTAGTTATGGTGGGATGCTCTTTGTTAGAGATACTATAAATAGAGATACTTTATGTTTTTTTTAGAACTTTAATAGGTAAAAGGTTTGACTATTTGAATAGCATATATCCTCTGTTTGTTTTGTTCATTCTTCGTATATGTTTTTTTTGTCTTGCTTGAATGTGTTGTTTTTTTCTTTTGTGAAGGGTGTTATTCATTTGTACTTCGCAGACGTATTGTATTTCATATGAAATTTTGCGCGCGGATGTACAAATTCATATTAAAAGTGTCAAATGTTTTATGTGCTTTGGATAAATGTATCAATCATTTTGAAATCTGATTGAAATATTTTGATAAAACTTTGTAAATTAATAAATATATTAGATGATATGACTATGTATTAAAATGTCATGTATTATTTTATTCACTAATCAAAAGAAAGTTATGATTAAATTTCAACCAATCCAAGGAAAAAAAGAGTTGTGGTTAGGAAAATAACTCCCCTTACAAAAAAAGAAAAGGTAATCCCACATGTCAGATTTCTTAAAATTTGTGAGATAACCTTTGATGAAGATTCTCATGTTTTACGAGGTGAATTTTTTTTGTTTGTTGTTGTTGTTGTTGATAATGTTGGTACTTTTTACAGCACCTATTGTTGTTTTAATATAAGAGCATATACATTTATTGAGGAAGTTTTCTGTTTTGAGGATCTCTTCAAATAGGGTTTTCTATTACTATTTATGATAATAGGAAGTCATATTCTTGCTATTTGTACAACCGTAGAACATGCATGACCTCATATTACTATTCATCGAATAATTTTCCCCGAAAATATAAAAAAGTAACAAAAGAGCTGAAAGAAGAGTAAAACGCGAACTTCGCCCTAAAAACGCCGAGCTCATGGAAAAGCGATGATTTTTGCTCCGAATGCCGTTTCCACCCAAAAAAACACTACACTTTCATCAAATTCTGATCAGAGCTGTCGCGTCCCACCGCAACATTAAGAGCCGCGTTCTATTCAGACATTACTTCCTAATGTCTCAAGAGAACGGGGTGATAACGTTGAAGCAAAACGCGCGGCACTTCCCCTTCGCGTCCCATGTATACTTTAATGCTGCACCGCGTCCCATGTACACTTTATTGCTTAATGTCAACGTGCGACGCGGTGATAACGTTGAAGCAAAACGCGCGGAGACTTCCCCGTACTATTCATCATCGGCTTCAAATCGGCAATCGATCGGGACGAGTTTAGGGTTTTAGATCGGCGCGAATTGGAGTTTAAAACAACACAATTACATATCATGTTTACACCAAATCAGTTGAGAATTCAATCATGGCAAGGAAAATTCAAATTGAGACGTCCGCTCAAACGTTCTCAGATAGAACGTCCTCGCGGACGTTCTGGGTTGGGAACGTTCTCCTCGAACGGCTGCACGATTTCTTTTTCCAGGACATCCTCTAATCCTCTGTCAGACGTCCTCAATTTGTAACATGTGTATATCCTCTGACCCTTAGCTGATTTGCAGAGGCAGACCGGAGTGGGTTAGCGTTTCAAAATCCAAATATCATTTTAAATTACATTATCTCAACGTGCTAAGCTGTACACTATGTTCGTTATTAACATCATTCCTTTCGCAATAATTTCACATCATTCCAAAACATTAAAGCATTTTTTAACATTATTTTGTTTTTTGTGTTAGACATCATTATTATTGTTTTTAAGCTAACGTCCACTAACAATAATAATAAAAAAAAAGCTAACGTCCACTAACATGTCTCATATGACCCGTAGCTACCGTGGATTAGTGGAACGCGTCATCATAATTATAGTTTTAGAGTTTTTTTTTTTGTTGGAGTTTGGAGCATCAAACCATAATTATTATTTTTAACATATTATTCAATTTTTATAAAATTTTAAGAGAGGTGTCAAATAATAAAAGGTTATTTGAAAAAAAGTGTAAAATTAAAAAAGGTAAAATTATTTTCTTAAATTTATTCGGCATATAGAATTTAGTCAAAGTGTAATTGGACGGTAATTGGTCCATCAACATTCAACATTGTTTTAAAAAGCCTTAAACATTTTTGTATTTTACTCCTTTTTGAAAAAACATTAGTAACGTATAAATAATAAACAGGAACTGAATTATAATTGATTAACACTGGAAAAGATCATGTGTATAACTTGATTTTTGGTAGGGGTGGGCGCAGTGCGGTTTAAGAGTAAATCTGCAACCGAACCATATTAACTGGTTTGTAAATTTTGCAAATCGCAAACCACACCTGAAAAAATAAAACCAAAAATGTGGTGCATCACTTTATGTGGTGCGGTGCGGTGCGGTTTGGTTCAAAAATCAATTTTAAAAGTTGATAAAAAAAATTGAAGTTGCACGGGAATAGGGCAAGGTATGGTCTAATTTTTCATGGCCCTTACCCTGCCTTAGATTTTATGGGCAGAATACCTTAGGATATGACAGTTTGATTCTAAGGCCAAATGCCTACCCCTAATTTTGGATACCTTAAATAGACGGAACTAAAAAAAACACCTTAAATAGACGGAGGTTTGCATGCTACTAGTTCAGTCAATTAGGAGGACCTTGTCAATCGCCGAACCCGTTTAAAAAAAATGATGCGCTTTGTTATTATCCGTTCTATATTAAAAGATTTTTATTTAATTTGTAGAATCAGATCATAGAGCATCTCCCACCATAGTTTTTTTGAGCATCAAAAGTGAGCATGGGAGATGATCAAAAAAATCATGCATCCCCACCATGGTTTTTTATGAAAATGAGCATCCCATGCTCTTTTTTCATGTTTTGAGCATGAGAATGAGCCAATCGCAACGCGACACGTGTCCTGTGTAAGAAACAGTACAATTTTTATTTTGATCTTGCAACGAATATATCTTCTAAATTACAAATTAAAAAAAATCAAAATAAATACCAATATTCATAATTTTTGGAGCTCTATAAAACGAGATACACTTTGATATATTTTTATTAATCTTAACATTTATGAGTTATATTTTATGTAGTGATGAGAGAGATTAATGATAAACTTTTTTTTGGATCATGAGTGGGGTGCATGTGATTGAAAAAACCATGAGGGATGATTAGATGAGAGAGAAAAAGGATGAGAGAGATGGATGGTATGGTTTTTTTGATCATGGTGGAGGATGCTCATATGTATTAAAAAAAGAGTAAAAAGAGTGTACAATTAAAAAAAGTTATTTAAAATAGTTGGGTCAGCTGCAATAATTCGTACCTCGAAAAGAAAACAAAGGAGAAGACCATATTTATTGATTGATTGATTGATTTGCTGACTTTTTTGTGTCCCCTTTGTTTGGCGCTCTTTTGTACAGTATTCTTATTGGTGTTTCATGTTTGTGTTTCGGCGCCATTGGGCTCGATTCGTGAAACACGATGGCATATTTATCAAGGTTACAGAAGTCACTAATCGCTAATCGGTCGGACAAGGTGTTGGAGGATTAATCGAGAATTAATCGGGGATTAATCGATTTTTTATTTTTATCCTATTTTTATGTTTATAATTGAAAAATAGTTATATAAATGCTTTCTATAATGCATTTGTTGACCGGTAATCAAAATAAAACAGGATGCATGTCAAAACTAAACAATCCATACTACTTCAAAAAATCAAACAATCAATATCAAAAAAAAGTCACAAATCTGAAATCACAATCAGGATCTTTTACAATTACATAATTTGTGAGTAAATGTCACAATCACAGTCAATATTCGCAAGCCTTAATCGGACAAGCTTTAGTTTTAATTTTCAATTTCAATTTAAAAAAAATCTTAATTATTACAATAAAGTCCTCCAAGTTTATTTCTTAACACTTAGCTGCCCAGACCGATTAATCCTCGATTCGACCGATTAATCCCCGATTCGACCGATTAATCCCCGATTCAGCCGATTAAACACCGATTAATCGCCGATTCAGCCGATTAATCGGACACCGAATTGCTTCCCCGATTTTTCTATCCGATTAGGTAAAATCGGATCGGCTTCGAGAAATCAGCCGATTAATCCCCGATTAATCGGCCGATTCGGCCGATTTCTGGAATACTGATATTTACACAAATGAGTCACTCATTATGAGTGGAGCGAAGTCCGAGTATTAGGTATTCTATCAACAACAAAAATCGAGTATTAGGTAGAAAATTATAAAATGAGATATGATCCGAACTATCAACAATCAAATGTCAAATTCAAATTAAATAACAAAAATGGGTTATGAACTACCACTTACTGTCAATGTAAAGTGCGGATTATCCAAAATGACAATCAAGAGTCAAACTCAATTTTTTTAATAGACATGTTACAATTGCTAACAGACACTATATGACTCCGTCAATTAAAAGTATCATGCTCCATTTTTGTCATTTTTCCTTAAAAATATGTGTTCGAGTCCAGCTTGTTTAATTTTCACGAGTTCGAACTTTATACGAGTATTTTAATTAAATTAATTAAATATAATTATTCATAGTTAATGAGCTTTAATCAAACTTGTCACTAAAAATTATTTATAGCTAGTATTTAACATCTTTCACTAAAAATTATTTTAAAGTATATATAAAATGATTATCGAAAAAAAAGTATATATAAAATTATCTTAATCGAGCTCATTAACGAGCTCCGAACAATATAAGCAAGTTTTAATCGAGTATATAAACAAGCACATATACGAGTTATTCGCGAATATATAACGAGCCGATCGAGCACTAGTTAGTTCGTACTAGGCTCGTTTCATAAACGAGTTTGAAAATTATGCTCGTACCTGACTCGTTTAGGATCGAACCGAACTTTTATCAAGTTTTGACCAAATTTGTTCGCAATTAATTCACGAATGTATCGACTCATTTAGGGCGCTAGCGCTATGCACAAAGCATGTAACACATAAATAATTACAATAAGATAAATGTAAGATCCATTTTGGATCAAAATAAGTTGAATCTCATTTGATTAGAGAAGAAGGATTATTGTGTCTCCCACGGTGGTGGAATTAAAGACCTTCCAAAGAAATGGTAGAGTCTGAAAGCTCTCCTATAGAAATGGCCATAGAAAAACTTCTCATAAGTTGTTGGGATTGTTAGGATTGTTTGTTAGTATTTCCTGGCAGGTATAGGTACCTGCTACTGCTATGTATCAATACCTGCTAAGTATATAAGCAGCTGAACTTCAAAGTACGCAAAGTGAACAAAAGGAGACGCAGTGATGTATAGTGGAAACTCAAATACCTAATAAGTATCTGAGAAAAACCACTATCTTATAGTTTCCTATAAGGATTTCGAATGAGTTCTTGTATTAATGTGTCATCGGTGACAACTTACAAGATTACTAACCCTACCACACTCAGTGGTGCACTGCCAGTCCTGCTCCCACCAAGGTATCCGTCGAATGTGTTAGTGTTTGATTCGCCTCGATCACACGATCTTTCTTCGTAGTTTGTTAGAAGCTCGATGCCAAGGATTTCTCTTAGAACAGCCAACTTGAAAGGTAGTCGTTACATCCTTTATATATTGTTGATCCCTACTAGGAAACCCTGATTTTCTTAATCGAAAAATCTCGATCTTGTTTCCAAATCTCGGTCAAGATCTTCTAGTTAGTTAGGTTATCCCATAATATCCTAACTAACTCTTCAAACAGATTGTCCCATACCGATCTGATTGGATCACGCCATATCTCCTCATCTCTAAAAGATAGGACGAATTATTCACCAAATCTTCATCAGTTTCTAACTTGTAGAACTTCAAATCTGATCTGATCTTCGTGAATCCTCCAGTAAACTGAGCTGGATATTCGGATCTTTTAAAGCCAAAGATCCTCCAAGAATATATGCGTCAATATTCTCCTCCTCTGCCTATTCGCAGAGATATCGTCACCTCCAGAGTACCCGGGCGAGGTGTCGGTACATATATAGTACATGTCCCTTACCCTGCACGCTCAAGTAACTGTTATCTTCTGAGTACCTGTGCATCAACCTGCACACTCAAGTAACATGTCAGTATGATGTTTGTCACATCAAATCCCATTGAGGTAAGTGTACCTCAAAGGGTATGGCACCCAGAGGTACTCTTACCTCGATCAATCCGATAGCTTTCATTACAAGTGATACAAATTTTTAGGGGAAGACTCAAAATTATAATGGGTCTACTTTTTCTAATTAATGGATTCATTATAATCGATACAGAATCAGTACATATAAGTACTATCTAATACACTTTCTATCAATTGAAGCGCATGTCTCTTATATCGCGTCCCATCCAAAAATCAAACTTAAGTGATGTATAAACGCTCGCATCGCACAGCTCCAGAACTTAATTATCGCCATCAAAGTATTGAGGCAGCACACATGCACGCAAAAGAGAAGGACTATGAGCAAAACAGAAGTAAGGGGTAGCAACAAAAGGAACATAAGCCAACAAAAAAAAATTGTGTGATCACGATGAATCAAATCGAAACCCGAAACACTGTATCCAAGACCTTAGCCAACATATCACTATCATTAGGCCCAGGGACGGAGCCACGTGCAGGGCATATTGGGCAAGTGCCCAATATGAATTTCAGCCAAAAAGTTAAAGAGAAATGGGTATGTGAGGACTCGAACCACAAATAGCTCTTCTATTGCACACCCAACCTACCAAATGAGCTAACTAAACAACTTACTCAATAATAGTTCGCATTGTATATATAGCAAAACAGAGAAGCGATCAAATGAGGCACCAAAATTAGAATGAGGCAAGTGAGGCACGATCTGAGCCACACATCTAACCACACGTGCTTTGTGGGCGCGTCACGTGTCCAAATAGTAAAATCCACTACTTCGTAGTGTGAACGCAAATGGAGGCTCAATTCACGTGGCTTCGCCACGTGTCACAATGAGTGGCCCAGATCGTGCCTCATTCTACCAACCCTGCCTCAACCGAGTGCTCCCCTAGCAAAACAAATTTATGTATAGAATTTATATAATTTAAGAATTTAGTCTCTTGTTTTTCATTTTCCAATTTCAAATTTTAGTGAATGGTTCTTTTTCACTTTTCATTTATTGTTTGTTGATACCTAATTCCATTAATTCTCACCAGATATATAAATCATCTTTTTTACTTCTTGTCTTTTAGTACGTAGGATTTGTGATTATTTAATTTCAAATCGAAGATGTCTAAGAGTCTATACGAGTGTGGTCGAATAAAAAAAGATTTACACTACTTAAACCATTAAAATATGAATTTTTGTGGGTCAAAATGAGCTTTGATATGGTGTAGTTAGAGTATAATAAATAATGAAAACCCCTCTTGTTATTTCGTCTTATAGTAATTAAACAATTCAAATTAAAATACGATGATTCATTGATAGCAAAAAAATAACAAAAAATCCTAACATGTAAGCTTAGACTTTATTTAAATAGTATTCATATTTTTGTCGTGAGGATTAAGCTCCCGTTAAGTTTCATACCTAAAATTTTTCGATCAAATTATTTTGCCCTACTAACTTTTGGATCCTGGCTCCATCCCTGATTAGGCCATAATGGGCTCTCTTTTCAAATTTTGTCCATTTTGAATGTACTATTAATCCATTTATTTGACGTTAAACATTTACATTTTCTTCCGTAAATATATAGTCTTAAGGAACAAAGATCAGATCAGGAGTGTTATTGAATGAAGCTTTTTTTGCAACGGTTATTGTACGAAAGGCTCATAGATGATTCTTCCAAAACATTCGAAGAAATTTTTAAATCTCCGCTGAAACTACATAAGAAAAAAATATACAAAACTTTAAAGAATATTAAAAACGCGCTTCGTACTTCTGCAAGATGTTATACTATTAAAAAAACCGCGGTTCGTACTTCTGCAAGAATATTAAAAACACGCTTCACATGTGGTCTATCAATTTTTAAATTATTTATTTAAAAACATAACTTTCTATAAATGGAAGTGGATCGTTACCAACCTTCTACTCACTCGGTGTAGCTACTTCAGTTGATTGATTCTGGATAGCAAAATGACTTCGGTTGCTCAGCTGGTTGCTCTGAATCCTCTTCATTCATCACTCGCATACACATCAAACAGACTCGTAAAAGCATCAAAATTTGTGTCTAAAGTTAAACCACGACGACCTAATCGGCTTTGTTCTCCAGCTGTACGTTCTAGCAGTGTCAATCATGTTGCAGAACCAGCAGTTGCCGTTGCCAGACGATCAGCAAACTATAAAGACTGTGTTTGGGATCATGACTACATTCAGTTTTCTATGCCCAACAATTACATTGTAAGAAGAAAAAAACATCATAAGAATCAAACTCGAATTATCAGTTGTTTTGATGTTGTTGTGTCAATTATATGTTGCAGGGTGAGAAGTTCAAAAAACAGATGGAGGAGATGAAGCAGCAGGTTTTGGTTATGGTGGGATGCGTTTCGGATGAGGGAGAGCAGCTTGAGCTGATTGATGATCTACAGAGGCTGGGAGTGGGTTATCATTTTGAGAAAGAGATCAGAACTATGCTCAACAAAATCTACTACACAAACTATGTATTTAATGATGACAAGTCGGCGCTAGATGATGCAGATCTACATAGGACTGCTCTTGCATGCAGGCTCTTCAGACAACATGGTTTTGCTGTCCCTCAAGGTATAATATATATCAACTTAAACCACTTATATCTACTAAACTTTGCTGATTTAGATGGTTTAAAATATCATGTAGCGTTTCTCGTCCAAATCGCTGCATAATGTAAATTGGCTTACACTATGCAGTGCAACCAAAAAAACGATGCATAATATCAACAAAAAAAATCGATGCATAATGTCAGATCTCTGTACTAGTAATTTTGGATTGGTCAATTTAGTTTTCGTGTTGCAGATGTTTTGAAACCTTTTTTAGACGACACTGGCAAGTTCAAGTCGAGCCTTTGTGCGGATATTAAAGGGCTAATAAGCTTGTATGAAGCATCATACTTAGCTACAGATGGTGAGGACATCATGGAGGCGGCGTGGACTTTCGCAACTGCAAATCTCAGTAAACTCAACAACGTAGATAATGCCTATCTTGATGCATTATCGGCTCGTGCTTTAGACATGCCTTTGCATTGGAGAAATGTGCGGTCCGAAGCAAGGTGGTTCATAGACGAAGCTTATGTTAAAAAACCCAAAATGTCACAACTTCTACTTAAATTCGCGAAGCTGGATTTCAACATAGTGCAGGCAATATACCTCGAAGAGCTCCGAGACTTATCGAGGCATGACACCTTTGATTTTGTGTCAACCATTTTTTTATTTTTCACGAACCGAAACGACATAGTAATGAATTATGTGTTATCATAAGCCTTACCGGGCTTGCGTTTGACTGTTTTTTTATTAGGTGGTGGACGAATCTTGGATTCGAGAAGGACTTGAGCTTTGCTAGAGATGCACTCGTGGTATCTTATCTTTGGGGCATAATAGGATCCCTTGAGCCTCAATACGGAATTTGGAGAAGAGCTGTAGGTAGCATTATCGCCTTAATCTCTAATGTCGACGATGTTTACGATTTATATGGTACTTTGGACGAAGTAGAGCTCTTCACTGATACTATTCACAGGTTCGCATCTCGATTGATCTTTAACCAACATATTTTAAGTGTCAAAAATATATATGTATTCTAAAATCAGTACTTCACGTTGCACATGCTCTAATATATTTGAATAGACATCTCTAACATTTAGTAGTACATGTTGTTCAATTTATATTTTTCTTTTTCTTTACGTACAGATGGGATGTGGAATCGATGAAACAACTTCCACATTACATGAAGAAATGTTATTTTGCATGCTACAATCGTGTAAATGATTTAGCCTATGAGGTCCTCAAATTGAAGGGCGTCGATGTCACACCGTATCTTAAAAAAACGGTAATTACTCTCTGTACATGTTTATAAAATGGTGTGATGTCACGTTGTATCTTAATATAGAAAAGTGAATAACTTTAACTAATAAATTATTGTCATGACATTTTTTCTGTTACTTAGAGTATGTGCAACGTTAATTGTTTAATCAATATATTTTTTTAATAACTGTTGTTGTAAGAGATATAGTTTCAGCATTTCACACTGCATATGCTCTTCAAAGCGAGTCAACAATGTTTGTTGGAAATGTAACAATTTTGATTTTTGGCAGTGGGAGATTCAATCAAGTGTTTACTTGAAGGAAGCTAGGTGGTTCCATAGTGGTTATAAGCCAACTTTGGATGAGTACATGAGCAATGCTTGTCACTCAGTTTCAATCCCCTTATGCTATCTACATGGTCATATTTTCGATTCAACCCCATCGGTCAGAAATCAAGAAATGTATTTGGAAACTTACCCCGAAATTATGAAATGGGCATGTATCATTATCCGGCTAGCCGATGACCTTGGAACTTCGCCGGATGAGATGGAAAGGGGTGACACGCCTAAAGCTATACAATGCTACATGAATGACACCGGTGCTTCGGAGCAAGCTGCGCGCAAACATGTTGAGGGTCTAATGAGGGAGGCATGGAAGAAGTTGAATAATTGTGTTATGGAAGAGAAGACACTGTCGCCGGAAGGTGTTAAGAGGCTGGTCAACATGGTGAGAGCAGGTCATTGTTTTTATCAGCATGGAGATGGGCATGGAGTCCAGGACGGTGTCACCAAACATCTTATGTCTCAAGTTCTATTTGATCCAATTTCCTTGTAAATTAGGATGTCACAAAATGTGTGTTTTTGTGTCATCATTCATCAATCAAGCCTTCAATCTTGTGATCTCTTAGTTTGTATGGAGGCACTATTAATTTGAAGTTTTTTCACTTTGTTTTGATGATATATGCATGATTACAATCCTCGGATTTAGATCTGGTACGATCAATCAAATACTTCGAGCATGAAAATGCATAAGTTCAATTTAGAACAGTATCGTTTTGATATGTTTTACAAATTACTCTATAAAACACCGATGTCGTTATTATAATGTTTGTAGTATTTAACTGCGTATCATCTAATACTTTTTCGATTAAAAATTCAAAATAGGTGACTAATAAATGATGACGGGGGAGGTGGCGGTACTTTGAAAGGCTTACGTAACTAAAATAAACTATTTGTTTACAATTTGGTCACGGTTGCAGTAACATGTGGCAGATGAGAAGTTGTTCATCCATTTCTTTCGTTTAGCGTTAATCTCGTGGACACGTCTCTATTTCATTCTCCCTTTAAAATTAAAAATTAAATAAACAAAACTACATTTATCACTCTGTCTCAAAATATTTAATTTCTAATGTTTCCGTAATTTCAGAAAATTAATATAAATAATTAAATATAAATACGAGACTGAAGAACACTTGTTTACGAAAACAGCTCATTCTTCTTCATCGATCGACTTCAATCCGATATCTCCAGTGTTGACTGATCGACCAGCGCACTTTGACGCCGCCAATCGGCTCAAGACTCAGTTTTTGTATCCCCCAGCAAATGAGGCTTAACGGCGCCACCAATGGACAATGATCGACGAGCGCAACATAAATCCTTATTCGCCGGATCGAGCGAATCGCTAAAAACCGAGCAAGACGAGTTGCAGTACTTCAGAATCTGCCTCAAATGGACTTGCGTCGATCAGTCAAACGTCTGGCGCGCTAGTCTCTCCTGGTCGGTATTCTTCCTTTTGGTCATCATCGTTCCGATTTTGTCGCATTTACTCTACTCCTGCTCCACCTGCGATGAGAAGCATCGCCGATCTTACGACGCCGTTGTGCAGATCTCGCTCTCGGTTTTCGCCTCCGTTTCGTTTTTGTGCCTCAGCTCGTGGTTTAGGAAGTATGGACTTTCTAGGTTTTTGTTTCTCGATAGATTGTATGACGTCAGCGGGAAGGTTAGAGAAGAGTACTCCGCTCAGTTCCATGTAAGCATCCTTTGTTGATGATGCTATGTTTTAATTTTTGTATGGATTTTGCTGATCCGATGTATTGTTGTTAGTTTGAATTTATGGAAAGCCTTAATGATTTTGTGGTTTATTATTGAAAAATGAGTGCAGAGATCGACGAAGATCCTATGTGCTTTTGTGCTGCCGATATTTGCGGTGGAAGCAGCTTACAAGATATGGTGGTACATTACCGGAGCTACTGAGATTACCTACTTCGAGAACATCTACTTGAGTGACATGATTGCGTGCGCGTTGATGCTGTGTTCGTGGCTTTATCGGACGACTATTTTTTTCCTGGTGTGTATACTGTACAGGCTCATTTGTTATCTTCAGATACTCAGGATGGATGACTTTGCTCAAGTGTTTCAGAGGGAGACTGAGGTTGGATCGATTTTAAAGGAACATCTTAGAATTAGAAGAACTTTGAGGATTATAAGTCATCGGTTTCGATTGTTTATATTGTTGGCTATTGTTTTGGTCACTGCTAGTCAGCTTGCTGCGTTGCTGTGTACTACCAGTTCCACTTCTGATGTCAATGTGTACAAAGCTGGGGAGCTCGCGGTAAGATCCTCACTCGGTCTTTTATTTAAGTTGGTGCTTGTAGTTCTTGACTTAATATTAGTAAATACAAACTGCAATACCTTACTATGATCATGTTCTATTAAAAGTTGATAAGGCATTAGACCAGCGACAGCTAACAATAAACATCACCTAACCAGTGAAGCAGTGCCAGTTTGTGTTGATACTTATTTTATTGATGACAGTAATTATGTTTTGCCATTTTTCATCTTTACTGGATGCTCGATCTGTAGCATCTCGATCACTATGTTTCTCAATGCCACTTTAGGCTCTTTAAATTTAATGTGTAATTTAGTTGCCTTTTGCTGATTGAAATTTGAAATGTGGTCCTTTTTCTATCTTTAGTTAATGTGATACTATTAGAAATCTTTATTGATCGTGTCGATTCATTGCTGTTTATGCTTCAGCTATGCTCGATAAGCTTGGTAACCGGCCTGTTCATCTGCCTTAGAAGCTCGACAAAGATTACACACAAGGCTCAGTCAATGACATGTCTGGCAGCAAAATGGCATGTTTGTTGTACAATTGACTCGTTCGAATCAGCAGAAGAGACTCCACGAGCACAGATTGTTAGCAGTGAGCCTCAATTCTGGGAATCAGAGGATGAAGAAGAAAAAGATGGAGAAGATGCACTCGATAACACAAAGATGGTTCCAAACTTTTCACATACTATTTCATTTCAGAAAAGACAAGCTCTGGGTAAGTGATTCTGAGATTTATATGATTACATTTTCAAACACGAGAACAAACACACAGTAACAAAGAGATCAATTATGTTTCCGATTCAGACAGTGATCAATTTTAATAATGCTGTTGCAGTCACATACTTGGAGAACAACAATGCGGGAATTACAGTATATGGATTTATGCTAGACAGGACTCGGCTTCATACAGTTTTTGCAATTCAACTCAGTCTTCTTCTATGGTTGCTAAACAAGACGATCGGTATTTCTTAAGCTGCACGTTTGCCTGTATAAATATAGATCGAGCTGTGTCATAATATACTTTGTATAATGTATTCTTCTGTAAATCCTGCGCAGCAGCAAACAATCAATTAAAAATCCAACGACATGATCGGTTTGTAAAGTAAATTGAACCGCCTAAAACCAAATGATGATAAACGTTTCAATTTTTTCAAAATAATCACCACTGTAATTCAAAGCATTTCAGACCGGTTACTTTTACGATTCGGTCCGACCGGTAGCTTGTCCTTGGTAATGGTTGGTACAATGTTGGCCTTGTGGATCTGCTAAGTTTGTGGTCTTTCTAATCCTCTCGATCGTCCGGAGCTCCATTAACCCAATGGCGACAACGAAGCTCCAAGCTCTCTGGAACCATCCGGCCGGTCCTAAAACTAGTGAGTTTTCCTTCTATTCCGTATATAATTCGGTGTATTATCGTATCTGTTCCTATGATTGTTTCGTATGCTAAAAGCGGCGTGAAATTGAATTTGAATAGTAGAATTTGGTTCGATAGATGCATTTTCACCTTTATAACTATTTTGAGGTTAGGTTTTGCTGTCCGTAGTTAGTTTCAGATTGATTTTAAACTTTGTATTCAGTCAAAGCGTCTGAGGCGTTGCGCATTTAGCATGCCGACTGGCGACTGGTAAGTTACTTATTTAGCAGATTTGTTTTCATTGTTTTTTATCAGAGGAAACAGCGAGAATTTAGATAAAAACTAATGTTGATGTAAAGAAGAATAAAGTAATCAGGAATAAAAACTTGATCCTTCATGTGAAAAATAAAGAGTGGATGTACGTTTAATGAGAAGATCATTTCGATTGGGTATGTATGTTTGTTCAGAATAACTCATGTCACACTATGATTCTGGACATATATTGATTTTAGCCGGCCAGTACATTGGGCTCCTAGTTTGAGAGTTGCAGCTTGAAACCAGTAATGACCTCGATTATGGTGGTTAATGTAATTAATATTTTTACATAGTTGGGATGGTTCTTGGATTGTTTTAATGAAAATATATTATTTTAAAATATCCAGTATGCTAAACTATAGATGTATGTTTCAGTTCACTTTTGGGCACCGACATTTAAATGGGGCATCAGCATTGCCAATATTGCAGACTTCGCGAAACCTCCAGAGAAGATCTCACTTCCACAACAGATAGGTATACGCTCTTGCTTAAAACATTTTTATTATGATGCTACTACTAGCAAGCACCCAGGAGTCAGATGCTTACGGACTCCCGGATGCTGTCACATTTACATTTACTCACCCCTCATTTTCGTAATCACCAGCTGTTACAGCAACTGGACTAATCTGGTCTCGCTACAGTTTGGTAATTACACCGGTAAGCTTAGTTGATACATTTATGTATTTTCTGAGGTAGTGCGCATAATCATTATTCACAAACAAAAACAAATCTTCATATTCTTCTGGATTGCAGAAAAACTTCAATCTTTTTAGCGTGAATGTCGCCATGGCTGGAACAGGAATCTATCAGCTTACCCGCAAGATCAAGTAAGTTCATATGAATTTCCAAAGCTTATAAAAGGTCGTGCTTTATACAAAATGACATTGATTTCTGAGTATATTCATCTCATTTAGGCACGAGTATTTTTCAGAATCAACAGCAGCAGAAGTCGCAAAAGAATGACAATACCTTTCCTTGTCGTATTCATATTCTCCCATGTCCTTCGAACACAGTCTTCCCCTGATTATATGTATTTGACTCGCTACAGCCATCAACTTGTCTGTTTTTTAATTTTATGAAACATGTCTATGCTCCTAAATGAAGCTCAATTCCTCGACATAAATTCAATGCTCAACGTCCTCCAATGAACCACTCAACTTCAATCAAAAAAAAAAAATGAACCACTCAACTGTTTAACAATACAGATAAGAGATACATGTACTAACTTTGGAGTTTTTTTTAAAATGATCCAAACGAGTTTCCCAGTTTCAGAATTGATCCACGCGAGTTTTACATTTAAAAAATGACCCATTTTTAATGAAACCGGATCCCCAGGAACCGGTGTTATGTGCGCGTTCGAATGAGAGAACTCCACGTGTTGAGTTTGCACATAACACCGGATACTGGGGATCCGGTTTTGTAAATAACACAGAAAAGAATCCTGTGGATCCGGTGTTTGGAAAAACACAAAAAACCGGTTACTGGGGATCCGATTTCATTAAAAATAGGTCATTTTTGAAATGTGAAACTCGCGTGGGTCAGTTCTGAAATTTTGAAATCTATTTGGGTCATTTTTCAAAAAAATCTCCTAACTTTGCCTTCAAACCTATTGGGCCAAAATGTTTTTGACCCATATTCTTTCGGCCCAACCCTAGTCCATTATCTTCGTCCGGCCATAAATACTTTCTCCATGTGGGGTTCTCGCAGCTCACAAATCTTCAGTTCTTCATCATTTTTGTCTCTGCTTTCTTTTTGCAACTCAGTTTTTTTTTAATTTTAACGAAAAGGCTACATTGTACCGAGGTCTGGGCAGTTGAAACATGCCCAAGAGCTTGAATCTGCCATAGTTGGCTGTAGCAACATCAATAGGAGTTTACTGGCCGCTTGTCGTGAGGTTGATTTCAATCTCTGTCGACAAATCTGCTTACCGAATTTCTCACATAATAAAATTAAGTCTCAGTTGGAGAGAAGGGTGTAATGAAAAATGGTTTTTTTTTTGTTTTTTAGCCACCCTTCTCTTAAATCAAGTTTGAATCTTTTTTTTTTCATTTGGTCACTTTCCAGGCTTGCTGGGTTTTTTCAGATCTGCAGGCGTCAATTAGTGCCTACATCAACTTGGGTTATATTTTTTATCCTTTGGATTAGGTTACGATATTTTAAGAATGAAATTGTTTTTCATTAATTTAAGGGAAGAATTCTGATAGGCTATATTATTTTTCAGGCTCACATCTGTGAATTTTATTATTAAATTTTGTTTTTTTGGAAGTCACTTACTGTAGTGTAGTTTCAAAGTGATATTGTCATATTTTGTGTTTTTTGAAACTTCATCACAAAAAAAAATTGTGTTTTTGAAAGTCACGTTTTTTTTACATATATCTTCCAAGTCTACTAATTTTCATTCTGGAGTACATAGTTTTTTTTTGATACAATTCTGGAGTTCGTAGTTTGACACTGGTTGATCTTATAAGCTATGGAAGTGACATCCGAAAAAGCAAAAATGAATGTGTTCACAGATTTTGATATTAGCAGACTTTTGGGGCTCTGAATACTCTCTTTTTTTTTGGGAGATGGCTATCTATACTCCTTGACTACTTTCAAAACAGGTCGTTTTGGACGTCGTCATTTTGAATTTGTAAATCTGTTGACCAAAAATTGTTCTGTAGAATTCGGTAAAAATTAAAAATTGCTTTAAAGAATTCAAGAATATGTGTAATATAAAAGAAAGCTTAACTCCATTACAGTCTCAAAGGCGTCATATTAAATTTCAGCTGGACCCACACACCAATCATACAAATTCCATTCTTACAAAGTTTGAACCAAGCCATTGAACATTTGCGACATTGGAAGATTTTTTTCTGCACATACAGTCCGCCTATGGCTTGATACTTAACATAACAAGCTCAAGCAATATCATCTGGCAAAAATGAGTACATAACTAAAGTATTTGTACATGTTTTTTACTTTAAACAAACTGTTTTAAAAGAAGAAGAGTTTAAAGAGGGCTGAAGGTTATGCCCAAATAACCGTTAGGTCTAAACAAAACATAAAATCATATACAGAGTCTGCTGCCTACTTCTACGCCTTCCTCCATTTTTTCCTAGGCCGCCATGTACATAAAATGTGGTGGTTCTCTCTTTCACATGAGAAATAATCAAGTTGATGCATGAGGCATCATACATTGTGAACTGTAGTCTGTAAGCATGGATCATCCTACGTGTAAACCTTGCCCCAGCTTGTGGTATAAAGCTAGTTGCTCCTCAGAGCTGAGATTCATCAGTATCTACAAGAGAAGCAAAAGACAGTTTAAAGCTTTTTTGCCAAAACGAAACTCATGGAGAAGCCAAAGCAGATATCAAGCACATACCTGGTCTAAGATCATATCAAATGATACGCTTTGTGTAGCAATGAATGATTGGTGATATATGTATGCAAATACTGCCATCACCATCTACAATTATAAAAGACAAATTTTTCGTCATGCAAAGGTTAGTTATTCTTTCAATTCAGCTCAGTTTGAAGACACAGGGACAGAGAACAATAATTACATTTTATTCTGCATTTACAAATTTATATTTATAGAAATCATGTAGCATACACCAGTTCAACCAGTGAAAAAGAATTATAAGGCAATTTATAATTTACCTGGCAATCCATTCTATCAGTCATTCCCCCGTGACCAGGTATACTGTCACCAAAATCCTGGAAGAGAAAGGAAAAGTAAGAAGACAAGTTGGTAGTTTCAGATCGTATAATAAAAGCAAATCCAATCAACACTACATTTTACCTTGATTTTAAATGCCCTTTTAAATCCGCTAGCAAAAAAGCCTCCAAAGGGTGCTATTATTGATGCGAATAAACCGATGCATAAGGCATGCCACTGAACTGGTAAAACAGTAATTTCTTTCCAAGGAAACTGCATACCAAATTAACACAATTGACTTGCCAACATGATATTATGTCATGTGATGGATAAGCCAAAAAAAAGGCAGGACCAAGAACTTACAAAATCCACGAAACCTACCATGATATGGCTTTAGCTGGTTCAGATTAACCATTTACTAATTATTTCTTTTAATACCAAATGAACAGTTTATCTTTTCACAGTGAAAAATAGCAGTATAATTTCTCTCACTGGCAAGTAGTACTTTTTAGTAATGGAGAAAAATGTAAGCATTAGTTCTTCCCGCATGAAAGGGAGCTGCCTTACCCATTGAGGTATCCATCCAGAAAAATCAACAACCTCTGATTTGAAGAGAGGACCAGGATCACAATAAAGCCAACCAGTCGAGAGATCCTTCATGCAATATTCCAACCCAAAGAGAGTAAATAATATTTCAAAAGTAATCCTTACCACCAAATACTTTGACATTGAAATGGATCAGAAAATCACCTTCCTAGGGCAAGTTAGCCACTGGAAGCGACCAAGCACATTTGCAAGCTGCACAAAAGGGTACCAATTTAATATTGCAAACACCCTAGTAAATCACAACATATTAAGACTCATTTATATGTTAGAGGATCCAAAGTGCCAAGTACGCAAATTTGTTCTATGCAAGTCTTCAACAAGTTGTTTAGCTTTGTGCTCAGTGAAATTCATATCCTTATTAATTTGGTCCTCAAGACAGATTATGGAAGGTTGTCTTTTTTTTCTTCCAAATTTGTTTTCCTTAATATCAACTATAGAAATGCCTTGATATTTGTGGGTAAAGAGATGCCTACAATAACCAACCAAAAAGTGATGTTTGTCTGTATTAATATTCATTTGCAAGAAGAGCAATTACTTCACATGGTACATTGACGGGTCACGGGTGAAAGTAAAACAGTTCCAGGGAACTGACAACTGACAAGGTTGTCTCTAGAAGCACAAAATGGCTCACCATAAATGCTGAAATCATAGTTGCAACTGATGCGCCAATAAAACCCTCCCAAGTTTTCTTTGGAGAAAGCTTGATCAAAGGAGTTTTTCCGAAAAAGAAACCAAAGATATAGGCAGCTATATCGTTTATAACAATAAGGGATGCGGGAAGAAGAAACCTGCATCAGAACAATCTCAGAATAACACACTTCAAATTATGACAGAAATGATTCGTGTAGAGGTCAAGTACACATTAAGTGGTAACACAACTTTGAACAGTCATAGGGAACTTGTAAGCAAAATTACTCATCTCTTGTGATCTATCAGGATATCTCATGCTAAGAGGATTAAAATGTAGGAGCTACTATGCCCTTCTAACCATCCGGGGAAAAATGGTAGCGAAACAGAACAAATTTTTTAATATTCACCTCATAATACTGTAAAAGGTATTTACTACTTACCAGCAAATCATTTCGCGTAACATTAAGACACAAAAATACATATCACAAAACAAGAGACCAAAACTAATCCAAAAATGATAGCAGGAGAAAATATTGAAATCGAAAAACTCATTAAGGGAACATCACAACTGAAGGTTAAGAGCTGAAGTTAGAAAAGGGTATCGATAATATTAGTTTCCGGTGTTATGATGCATTACCAGAAAATCCCATCGAAAATGTTGGCGACGGTGAATGCAGACTGCGTAAAAACCACAATAAGAATCATGTGTGTCCATGCATATTGTCCGAATTGATACTTGTACATCTTTTTCTTAAGTGTCAGAATAAACCACATGAAGCCTGACCAAAACAAGCAAGAAAATGAGATAATTTCAAATGACATCGGTAATAAGAGATGACTGAAATCAAACCACGTGAAAACGACAAACATAACCAATCCACAAGTGCAGGAATGGATGAGATATACCAACCTGTGATGTATAACGAATAACATATAACCATGTGATACTTGTTCAGATAGCCCACAAGCTTGTATAAGACCCTGTCTGTTGTAACAGTATTGACCAGGCGTTGATTGAGAATTCTGCCATACACAAATAACATTGCAGTGAAGAAGAAGTGCCTGCAGATAGAAACAAAATTAAACAATAAAACTTTTGGCGCGAGCCATTGTTGCAACAGTATTAGCCTCTGAGGGAATAACAGTTGTTTTACCAATTTAATAATCTAAATCCTGGGAGACGACTATCTTCGTGAGCCTTCCTAAGAAGACAGAACAGTTCTTTGGCCATAAATATCTGGATAATGACAACCATGGCCCAGATACATAGATGTCCCATGTAAATTGCAAGCACAAAGCCACCAATCATCCAGAAAGTAGAATATGCTCGAATCCACATTGACTTGTATTTATTTCGGTCGTTGACAAGCAAACGGTCTCCATTTTCTTTGCTGGCCTCTGATGGATTCTGGAAAACAAATTCCCATAAAATTATAGAATTAAATGGAAGCAAAAGTTCAATAGAAGTTTATTTTCAAATGTCATTTAAATTCTACCTGGAGTTTATACATAAGCACCGATAAGCATAAAACGTGACAACCCAATGATTATTCGACAAAACAATTAAAATGATTTAGATCTTGTGGCATCACCATGAAGAATCTATCTAACAACATAGTGAACTCGGGGGTACAAACCTCACTGGAGCGCCTACGGTGTCGAAGTCTAGGTGTTGATGGGGCAGCACCAGCAGAATTATTTTCTCTCATCATATCAACTGTTACTCAAATAGCATGAGCAAAAAATAGTATATCCTGATTTCCTAAACAACTCCACCTGGAATAAGAAATCAGCTCTTGGTAATTTAGAATTCCTTAATATGTATAAGCCACACAAATGAAAGCATAACCTTGTCTGTTTGCCAATCTACACTTTCTATCCGCACTTAAAGTTCTAGAAGAAGAGTCTATATAAATTACCTTCCTATTATCGAATGTAAAGTCTCTAACGGATACCAATTAATTAAACCGCTAATTTCAATCATAATAATACCACATATACGTCGCTTTTCCTAATAGCTTTTTTAAATAACTAGATACAGCTACTACTCTCATTTCCTCTTAATTTCACGAAGAACATATTCTCACTAATCACAAACAAACAGCTGCAAGAAGTAGAAATTGACAGTAGAACAACCTAAATACCTAATCCGAACAACAATTCTAGAATAACTACAACAACAGTCCTAATCAAACACAAATCCGCTTCCACAAATCCAAATCAGCACACAAATGCATTACTCGGAACAACCAAAAAATCCAAGATCCAATTGAAAAAAAGCTACAACAGTTGCATCAAAAACACAACAGCAGCACACAGAATACGACAAATGGAGTGACATACAGGTCGCCGGAGTGGAGCTGAAGCGGCGACGGGGTCGGAAATGGATCAGATGTCACCGAAGACAACGACGAAGAAAAAGAATGCGATTTGAGGAAGGAATGAACGCGTGCTTTCGACTCGTACCAATACTTATTCCGAAATTGTGTTTGTTTTTACTTTTATTTTCTGTTTGGTGTTTGATTCCCGAATACAATAGTAATTGTTATTTATTTATTCCCTTGTAAAGAAATGATTAGTTAATAATTTGAAGTTAATAGGAGTATAAAAATGGAATGCCGCAGTGACAGCGACGCACCATGTGACTTTTTATGGAAAGTGACACACACTTATAGTAAAAGTTATTCTAAATTAGTTTTTCTTATTTAAAGTGTTCTGATGCAAAATATTTTAATAAAAATATTAAAGTCGGTGAAAAGTGTAAAATTAAAATGTAAAAATCAAGAGAAGCTGTTGAATTTGTGGTATGTAACTTGTGACACTTGAAAACAAGAAACAAAAAACTACATTTTTATTGAGTAAAAAAAAAACTTTAAAGCCAAAACAACTCGAGTCTTTCTTCCTTTTGCCTATCAAATGCCTGTTTTTAATAAAAACAGTACGCGAATTAAAAAAATACCGGCACGAAAGAACCAATATTTAGTGAAAAGTGAGAATTACTGATATCCATATACCGATTTTATTAAAAACATGACAAACGAGATATGTCAAACTTGTTCACTCTATTTGAGAAAAATCCAAACTCAAAATGGGGCAAATGAGATAAAAACTCAAAGAACTCCAACTAATTATTTTATTTTGTATCGAACAAGACAGGACAACCAAAGAAGACAATCTATTGTACTGTGCTCTTGTTGAGCGTCAAATGTTTCTAACACAGTTGTTTCTTACTGCATTGATTTGATCGCCTCAGACCTGCATAAGGTCAGTTTTGCAGTCATCTATCAGGAGATGTTGGCGATGTCTTTGTTGTATTTACTGAGAACCCAACAAGAAATCATTATCAGCAGACTTGGAACCAGTTGCAAACGAGAAACTAAACTCCAGCACTGCACCACCAAGATTCAACCTCAGTGCAGCTACTATGATTCTATGAGGTCCTGTTCGTGTAGATAAGGGTCCCCATGAGAGAGAATTATGTCTTGTTTAGATGATCACAAAGTTTCTCATTGCTCTAGAGTTTAGGCATCTCCGTCCAACAGCTAAATAGCCAGACATTCTCTCCAGATACATATAAATCTGCCCCCGAGAAGGCCTCATATTTCACTTGATCAATTGACTCATAGTATGCGATGGGGGCACATCTATGCAGCTCGAGGCGGTCAACTGAGGAACATGAGGAGCAAGAGCTTGATGAGTTCAGCAATATGAGCCACTTGTCCTTGGCTGAGTTACTGAGCTCAGAGAGTCCGAGCAACGAGAGAAAGAACAAAAGAGCCCGGAGCTCAACTTACTGCTCAGATCAAGTTGTGGGTAAGGTGAGGAAGTTGACCCTGGAGGAGTGGCTGATAGCCTCACCAGCAAGGTCAAAACAGGACAACATGACAGTAGGATCTGGGGAACTCTACGTATTCAGAAACTTTACTCGACGAGTCTTCCCTGCTTCGCCCATGTTGCATCATGCAGAGATTACAGACTTGGATTCTGGTATAGGTGGAAAGTCCCCAATGGACATTGACATTTCCTGTGAAAATGGCAACAATATCCCTGCCATAGGGAAGGCGAAAAAACGGGTCAGCTTTAAGTTGCCACAAGAGGCTGATATATTCATCATTTACTCACCAGTGCGAGAACTCCAAGGAACCCAAGCTATACCATCCTAGCGCAACACTAACCTTTTCTCAACAATACAAATAACTTCGCCGCTATTTACATATAGTGCATGGTTGAATTTCTAAGCACAATCTATACATACTTTGGCACTCTATCCAACACTAGAACTCGAAAATCCCATTTAACAATCTGCATTTCATTTCATCCCAAACTTAAATCTTCAAACTGCATCTCCTAGTTTCGATATTAGTTCCCATTGGACATGTAAACATGACAAGGGAACAATCAAGCACCAATTCTGCCAGCTGCAAAACATCTTAGAGGGCAAATCAACCACAAGCACGCTACCATCCATTCTCATCGGCCATAAATTCAAATGCAACATACTATCAAAAACAGCTTCTTTAATTTGTAAAATAAATAGCCACACAATCACATTCTTATTTCCGGAAAAATCAAATAACAAACAACTTATGTATAGAAAAAAAAAAAACCAAGTTCATTTAATTTCATAATCTAACAACGCATGAGTTTTTCTACACAAAGGTCAAACCTTTAAGAGTATGTAATCAGAAAAGTAATGTGATTGGAGCTGCTAGTGCTAGTAGCCTTTGTTTCCGCGAATTCTGGCACGCATGTCGAGCTGTCCTCTTTTGCAATTGAAATACGTTTCTCTCAATCCAACGCACTCGCTCGAAATACATGGAACCTTCTCGCCAGCGCAGTCTTTATACGAACGATTCTCGATCTTGACGCAGTCGCTCTCGCTCAAGCACTTCACCAATTCCAACGCCAGACCTTTGCAAGACTTCGACATTCGCTCTGATCCGAAACTCTACACAACTTGAGACTTCAAAAATTAGAAACCCTAATTACGGAAATCGAACTCGTTAGCCGGATTGAGATCGGAGAGGTGAAGAAGTTCCCTGGGCGAGGGGCGGTTAGGGTTTGGGGAGTGGGGCTTATTCGTAAGGTCGTGTTTGGAACATAGTTGATAAAAACGTTATTTAAAGGCTTTATTAGTGCTTATAAAAAAAAAGGCTTTATTAGTGGTACCGTAATGTGAAAAACAAACAGAGCCTTATAAAAGAAGAAAAGAGAAAATAAATAAAAATGGTTTCCGTTGCCGGGACTTGAACCCGGGTCTCTCGGGTGAGAGCCGAGTATCCTAACCAACTAGACTACAACGGATCTGATTCAAAATAAAAGATAATTAGATTATAAAACATAAGCAATGGAAACTAAAGGAGACCAAAAGGCAGAACAAATAATTATAAAACATAAGAAATGGAAACTAATAGACAATCATCAGGAGACCAAAAGGCAGAATGAATGACAATACTCAAATGTGCATTTGTATGTAATGTATATTTGCTACTGGGAGCTGCTGTTTCAGTCTTTCCTTATGTCGACGGTGTAGTTGATCTCCAAGTAGCATTTTTTGTTGTCGTCAAAAAGCTGCATACAATTTGATATCAAGAGATCGACGCTTATGGAGTGAATGGGGAAAATCTTGGTGACCTGAAAGTAGAAACTTTACCTTGGTTCGGAAAGTGGTGCACAAATTTTTTATATTTTTTTTGATAGTGAAAGTGGTGCCCAATTTAAACAGAAGAAAAGTTCCATGAACTCATTTTCAACACTGCGCTAATTCTGAAAATTTACAGTAGTCCTAAACAACCCCTCCTACAATGGCCGCAATGTCCAAGCTTCCAAGAAAGCTGCTCCCTCCATTTTGCTGAGACTCTCATCATCCTAAAAAAAAAAAAAAAAATCAAGATCAAGATCAACATTCGACGTAAAACATTCCAACCAGTTAAAAAAAAGGTTGAAGTCTCACCTTGTCTTTTTCGAGCTGCACCTTTATAGATGTTAGAGGACCGAGCTGAACTTTTTCAGCAAGATCTTCCCCCTTCATCCTCATGTTCATCATCAGTAGCATCAACAGCACAATCCCTCAGCTTGACACAAAAATATGACCACAATGTTTCACATCAGTTAGATATACACATTAAATCTACAATCGAATCGATGATTGTTTACATTCCCGGGAAGAGGTCCTGTACACGGATTCCTATCAGGAGCAAAGGAATACCTTTTCTTCTTCAGCAAATGTAGCGCGCAAGTTCAAATATAACCAAAACTGCTCCCCACATGTTCCTGAATGACTATCGCAATGCGTTGTTGCATCATCTCGTATGTTGGGTATTTTGGAAGATAAATTTGAAAGAAACAAGTGTGAGACGTCGGCAGATGATCAGTTGTCACTCCCACTTTGTGAATCCCTAAGCGATGAGGGAGTCCGGAGAACCCTTCGATCGGTAAATACTTAATTGACGCCCAGAAGAATAAAAGCTGCCTTCGATGCTCCGGTGACATTTCTTCAATAATCTGCAGGAAATTTAATATGCAAACATGTTACGCTGAAACGCATGTAATGTGGTATAAACTACAAATCTTTAACACTACCGATTAAATGAAGATTTCCAAGTATAACAGCCAAGTTCTATTAGCTGCATTTAGACATGAAAATATTCCGGTGTATCTTTTCAGTACAAAGAAAAGCTAGAATGAGAACTTCACAACATAATACATTAAGATATAAGAAACATAGAAAAAGCGAGATGCTAAGGTCCTTGAGCCTAACATTGTGCATATATCTATGTATGATAATAATAAATTGTGCTCTTCGTAGTTAACAAAATTAACAATGGAATAGGGAACCGAACAGTAAACGAAAAAAAAAATGAATGATAAAATACTAAACATTAAATAAGAAATAGACAGTAAAAAGGAAAAAGGAAAATAACCATCCATGACACAAATACTTCCTAACATCACAAATGTAACCACAGTTTTAGTTACTCCAAAATTTAACTGCTAGATCGAGTGAGCGAGGTACCTTCCAAAACCAGATAATTTGACGATCTGTTCTCTGATACCCGTTATAGTCTGTATGTGATTTCCAATCGTCGATAGAAATCAGACTGTCACTACCACCAAGCATCTGGTCCAGGTCTTCAAGATTTATAGAACGGAAAAAGAATGACACGTTATCCGGACCTGACATAATATCTTGAAAACCTTCGGAAAGACGTGCAAGTTGTTCGCGCGTAGATACAAGGAACCGACATCGTATAAGATCATTGATGTATTGTGTCCTGTTGCTGCTATTGACTTTTAAGTATCTTCCACCAGGGCGGAGTTCTACAACTTTTTTCGCAAGCTTTTCAAACTCGGTTACAAATGTTAGACCTAAAATATCCGAATCGACCAAATTTGCATCCATATCCAATATTATTTTGCAACTTTGATATAACTCGGGGTCTGTATCTTTTATATCATCCAGTCTGACATCAAGTCCAGCTAATTGTAAAAAGAGCACACGATCAAAGACTATGCCAACCTGCATATCATACATCAACGCTAAAGCTATCATTCTACCACAGAACTTGAAGTACTCAAGATGCTTCGGTTCCACACTGGATGCTGCAAAAGAGAGAGAGAGAGAGAGAAAAAACCCATAAATTATCATCTGTATTGAAAAAAGTAACAAAGGAGAAATGGTACAAATTATAAAGACTAATTAGGCCCCTCTAAATAGGGTATTAGAGAACCTTGATTTAGAAATCGTCCTCTAATAATAATAATACCTTTCATGGCTTCAAGGGATAATGTCATTTATGATTTTAGTACAAAATAACGACGTCGTTTTAAGAATAACTGAAAATCAAAGTCGAACAGAATTTCACACAAGTCCGCGATTCTGGGATGCTTGTAAGCATCCCGTCGACTCATGGGACATAATCCTTCACTCACTTGATGATGCCTAGAAACTCGAGGTGAGATTTTTTGGCTGCAAAATCCTCTTACATATAATTTTGCCTTCGCGATTTATATTAACTGGTTTTGGCACTCTAATAATTCATTAGCGAAAAATGGAAAATATAGGCACTAATCCTTCAGTAAAACTCGTGCATTTCCCTCACCGGCCTAAGTGAGAAACTGATCAAAGTAAATGAAGCTGAACTCCTTCAAAATCTTGGAAAATAAACATAAAGAAGGGCGCGACAGTTAGAAAATGAATACCAAACACCTTATTTTAGTTGTCAACAATTGTTGAGCTTACTGATGGCTTAGTCAAGGCATGTAGTACATAACTTCAATGCAACTAAATTTGACGAATATCTGATTCGTCGTATACATTTACAAATGAAGCAACACCCTAGGAATTGAATTTCTTTCTTCAGAAATAATCTAATATCAGTTTTAAAAACAACCAAAATATAGATTAACAAAAATAACACATGACGAAACATCAAATTAAACTTGCTTTTATGTATGAAAAGCAAGAGTTGCTTACCCGGGTTAATATAGAACCTTCTTTGATCACATGGGTTAGTGATGAATAGAGCCTTTAATGTAATAAAGATCTCTTTGAATACCAAAAAGAACCATTCTCGCATTACGCCAAGTCCGGCGGCTTCCTCATTGTTGAAATATATGGTAAATCCATCGCGAAGAGATTCAGGATCTTCCTTAGTTATAGTCTGAAATGACTGAACCAGTAAGTTGGATCTTTCTATGAATAACTCATGATCGGACCCATCAATGTCCTCCGAATAATTTTCGAACACCATTGTAGCCAAATATCTCCTACAATCATAGCCAAGAATTTCCTTGTGCTCTGACAGCCAATGGTTATCTTTAATTTCAATTTGTTTTGCACATGCGAATACAAGATCACGGAAAAGCAATTTTCTCATCTCTAACATTGCTTGCATGTTTTCTCCAGCACCTTTATAAATCTTGGAGATGCCATTTAATGCCCTTAATAGTAAGAGATACTGAGCACCAACATCATTGAATGTTGACTCTCCGCCACCACTTGAATCGACTCTAAAAAGGCACGAGTCCATCTTGTTAAGTAATTCAATGAACAAAAAGTGAAGGGACCGAAGTTGCTTGCCAAAGATATGTTCCAAGGCTCCATCAGGGATTCTGATGGGATCTTCCGAATTCACCGTCTCACTTATACGATTTAGTACAGCGCTTAAAAGTGAAGAGAAATCTTGAACATCTTTCAGCTTAGGGGTAGCCATTGAAGGTGACCCTAAACTAGTAGTTAAGTCATCAACCAACTTATCGCCCATTTCGATGACAAATGGGAAAATGTCCTGCCAAGCAACCAAACCTCGAACCACGGGTTCTGATTCCACAGAAAAGATTGCATCAACAAGTGAGAATAGTGTGCTTCTGCAATCATAGTATAGTGGTTTTACTTCTACGGGATCCTTTGTCCTCAAACGCAAACAAAACTGGAGCACTAAAGGCGCAGCATAAGCACTTAATGTTTTCGGTACGTAACCAACTTCAGAAATAAACCTTTTAATAACACGACTACCAAGCTTCTTATTTTCCTCAACAGGAGACAAGTATAGCATAGACAATGCATCGGCGACAGACATCGATGTAAACAAGTTGAGATGCCTTATATTCAACTCAATCTTACTCTGCTTAACCTTTCTAAAGAAATATTCCATAGCTCCTGCAATGAGCAAGCCATTTATCTTCGCATTTAATTCACCTTTACACATCCTAATTGCAGAGATCACCAAATCGTTCAATTTTCTCCACATTTTCACATTGCTGCAGCTGCGCAATTTCGCAACCACATGAATAATAGACCGTTGATCAATCTCATCATAATCGCCCACCTTCTTCTCTACACACAACTGCTTACCTCCATAAATCAACCTAATCTCATCCACCTGTATCCTAGTAGCCTTCTCAATCCGTTCATGAATTGACTTAATAGTGTCAGACTTACCGACTAAAAATCCAACCTTCTCACCAGTCATCATACGCACAAAAACCAAAAATCTGTTAGCTTCCTCAACCAAAGATCCCTCTGCTGAAACAAGAGCATTTTCTTCATCGGTCGGCTCTGTTGCGAGCCTTTTCGATTCTTGAAAGCCTTGACTCGGATAAGCCAGCATTGACTCATCAATTTCGATCTCTGCGCCAAAGAGCTTGAAGAATTTTCTCTTAGACGTTCCGATGCTACTCTTATTTTCATTCTGAGACGAGGAGGACGACATGCCTGCTATCGGGTCGGAAGCAGCGTAAGGAGTGTGCGACGAGGAGGACGACAAGCCAGCGATCGGGTCGGAAGCAGTGAGAGGAGTGTGCGGCGGCGGATTGTGAGTCGATTTAGGGTTTTCGATTTTAAAGGGATTTAGGGATATTTATTTTTTTTGGGAGCGAAATCGAATCGAGAGAAAGATCAAAACTTTCCTCAACGGAAGTCGGTGTGTGAAGTGAAGCTTGGGGAGACATATCTGACGCAATTCGTAATTTATATGAAATTCAAAAAATAGAATGGAGGTTGTTTAAACTTACATTTATACCCCTGAGACGATTGGGCTTTGACAGCCCATTATTCAGACTCTGAAGAAGCCCCATTATGAAGCCCAGTAGTCCGAGAACGGACCTGCTTGATTTAGTTCCAAATTTACTGCATTCAAAGATGCAGAGCATTTCAGTCTAAAATGGACTTCAAAATTTACTTGCACCTGCCAACAATAGGACAATAGAATTTTTTTTTTTTTTTTTTGATTAAACAAGTTGCCAACCGGCATACAACAGCTCCAAAAGGGCCCAGCTAAGCCCGGCCGCCTGGCCGAGACAGACGACTTTACAACAAACTATCACTCAGTGGGCCCTTAAGAAAAGTTCGGTACAGCCAAAGCTGACCAAAACTCCGGCCGAAGCCGACACATTCAGGCCAAAGCCTACATATCCGGCCGAAGCCGACAACTTATCCAATCAACTAACTTCGCACATGATTTTTAATTCCAAACTCAAATTTATATAGTGTATAAACAAAATTTGACAATCTTTTTATAAGATATAGCAACGAGTAAGGTAGCACAAAACAAACTTACTTTCTGATAAATTATTGACTCGATGGTAAAAATGTCTTCGGATATTAAGCGATGAGCTTGGATAGCCATCGTCATCTTTCGACATGACGTAAAACGAACACGGGTGTGGAGAAGCGGTGGCTTCTGTTGTTTGTATTCTTCCGATTAATATTCATTAAGTTCTTTATATACTGTTATCTCACAGTATTGATTTTACTATTTTATCCCGCAACAAAGTTTCATGTACCTACTAGAATGTTCGAGAGATTTCATGACATTAAACGAATAGCGTGATATCCTTATCCGAATGTTCAATTTTTTTAAACAAATGCGTGTTCACTTATCCGAATGTTCAATTTTTTTAAACAAATGCGTGTTCAATAAGTTTTATAAAATATAGGGTAAATTACAAAAACATTACCTGGACTATCACCTGATTTCAAATTAGGTACCGGACTTTTCAATTTTTAATTTAGTGATTTTTATATCAATTCACACATGTTTCAATCCTACTGATCATATCTCCAACCATGATAAAAAATAAAGTTGACCAAATTTGTTAACCATAAAATCAAATTCATAAGTTTTCGACCTTAATTCTTCAAAAACACACGAATTCGTAAACAAAATGTATGCAAGTTGATGCAAAAATCACTAAATTGAAAATTAAAAAAAGTCCAGTACCCAATTTGAAATCAGCCGGTAGTCCAGTCTATGTTTTTACAATTAACCCTAAATATAATAAATGATGCATTAAAAATTTATACTTATACCTATCCGAATATTCGAGAATTTTATAACATTCATCCGATAACATTCTTTATTTCATTTGACGATTTCATACCATTTTAAGGATTGAAATCAAAACGTGCGTTTTATTATATGGAAGTACTCTCCAACCCTATCAATGCTTACAACACAAAACAAAGTATAATCTTTCACACATATGAGAGAACCAGCTACAAATGGTTCGCATAGATTACATAAATATTGAATCTACAATCGATGACTGTCTACATTCACAGTAGACAAAAGGAATGAGATCCATCCTTTATACGGATTTCTATCATGTGCAATGGAACCCCTTTCAAATTTACCAAATGCACTATGGAAGCAGTTCAAACATTGCCGAAACCGCTGCCCATATATTTCTGAATGATTAATGCAATACGTTGTTCGCATCATCTTGTATGTTGGATATTCTGGATGGCATATTTGACTACTGCAAAACAACTGTTGCATCATCTTGTATGTTGGATATTCTAGAAGGCATATCTGACTATAGTACGTGCGAGACGTAGGAAGATGATAGACTGTCCTCAATGCTTTGTGAATTAATTGCAGAGATCAGAAAATCCATTCAAAAATTGAATGGAAGATGTTTAAATTACATTAATACTACTGACTCGATCGGGCTTTGTTAGTCCAATATTCGATATTGAAGAAACCCCATATGTAGCACAATCTGATAACAGAGTTTTTTTTTTTTTTTGCAAAAAGACTAAACAACAAGACACCTTGGGGAGGGACCAGCACACTCAAACAAAAACCAAATACTTAACAGGAGTCCAAACCAGTCGATGACTCCCGATTTACTAAAATTAACCTAAACAACACAAAGACAACTGGACAGCATGCTAAGCACCGTAAGGAAAGGGACAAACAACAATAACTACAACACACGCACAAGACGCAATACGAAACTCCTCAGATGCTTCCTGTAAAAGCCTCCAAGCCTATCAGACCCCACCAGAGAAAGTGATTCTTCTGCAATATTCAGTTAAGCTTAAGCCTTCATTCATTGATCCTGCTACTCCAGTCTTCTGTATTTCATATGCTTCTAGCCAAGGAAAACACCCAGCTCAAGAGAAGGCATAATAGAGGGCTTAAAGCGAGGAAACACCATCTAACTGGGAGCAGGACCGACAAAGACGATATTCCGGATTACGAACAGCCGGCTGCTCCACTTCGCCTCACGCCATTGGAAGTAAGCGTGCCTCTTGGGCAGAAAGCAACAAACGACAAACCCAAAAAAAGAAGACCCGAAAAGCAGGATGGAAAGTAAAAAACAGAAAACTCTCAAGCGGATCCGCTAAGAGACGTACAAGGTAGTAAGAACAAATATAAACACAAAAAAGTGACTACTTCATAGTGAAGCGCCACTATCACCAAAGATCCCCACCTCGCCTCCATAGCCTATGCCCCATCTTTCGCCAAAATCCTCCCCTCCAATATGGGGAGGTAATCCATATGAGTTAGTAATTTCTACACATGATATCGGAGCCCACATCTCGATCCGGGCCAAGTGCAATGGATGTGGGACTCGTGCGAAAATGTCCTTGATGAAGTGCTCGAGTGGAGATACCTCAATCTTTGGTGGGTTGGACCCCGGTTTAGCCTGTATAAAGGAGATACCTCAATCTTTGGTGGGTTGGACCCCGGTTTAGCCTACATAGGGGAGTTGCAAAGGCACTCTGAAGCCTGGTTTTAGTCTGTATGGGGGAGTCGCAAAGTCGCACCTACAGTGGGTTGAACCCCAATGAAGGGGGAGCGTGGAGCACATCGCATACGCACCTACAGTTGGCTACGAGTGATGTAGCGGAGTTTGATTGAGGGGGAAGCATGAACAATTTCTCCAATTGAGGGGGAGATTGTTGAGAATATTGCACTTGAAGAAATTGTCTCACATTGCTAAATGAGGAGAAGAATTGCTAGCTTATATATGATTTACCAAACCATGACTTTTAAGCATAGGCTTTTGAGCAATATGAGAAGGTAATCCATATGAGTTAGTAATTTCTGCACAGAAGACAATAAGCTTTTATGTAGTAAACTACATATATACGTATCATATTGCCTTTGTCATTTATATAAACTGATTTTGGAACTTCAATGATTTAAGCTAAAAGCAGAAAATATGGTAGTAAAAAACCTTCAATAGAAGTGAGTGCATTTCCCACCACGGCCTAAATAGGAGCGTCAGTCAAAGACTCAAAGATATTACTATCTAAACAACACCCATCTTTAGAAATTATACCATACTCTTAGTCTTATGTTTAGTGGTCAACAGTTTCTGAGCGAATTGATGGCTTGGCAAAGGCATAACACCTGTTGAATCGTTAGGTTAGCCGTCTATGTGAGGGAGATCACTAAGTGGTATCCCTCAGACAGATGACAGCGGAAATTGTCTCAAGTGCAGGAAATAAAGTGCAGAAAGTAAGTGCTCACAGATTTATAGTGGAAACCTTATTGCAATCCTTGCAACAGACTGAAAACCACTTACCTTCTGGAAGGTTCCATAAGGGTTTCAAGATCGATGTTATTACTTGACGAATATGCTTGTAGAATGTTACAATCTGTCTCACTCAGTGACAGTGAACCAATTCTACTCAATTCGAATACCAAATAACAGATCTTGCTCTTGTCCGCACACAGCAGCACTTTGTCAACTACCGGAATTGATCGCAGCTTCAATCTCCGATTGCACTCCTTCAACAGCCGACCATCAACCAGTTGAGCTGCTCTTCCTTTTATAGTGATCCAGCAGATCTGATCTACATCAGAGATTCGATCTCTATCTTGCAGATTTGATTTGGTTAAGATATTTCCATATCTTAACCAAATCAGTTAATTCCTTTCCATATCCGGCTCGTATATCTCCAGCTCGTATCTTGAGCATATCTTGAGTATCTCCAGCTCGTATATCTCGAGTATATCTTGCTCATATCTCGAGTATCTCCAAATCAGTTAATTCCTTTCCAGGTCCAGAGTATCTCCAGCTCGTATATCTTGCTCATATACTCGTATATAGCTCGTATATCTCCATATCCATATCTTGAGTATATCTTGCTCATATACTCCCAGATTCCGTATCCATTCCCTGCTGGGCTTTGCTTCCGGCCCACTTCGCAGAGCTGATCCAAGCACGATCTCGGTACTGATCTTGTCCCTCACGCAGATCTCATCTCCCTCGCAGCGCCAAGCTCTCTCAGGGATGTCCAGTCACGTTTCTCTCAGATAGTCTGGACCTGGCGACATCTCAGACAGATTTGTGAATTCTGCATACTCAAGTCAAATATTAGCTAAGTGATTGTTATCATCAAAACACAAAGGGTCCAACAACACCCCCAGTGCAACTAAGCATTTGTTGGACAATTACATTAGTATAAAAGAATCAATGACAATAGCTGATTCCTAGTATAAATTAACAAGAAAAGTGCAACATCGCTGCAATGTTAACAGGGTCATGGGGGTGTCTTATTGATAACAAAAATATTTAATACTAAATTTGCACATTTACGTTATGCACTCAATAGAATTTTAAGTAATGAATTGAACTTTCTTAATTTAACAACAACCAAAATTCAGAGTAACATACATAATAAAGGGTCTAACATCAAATAAACAACATCAATATGTGCAGAGAATTGAGTGCAACGATTCTTACCAGGGTTAATGTAGAACCTTCTATGATCATTTGGGTTAGTGATGAAGAGCGCATTTTGTGTCGTAAATATCTCTTTGCAGACCAATAAGAACCATTCTCGCCGAACACCAGGTCCTGTAGCTACCTGCTCATTTATGAACTGTATGGACAGTCCACAGTCCAGCATAAAGAATTTCAGTATCTACTTGGGTTATATACCCAAATGACTCAGCAAATAAATTAAATCTGTCTATCAACATCTCATAACACTCCTCATCATTGTCGTCAACATAAAAACGTGAGGGTGTCACCTAAAACCAAGAGTTTCCTTGTGCTCAGTTAACCAGTCGACGTATTCAATAACAAGTTCATGTGTTTCTGCATATTTCATAAGAAGAGCGCGCAAAGTAATCTTTCTCATCTCTAACATTTTCTTGAACTTTTCTGGAGCACCTTTATATATATTGGAGATGTCATTTAGTGCCCTCAATATAAACAAGTACTCAAGGGCCTGATCGTTAAATATATACTCTGTACCATCTTCTGTAAACAAATATAGAGCTACTCTACGAAGGAACAAGTCGGTCATTTTAAGTAATTCACTAAATAACCAGTAAAGGTTCTCAAGTTGCTTGCAAAAGGGATGTCCCAAGGCTCCATCAGGCATTGCGACGGGATCTTCGAAATTCGCAGCCTCCAAAATATGATACAGTATAACTGTGGTTTTTGATCCCAGATCATTCCATGGTTATTTGAATACATGTACAAGTTTGCAGGGGATTCGTTTGAGCTTGAGGAGGCCAGCTCAAACTGAGTTTGCTGGTTTTCAAACAGCAGGGCAGAACGGCGCCGTATGCATAAGGCGCGGATGGATTCGTTTGGGCGCAAAGGAAAACGCAGGCGTTTTGGCGAAAGCGGGAATTTCGGTTTATTTGAACGGTGACGTTTTCGTTCAGCGGGAAGAGTCCGTGTTTGGCAAAACGAAGTCGTTCCAAGTGGTTTTGGGGCGTTATGCGAACGTCGTCGTTTCAGCAGAAACAACGGATATATATTGGGGCGTCCGAGTTGGAACGAGTTACGAGCGAGTCGCGAATCGAGTTCAGTAATTTCCAGAAAAGGGGATTAGGGTTCTTGGAGCGTTTCAATCAATTCGAGTTCTGTGAGCGAAATCAAAAGCGATTGCTAGTGTAGTTCCGTTCCGTGTACTGAGCGATACTTGTGCGTGTATTCAATTGATCAATAAAGAGGCTTACCTTTGGACTGGAGTAGGATCATCCGGATCCGAACCAGTATAAATCACCTGTGTTGATTTTCATTGTTTTTCGTTTTCGATTCTTGCAAGTTTTCCGCGTTACTTTACATCAAATTGGTATCTAGAGCCGTTCTTTGCAAGGATGGTGTCGGCCAAAGTGAAGGTTGAGCGGTTCGACGGCAAGACGGACTTCGGACTTTGGAGGCAACGGATGAAAGCGATTTTGGTCCAGATGAAGGGTGCGAAGGCGTTGACGGGAGTGTTCCCTGAGTCTACTACGGCTGAAGAGAAAGCTGATGCGCTGGAATTGGCATACATCACCTTGATTCTCCACTTGAGTGACAAGGTGCTGAGGGAAGTGTCAAAGGAAACCACCGCTGCAGGGGTTTGGCTTAAGCTTGAGCAGTTGTACATGACAAAGACGCTAACCAACAGGATCTATCTGAAAGGGAAGCTGTTTGGATTCAAGATGGACTCAAGTAAGTCAATTGAGGAACATCTTGATGATTTTTCAAAGATAATTATTGATCTTGAAAACATTGAAGAAGAGATAGCTGATGAGGATCAGGCCATCATGATTCTCAACTCTCTTCCACCATCATATTCAACTCTGGTGGAGACAATGAAGTACTCAAAGGATACACTGACATTGGAGGAAGTTTTGGTGGCTCTAAAGCAAAAGCAAATTGAAGCCAAGGCAAGTGGTGAAGCTGCTGATGGCCTGGTTGCCCAAGGGAAATTCCACAAGAATGCTTCTCAGAAGAAGTTCAACAAGTTTAAGAGTCAACCTAAGCAAGGTTCTCAACCTACTCAAGGCAGTGGGAACAACAAATTCAAATGCTACTTCTGTCACAAAGAAGGACATTTCAGGAGGAATTGCCCTGATAGGGAAAAAGCTTCAAAAGGAAAGGGTCAAGACAATGGGGAAGCTGTTATGGCTGAGGAATCCTATGAGAATGCTGAGGCCTTGGTGGTTACCCAGAATTCTCCAACAAGCAGATGGATATTGGACAGTGGCTGCTCTGTTCATATGACCCCTCATAAGGAGTGGCTCAAAGATTTTCAAGACCAGAACTCTGGAACAGTCCACCTGGGAAATGATAAAGCTTGCAAGATGGTGGGATTTGGTAAGATCATCATCAAAGTGGATCATGGACCTGATATACACTTATCAGGTGTGAGGTATGTGCCTGAGCTTAAAAGGAACCTAATTTCTTTAGGAATGCTAGAGGCACATGGTTGCAAGTTTAAAGCTGAAAATGCTGAATTAAAGGTGCTTGAAGGTGACTGTGTTAAAATAAAGGGAGTTAGACAAAATGGGATATATGTTTTGCATGGTGAAGTTGTGTTGAATGACTCTCTTAACTACTCTGAAAATGAAATGGACAAAACTGTTTTGTGGCACTTGAGACTAGGACATATAGGACAGACTGGTTTAATGAAACTAGGTGATCAAGGCTGTTTTGGCAAAGATCACATAGGAAAGTTAAATTTCTGTGAAACCTGTGTTCTAGGGAAGGCTACAAAACTAAGTTTTGGTAAAGGTATTCACACAACCAAGGCAAAACTAGACTATATTCATTCTGATCTATGGGGACCAACTAAGTCTCAGTCTCATGCTGGTAAAAAATATTTCATGTCTTTGATTGATGATTTTTCAAGAAGGTCTTGGGTGTATTTCTTGACTAACAAATCTGAAGCTTTTGATACATTTAAGACCTGGAAGCTAATGGTGGAAAATCAAACAGGTAATAAGGTAAAGTACCTTAGAACTGATAATGGTTTGGAATATCTTGATAAATGTTTCCTTGATTTCTGTAAAGAATCTGGTATTACTAAGCATCATACTGCCCCTGGAAATCCTCAACAAAATGGTGTTGCTGAGAGATTCAATAGAACCATTTTAGAAAGGATTAGATGCATGTTACTCCAATCTGGTTTATCAAAACATTTCTGGGCTGAAGCAGCTCACACTGCATGTTATCTCATCAATAGAAGTCCATCTTCTGCATTGGACTTCAAAACTCCAATGCAAGTATGGACTGGACATTTAGATAACTATGATAGGCTAAAAGTGTTTGGATGTGCTGCATATGTATCTGTAAAACAGGGAAAGTTAGAGCCAAGGGCCCTTAGATGCATCTTCTTAGGATACCCTGATGAGGCTAAGGCATATAAGTTGTGGTGTTTGGAAAAGGAACATAAGAAAACCATTATCAGCAAAGATGTGATATTTAATGAGCTTGAATTCCCTTTAAAACAAAAGGCACAAGAGGTTAATGAACCTGATAAAATAGTAGAATCTGGTAGTAATGGTAAACCTGATGATTCTAGAGTTGAGGTGGAGCTGAGTGTGGCTCCAACCCCTGTTGTGACTGAAATGATTGAAATACCTGAAATACCTGATAACACTGATGTGAATGAGTCTGAAAATGAAACTGAGCATACTGAAGAGCATGATTATTGGTTAACAAGAGATAGAGCAAGGAGGGAACCTAGGCCCCCTGTTAGATATGGCTTTGTTGGACTTGTTAATTATGCTTGTGATATTGCTGAAAATTTCTCTGAACCTGAACCACTAAATTATACTGATGCTGTGAATTGCAAGGATGGTAAGTTGTGGTTGCAGGCTATGAAAGAAGAAATGGAGTCTCTAAACAAAAACATGACTTGGGAAATGGTGGACAAGCCTCTTAAAGCAAGGCTGGTAGGCTACAAGTGGGTATTCAAAAGGAAGGATGGAATTCCTGGAGTGGAAGCACCTAGACTGAAGGCCAGATTGGTGGCAAAAGGATTCACTCAAAAGGGGGGAATAGATTTCAATGAAATCTATTCTCCAGTGGTAAAACATAGATCCATTAGAATTATATTATCTCTAGTTGCTAATTTTAACCTTGAGTTAGAACAACTAGATGTTAAAACTGCTTTTCTATATGGTAGCTTAGATGAAACTATTTTTATGAGACAACCAGAAGGTTTTAATGTTGGTGATCCTGATAAAAGAGTGTGCTTGCTTAAGAAATCATTATATGGCCTTAAACAATCTCCTAGACAATGGTATAGGAAGTTTGATGAGTTTATGATGAACTGTAATTTTAAAAGGTCTAGTTATGATTGGTGTATCTATTATAAATTGCTGGAAAGTGGATCTCTGATTTACTTATTGCTTTATGTTGATGATATGCTAATAGCTAGTAAAGACCTTATGGCCATTAATGATTTAAAGCATCAATTGAATACTAATTTTGAGATGAAGGATCTTGGTGCAGCTAAAAGAATCTTAGGGATGCAGATTCAAAGGGACAGGAAGGCTGGAACACTTTTTCTGTGCCAATCTGATTACCTGGGAAAAGTCCTTGAGAGGTTTGAAATGCAGAATGCAAAGTCAGTGTCCATTCCAGTTGCAAGCCATTTTAAAGCGAGCAAGGATCAAGAGCCCCAAGATGATCAAGAGAGAGACCTGATGAAGAATGTACCATACTCAAATGCTGTTGGTTGCTTAATGTACGCAATGGTGTGCACAAGGCCAGATATAGCACATGGAGTAAGTCTGGTGAGCAGACACATGGCAAATCCAGGAAGGAGTCATTGGCAGGTTGTCAAGTGGCTTTTGAGGTACATTAAGGGAACTCTGGACAAGGGATTATTATTTGGAGGAGATCAGCTCACATCAGAGATTGTGGAAGGGTTTGTAGACTCAGATTATGCAGGGAGTGTTGATACCAGGAAGTCTCAAACTGGTCTGGTTTTTATGGTATTTGGGACAGCAGTGTCATGGAAAGTAAATCTTCATAAGGTTGTGGCTTTGTCAACCACAGAGGCTGAGTTCATGGCTATCACTGAGGCAGTCAAAGAAGCACTGTGGCTGAAGGGCATCATGGCAGAGCTGGGACATGGTCAGGATTGTGTTAGAGTTCACAGTGACAGCCAAGGGGCTATTCACCTATCAAAGCATCAAGTTTTCCATGAGAGGTCCAAACACATCGATGTGAGGATGCACTTTGTTAGGGAAGTTGCTGAAACTGGTGAAGTTAAATTGGTGAAGGTCAACACCAATGACAACCCTGCCGACATGTTAACCAAGTCAGTTCCAAGCAGTAAGTTTGAACATTGCTTGAAGTTGATTAGGTTGGATAAACATGGATGAGGCAAAGGGCCAAGGGTAAGCCAATAAGGGATATGGGTGATCTGTAATCAAGGTGGAGATTTGTGGTTTTTGATCCCAGATCATTCCATGGTTATTTGAATACATGTACAAGTTTGCAGGGGATTCGTTTGAGCTTGAGGAGGCCAGCTCAAACTGAGTTTGCTGGTTTTCAAACAGCAGGGCAGAACGGCGCCGTATGCATAAGGCGCGGATGGATTCGTTTGGGCGCAAAGGAAAACGCATGCGTTTTGGCGAAAGCGGGAATTTCGGTTTATTTGAACGGTGACGTTTTCGTTCAGCGGGAAGAGTCCGTGTTTGGCAAAACGAAGTCGTTCCAAGTGGTTTTGGGGCGTTATGCGAACGTCGTCGTTTCAGCAGAAACAATGGATATATATTGGGGCGTCCGAGTTGGAACGAGTTACGAGCGAGTCGCGAATCGAGTTCAGTAATTTCCAGAAAATGGGATTAGGGTTCTTGGAGCGTTTCAATCAATTCGAGTTCTGTGAGCGAAATCAAAAGCGATTGCTAGTGTAGTTCCGTTCCGTGTACTGAGCGATACTTGTGCGTGTATTCAATTGATCAATAAAGAGGCTTACCTTTGGACTGGAGTAGGATCATCCGGATCCGAACCAGTATAAATCACCTGTGTTGATTTTCATTGTTTTTCGTTTTCGATTCTTGCAAGTTTTCCGCGTTACATTACAACAATAACACTTAACAATGTTTTGAAATCTGAAACATATTTGAGTTCAGGGCGGGTGCGGGTACTCATTGAAGGTGACACGAAACTAGCACTTAATTCGCGGAAAAGCTGGTATCCCAGATCAATCACAAATGGGAAAATCTCATGCCAAGAAACCAAACTTCGTACCTCCGGTGCCGAATCCACAGAAAATATATTATCAACGAGTGAGCACAGTTTTCTCCTGCAATCATAGAACAATCCCTCACTGGGCCATGTTGTCCTCAAATGCATACAAAACTGGAGAACCGAAGGTGCAGCATAAGGACGTAATAATTCAGGGAAGCCATCATCAATAGCAGAAATAAACTCATTAATCACTTGGCAACCAAGCTCCTTAATCGTTTTATCAGAAGACCGGTACAGCTTGGAGATAGCACTGATAGCAGAAACCGAATTAAACAAGTCGAGATGCTTTATACTCAGCTCGACATCATCAATAATCTCAATCCTCCGTAAGAAAATATTCATACACCTTCTAATGTAACTTTCATCACTCATATAAGAATTACCTTCACGCATCCTAATCGCAGCACTCGCCATAATATCAAAAACTCTCGATAGGTTTGCTTTCTCATTGTTGATCGAAATCTTCGCGAAATCCGACTGAATCTATTTCAGCTCACTCGCATCAGTCGACATTGAGCGGTCACAACAAATCTCCGCGCCAAACAATATTATTATATTAGACGTTCGGGTAAGTAAATCTGGTCTTCGTTTTGAGAGGACGACATGTTGGAGCGAGATCGGGTTGGAAGAGCGTGCAGCTACTGCGGATTGGGAGGAGTCGATTTAGGTTTCCTATTTTGAAGGGATTTTGTTGAATCGCGAAGATCAAAACTTTCCTTAATGAATCTTTGTTGTTCAAGCAAGTATGCCGATTGTTTCATCAGCCTCAATTACTGGTGAGCAAGGTGTTACGGTCACGGTACTTTAGATCAGCGGGTTTGTTGGATTCCGCGCTGGGTAGTAGACCCTCATATGCATGGCGATGTTTGTGGGAGGCGAAAGAAAAAATGTGTACAACGGGTTTGGTGCAGCAGGTGGAGAATCTGGGCGAGTCAAGGGAAATGATGAAAGTCAAGGACATATATGAAACTGTACATTCCATTAGCAGGAGCCAGGAGGGAAATTGGCAACGTGCGAGGGGAGAGTTCGGACCAAGATTCAAAGAGGCTGTTTTGGCGCAGGTTATGGAGGGTGAAGGTCCAGCCAAAGGTGAAGGTCTTTATGTGGCGTGTGTACCACAATGCCCTCCCAACTGCTGATAACTTATTGAGGAAGGGTTGCCAGACTAGTTCGTGGTGCCAGGTGTGTGGGAAACAGCCTGAATCTATTTGTCATGTTCTACTATATTGTGATTGGGCACGACAGTTGTGGCGGAGTCTTTTATGGGAGAAGGGAGATTGGTGTGAAGGTTGTAGAGACCCGGGTGATTGGGTGTGGGAGATAGTTAGATCTTCGCCGATTAGTGACCTACCCGGATCCTCATAGTTGCTGGCGACCACCAGAACATGGACAGGCGAAGATCAATGCGGATGCGGCGTGGAATTCACGTACAAGGAGAGCTGGGGTAGGATGTGTGGGGAGGAACGAAGCAGGTCACGTTTTGTTTGCCTGGGCAGATTTCACAGACTCCGTTTCAAGTGTGATGGAAGCTGAGGTATGGGCGCTGAAGTTGGCCATGACAGTAGCCGAAAGATTGGAGTTGAGGAAGGTTCAGTTTGAGACAGATAGTGCAAATGTAGTGGACATGGTGTTGCTTGGAGGGCAGATCCGATCAGATAAGGTCAGAGGCGATGTACTGGATTGTCATACTTTTCTTGGAAGGAACCATCAATGGCGGATTGAACTTATATTGCGCGACGGAAACTAGGCAGCAGATAGACTTGCGAAGAAGGCTAAGGAGGAGGCGTGGAGCTGGACGGAGTTACATTCTATTCCCATTTGTGTTGCAAATATCGTGCAGGTGGAGTAGTTTGCGAGGAGTCTAGTTTCAGTTCTTTAACTTTCTGTGTCTTGTTGGAGTATCAAAAAAAAAAACTTTCCTTAACGTCAGCTGCTAAAGCTAAACACGAGTGCCACGCAATTCGTAATCTACATATAAATTTCTTTATGCCCCTGTCACCAACTGCCTTTGGTTCCTTTATTGGGCCCGATGCTGAATGTGGGTAAGTCCAATTCAAAGCCCATCAAATTCAACCTGCATTTTTGCAATTCTTTTTTGGGAAAAGTACAGGGTCTGAACTACCGGTCATTTTCAACATGAGGTCCGAACTATTAAATTTTTCATAATGGGGGCGAACTATCAAATAAATTTCTAAAATGAGTATTCCGTCCAACGGTGTTAACAATTTCACTAACACCGTTAGTGTTCAGTTAACTTTTACTTTTAATCAAATCAAACCAAACCAAATCATTGAGATTGAAATCAAAAATTGAACCGAACGAGTCCTTGATGCATTGTTTGTTGGTACCCTTTTCAATTATTATTTCCATATTCCAGCATAACATTTTCCCTCTGGCCTAATTTTCAGCACCTTGAATTGGTCAAAGATCCAATTTAAACTTCAAACTCTATTTACAGTAATCCAGAGCAAAATCACTAAAGAATCATACAAAATAAAATAAAAAAAACCAAGGAAATCTTATCCAAAAAAACCAAGTAGGAAATTATTATTATTAATAATCAAAATCACCAAAAATTAGACAGATGGATAGATCATAGATCACATTGAACACGATAGATTAAACATAACCCTAAATTAAGGACGACCCAGATGAAGATCAGTAGACGGGTCGTCGGGAATCCGATCAAGCTCTCACCTTTCATCATCCAAAAGTTCATCTTCTCATAGTAACTAATCGAAAGCAGCGCCAGCAACAGATGCACTTCGACTTCGTCCTTCCACAATCTCGCCTTCGGCTTCACCTTCCAACCCGATGATGACGACGTTGACGATGCTGACGTGGACGACGATATAGGAGAAGCAGAAGGGGAGACGAAGAGGACGCTGGGGCTTGGAGAGGGTGCTGCTTTTGATCCAGATGTAGAGCAAGTGGAGACGACGGAATCCGCCTAAAGCGAGCACAATCGATCTCAGCTGCTGGTTCCCGTTGGCGTCGGTGGCGAAGAGGGTGCTGCTTTAGATGCAGAAGGCGACTGCGTGATTGAGGATTCGATAATCAAAACTATTAGGAACAACGCAAAAGCGATTCTGAACGGATTGATTGATTGCGGCTTGAAGAGGATTGATAATGAATGTAATTTTTGGCCGTCTCGAAGATCTAGAACTAGGGTTTCGGGGATATGGATAAATGTGGAGGAGGCAGATTAAATGACTTTGTTATATTATCATTACATTTTTTTTTGAAGGTTTGTTACATCATTATCATTACATATTAACTAATGAAAAAGTTAAATTATTATTAATTATGGGATTACTTTAGATTTATTTAAATGCGAGATTTTTCTTGATTTAAATGGATTGGTTCAATTTTTGATTTCAATCTCAAATGATTTGGTTCGGTTTGATTGAAATTAAAAGTTAACTGAACACTAACGGTGTTAATGAAATTATTAACACCGTTGGACGGAATACCTATTTTGGAAATTTGTTGATAGTTCGCCCCCATTATGAAAAATTTAATAGTTCGGACCTCATATTGGAAATGGCTGGTAGTTCAGACCCTCATTTTGTACATTTCCCTTCTTCTTTTTTTATCGATTTTAAACCCATATTTAGATCTTTAAATAAAGAGAAAATTATAAAAAAATTATCTGTATTTTTTCAAATCACGGTCTGTACTATTTCAATTTAGTATTTTTAGACTAAATTGAACACAATAAATTAACACAGTTAATTAACATCATTTACAATTATTATTATATAATAATATATAGAGGAGCGCTCAAATGTTACCACTCTCTTAGAGTGTTACATATTATCTCGATTCTGATTGGTTGGATGAACTCATCCAACCAATCAGAATCCGTCACCTCTCCCACTACCATACACCTCCACTCACCATGTCCAATGAGCCCGTGCTTTGTGAGGTGGCGGCTCCTGGATGCTTGGATGAATCTCATCCTACGGATGAAATTAGGGTAAAAGATAAGAGCCTAAGGATGGGTAACAACGGAGCGCGCCCCATAATATATATATATAGGGGAGCACTCGGTTGAGGCAGGGTTGTAAGAATGAGGCAGTGAGGCATGATCTTGGCCATTGATCATATTGATCTAATGGTTGAGATTTAAAGATGTGGTAGTGGGATTTACTGTTTGCTTTTTACTGTTGATGAATTTTGGTAGTGGGACACGTGGCGCACCCACAAAGCACGGGGGGTTAGATGTGTGGTTGAGATCGTGCCTCACATCCTCATTCTTATTTTGGCTGCCTCATTTGAACGCTCCTCTATATATATATATATATTATTTGATAAGGGACAAAAAAAAAATTCTTATATATCACAAGATTTACACTGAGAACAATGTAAGTCGATCAGAAATATTAAATACAATCATAAAACAAAAACATAATAAACCAAAGCAAAATAAAAACCAAGTCAAAGTCAACCAAACAAAACATCCTAAGCATCCTGCCTACCATACCCATTCCCATTCCCATTCCCATTCCCATTCCCATTCCTAGTCTTCTCCTCCTCCTCCTTCTTCCGCCTCCTAATCACCACAATCCAAGTAAAACCCTCCAGCACCACCACGACAACCGCCAACGTGATCCCCCAACCAGTGTACGCGCGCTTATACTTCTCTGCCGGCTGGAGTATCTCAAACCCTTTAAGTATATTCACCACGCTCATAATGGTCACAGTGTAGCCAACTAGGCGATGGTAGATGGTCCATTTAAGTCTATGCTTGTGATCCTTGTGTAGACGGAGGAACAAGGCCAGGACTTGCAGTGATGCGAGAACGACCAATGCGATGCCTATGTTTCGATGATGAGTGTATATAGTTCCTATGGACTCGTTGCCTAGTTTGATCCCTGTGGCGAAGCCTGTGATGCCGATGATGTAGGCTGCGGATTGGCACGAAGCGTGGAGGTAGAACCAAGCTGGATCGGCTGATTTCGCTACCTTTAAGTATCGCGCTATGATGGATCCGATCGGCATCATTGCACCCCAACTCACGGTGTTCAATATTCCATGCGTCTGCATAACCAATCAAACTTAAAATTAGAAATTTTGCTCTTTCGCGACATAAATCTAACACAAATCAAGAAAGGACATTTGCTTCGTTTATTTTGAAATACTATATGATCACTTACTTTCAAATTAGGTATCAAATTTTTCGAAATTTAATTTAGTGACTTTTGTACAATGTTTCTCATATTTCATCGTATTAAATCAACCAAATTAAGTTAGCCTATAATCAAATTCATGAGTTTTTAACCTTAAAATTGCTCAAAAACTTGAAAACAAAATGTGTGCAAATTGATGTCTAACTCACTAAATTGAGAATCTGAAAAGTTCGATACCTAACTTGAAATCAGGCGATAGTTCAAGTAATGTTTTGGAATACACTTTTTATTATTTGAAATTTTTAGTTAACTTAGATTAATAACGGGCAAATGCATAGTTTTTTTGAATGGGGCAATATAAAATACTTTTATATAAATATAATTTTGATGAAAGTGATAACATACCATCCAAATTATAATGGGCATGCGCACTAATTTAATTGGTCTAATATTAACATACTTTTTTTTTTTGAAGAAATGAAATTAGGACGGCCGTCCTATTCATGACGACGTGTATCCGCCTATGAGTTTAATAGTTGGAAATTGGAATGATCTTAGTATGTTGCCCATATTTATTTAAAAATCATGTCAAATGGCTAAAAAAAAAATTGATCAAGAATGGCTAAAATTTAACTACGGTTAAGTTAATTAAATATTATCACATTGAATAAAAATCGCAACTCGGCCACTAAAATAAAATCAAATGATAATTGAGAATCAAAAGAAGTTGACTTACATTCTTCCTCGTGAGCCTGGCATCTCCGCTGACCGTGACCTGGCCCGACAGAAGATCAAGCGTCCCTATAGATCTAATGTTGTCTCCACTAATCGAATGCTGTGTCGGGTTACCATTTGAAAGCGGGCCGGTCTGCCACAGCTGGTTCACAGTGGTCCGCTTATCAGGCAAAATCAGGCTCGCAAAAATCGTCATCTCTCCATTCTCAAACCTCGCGGACACGTCACCGACCGCGAAGCTGAGCGCACCCTGCGCGAGCGCGGTGGTGGTTGACGTCACGGGTGACGTGTAGGCTTTGACGGTGCCGTTGGGGTTGAGGAATGCGACGAAGGCTTGTGAGCCGATCATGGAGGTAGGGGAGGTCGGGTTGATGGCCCAAGCGGTCCAGATGGAGGAGGTGAAGCTGGGTTGGCGAAAGGCGATTCGGAGTGAGGTGGTGGAGTTGTCGTACGTCCAGTGGAGGAAGGAGTTGAGGACGGGGAGGTCGACGCAGGAGGTGAAGACGTCGTTGTTGTTTGTGAATTTGTAAGTTGAACATGTTTGAGCGTTGACGTAAGAACAGAGCAACGTTGAAAAGATGGCGCAGAAGATTAGCGTACTGGTTTTGTTTGAAGCCGCCATTGAAACGGAGCTGATGATCCGCAGCTGCTCTGTTTTTTTTGGTGATATGTTTTGATATGAAGGTGGAAGAGGAATGGAGGAGTTTGGAGAAAATTGACAGAGAGATGGATTGGAATATATAAGGGGATGGTGGCGGTGGGGCCGGAGTGGTTGGAGAATATGGATTGAGCAACGGGTGCTGGTGTTTGGAGGATTCTTTGTCGTGTTTTTTTTTTTGATGGTATTTGTCGTGCTAAGTGCAATAAAACGGAAAGAAAAAGTTTTTTTTTTATTATTACAAAACGGAAGGCAAAGTCAGTTAATAATTTTCATCATAAATTGTACAAATTTCTTATTTTGTTTTAGTTCATGTGTGTAGTGTGTTGTGTTAAAAATTTATCTGAATTGTAATGACATCGTTTTGACACGTAATATTTATCGTTTTTTTATGATAGTGGTTTATATCTCATATAAGAGATATCAAGAAATACATTCGCGAGAGGGAAGAAATCCGCACCATAGGTGAGACGGTGGGGTTTGAACACAAGACAAGTGTTCAATCAACTCATCCACCACATTGTTGGCGTAACATTTAGCATATTTGAATCGACATGATGTGTTGTTAGTGTTAAAATTATATTGCAATTAACAATATATTCTCTCCACATTTATGAATGAACCATGGATAGTCAAATAAAAAGTATTAAAATTATATCATTTTCAATAGATTATATGCAAAAGAATACTGACCTGATGATTATAATTTTGATCAAATGATAAAAAAATTAAAATCTATATCAGTAGACAAAAAGATGAATGAGGAGCGCTCAAATGAGAATCCTTTTAAATTTCGAGAATTTGAGACCTCAATCTTCACCTTCCAAAATGCAAGATGCATTTTGGTGGTGACACGTGTCCCATGTGCATTTTTCAATATGCATTTTATGTAAAGTTAAAGCCACATTTTTGACATGTGTCACATGCAGATTCAAAGATGCATCATGATCTAATGGTAAGATTTGGGTTCTCAAGTTCTCGAATTTTTAATGATTCTCAACCGAGCGCTCCCCAAAGATGAATACTATCAATGTGAAATAACGTCTCATAAGTCATAATAACAAAGAGTGAGACTAGTTATAAGTACCATAAGTTTTGTCCAAAAATGCAATTCTTGTGTAAAATACTTATGGTGGGTGGGAAATTAAATAAACATTGTGTGTACCTAATGTAGCCATTTTTCTATTCCATGATCTCAAATTTGAGTGGGTACTGAGTCCTAACTTATTATTATTTTAAAATAAACATTTAAATCCTCGATCAATATTTGACTAAGAACAAGGCTTGAGCTCAATCAGCTCTAAGCGATGTTTAAACAAGTAATAACCGAAACGCACTTGTTCTAAGATTTGATCAATTCCAGCACAACAAATATTATAACAAGTCTTTTGTGTCCCAAGAGTCCAAGACAACTAACGATTATTAATAAAAATTAATGGGCCGAGCCAAGTCAAAGGCGGAAGCTTCCCCATACATCATCATATTAATTATATATATAATTTCAATTTTTATTTAGGATTTAAGCCGGGAACGAATCATGTTGATGCAGGTTTGCACAACGAGATGCAGGTTCAGCATGATTTTTTTGGGTTGGTGGATACATTTTAGGAAAAAGTACAAAAATGTGGTATGAAGTATCAAGTATGAACTATCATCTTTTTACAAATTCTTCTTCAAACTATTCACATTTTCAAATGGGAGTTAATTTCAAGTTTTGGACTAAATTGCAATTTACATATCTACAATAGAAATCAAAACTTAAAATCTTTATATAACCATATCAAATAATCTATTTGTATAAGGATACGAATAATGATAAAATTGAGATAAACACGTATTAAAATAAAAGCAAGTCATATTATATTCACTTATATGTTCAAACTCATTTTACGATCGATTCCCTAATTTAACCTATACCCGATAATTGAATTTAGAAATTTCATTTTATGCTAAAAAAATAATTTTATGAGCATAAATATCAGTCTAATGTCACCATAAAACTACTTATTTTTTAGAAAGACTAGAGAAGCGAAACAAAAAAAGTTAATATTTTGACGTTATTTATAACATGAACCGAATAATTTAATTTAGAAAATTCATTATGTACTAAAAATATAACTTTATGAGCCCAAATATCATTCGATGTCACCATATTATAACCATCTACTTGTGATTCTAAATTTTCCTATTATTAAGGGGTAAGGAAGCGAAATAAGAAAATAGATAAATATTAATATTTTGGTGTGCTTGAATTCTTTTAATTTGAATATATGTTTGAAACAATTTTATCAATGTCTTCCCATAATACAATAGATAATTTGATATAGTTCTATAAATATTTTCAGTTTATTTGTTTTGATGTCTATAGTAAATATGTGAATTGCAATTTAGTCCAAAAACTTAAAATGGACTCCTAATTGAAAATGTAGATAGTTTGAACAAAAATTTGTAAAAATATGATAGTTCATAAATAGGGGTGGGCGTGGGACGGCGTTCCTAATCCGGCCCGAAATAATGATCGGGTCATTTATTTGAACCCTAATCTGGCCCGAAAGACCGGGTCAATTAGGTGAAACCAAACCCGAGCCTAAAACTAAAATTTATAAAAAGCCTAAAACATTCAACGTCATCTATCATGATATAAATACTTTAAAAATATAAGCTTAAATCATTAATTTATGATGTAAAGTTCAGTATTACTGTTTTATTTTTCATTGCAAACCAGTTACTTATTCATATGTGATGTGATATATCAAGAGAAAACAAATAGATTAATTGGTATGGTAGTCATATTCATTGAGATGAGATGTAAGGTTCGAATGTTGTTAAAAATCTAATATTTTTTATATTACTTATAAAATCGGGTAACCCGATCCTCAACCATAACCTGACCCGAAACTCATATCGGGCCGGGCTGGGTTGTCGGGCCAGGCCGGATTTTGTCCACCCCTAGTTCATAACATCATTTTGTACTTTTCCCTACATTTTATTAATTTTTTAACAAACAATAAAGATAACGGTGCTACCATGGATACACTTAAAGAGGGTTGTTTTATTTAAAACGATATCGTTTCAATTTTGTAAGCTAAACACGCAATGAGGGATCGTTATCAAATTTGACATAGTTATTTCTCTTTTTTTTGAAAGTACATAGTTATTTCTTATTTGTTACTCAAAATAGACATCTTTTCGTAAATAAACATCAAGTGATATATACTTCCAAACTTGAAAATTTCATAATATCTTTTTTATTTTTGACCAAAAAGGCAGTGATACTTTTACCAAATTCTCAATAAATATAAATTATTAAATTTCCTAAATAAGAATATTACTGCAATAAATCTTGATACGAATATAATAGCAATAACCCATCATATATATATATATACAACATTTCACAAACTAGGAAGTAATCAGACTCGCATACCAAAAATTTAAAACATAAATCATTTTATTAAATACATAATGGTACGGATTCGGATCCGGTAGAGCGCCACAAAATGAAGCGAGGGTAAAAGTAAAATCGTTTAGATTAAAACAACGTTGTTTTATTATATTTCAATAAATATATATCAATAACAACGACATCATTTTTATTGAAACGATACTATTTTGCCGCTCACATCATTTAACTGGTTTGCTCGGAAACTTTCCTTCCATTTTTAAGATTCCTATCACAATTAGAAACGTATAACCATGTTTAATTTTTCATTATGTTAACATTTATAAATGTATAAATATATTTAATTTCTGCATTATTTTGCTGTGATAAAAATATGAAGCCTCCTCCAGCTCTCCTCCTCTCCTCTTTTATTGTTCTTCTATCCGGTCCAGCATGGTCTGCTGCCCATTCTATTTACCACCCAGTGGAGAGCCTCCACCGCCTCGTCGGGAGCCGTAAAGGAGAAGTTGTGGCTGGTATCCAAGATGTGAAGAGCTATCTCGAACGCTTCGGGTATTTGAACAACCCCAAAGACAATAGCTATCAGGTACACAATCGTCAATTCAAACAAAAAAAAATTAAAATGATTATCCTTAAGTGGGAATGACGAATGACATCAGGTGCAACCAAGCGAAAATCAATCATTTTGCAAAACGATGTAATTTTGTATGTTTTAAATCCAAATTGTTAATATAATATTAAAATGACGTAGTTTTGATATTATTTTATCTAAAGTATGCCATCACTGTTTCTCGCTTATTGCACCGTATATGAATCCGCTCACAAATTTTAGATAAAATTTAAAGGAAAAAAATATTATTGACTTGCAAATTATTGTGTGGCGGGATCAGGCAAATGACCGTTTTGATGATTCACTTGAGCAAGCACTGTTGAAATACCAATCCTTCTTCAAACTGAACAAGACGGGATTGTTGGACAACGACACAGTTTCAATTATGTCCCAGCCGCGTTGCGGAAACAAGGACATTGAAACCCGGAATGGCAGTCGCGATGGCCCGCCATCAGTTCGTTTCCCGAGACATTATAATTTTTATTGGGGTTGGCCTAAGCGGACGAAAGATCAATTATACGTCGTCATTCAAAACAGCGTCCCGGCACAGTTAGTGGACGCTCTGAGTAAAGCATTTGCGGACTGGGAGCCTTTTGTACCTTTGGTGTTTCTAAAGACATTGGAGCCCGGCGGAGTTGAGCCAGACATTAGAGCCGGATTCTTCAAGCGAGATCATGGAGATGGTCGACCGTTCGACGGCCCCGGGAAGGTCCTGGCCCATGCGAGTCGAGGCGAAGGCGATATGTTACATTTTGACGCTGAGGAAAATTGGACAGTCGGAGTGAGGCCAAATTGGGTCGATATCACTACTGTGGCGAGGCATGAGATTGGGCATCTTTTGGGATTGGCTCATTCGGATGAAGAAGCTGCGCTTATGTATCCTGTCATTCATGATGGGGCGACCAAAGACATCGGCGATGATGACAAAGCAGGGATTAAAGCTTTATATTTTGGTTAGTTTGAATTCGGGCGTTATGAGATATGTTGATGAATAATAATCTGTGACAGATTTGAGAAAATAATTAAAATCATCACTTACTAAATAAATCAGCGCTTGGACGCAGTGGGTTCGTTCATTGGCATCGGCATTGGCCATTTGTGCAGCTCGACGTGATTTGCATTTTCCAATTCAGTTGGCCGCTTTTGAGCTTTTCGGTTTGCTTGCATCTCCTTGCGCGCTCTGACCCCAGAGTACCGTGTACAGCCCCAGCACGATAAAAACAGCACCCACCAGTGTTCCAACGTATAGCTTCTCATTCATGAGAGCCCAGCTTAGAACAGCCGTAATGATTAGCAGGAGAGGACTGAAAACCGAAACGTATAGAGGACCTCTCTTTCCTGTACGTGGTCCATGATATTATGAAAAATCCAATAGCGGATGGTACGATCCCCGCATAAACAATTGCAGCTATATGAATGCCAGATTTTGGTAACCAGGCGGCTGAGCTACGATCTATTATCAGCGAAACAAACACACATTTTATGCTTGAGAAGAAACACATCATTGTGGTACTTGTGGAAAGGTACAGGAAATCTCCGACTTAGTTTTGTCTGGACCATGATCAGCCAGAAGGCACAGGACACGCCGCTAGCAATGCCACCACCACCAGTTTCAATTTTATCTGAAAGCTTTAAATGGACTCCAGACGCACGCACGCACGCTAATTTTTGGTCCATGGTAGAATGACAGTAACATTGCACCTCCGACACAGACACACGTACCGATAACCTTGGCTTGCCCGTTCCGATCTGCAGTTTCTCCACTCTGAGCAGAGCGGACACGATGAATGTTAGGATTACGACACTTTGTGAAATTGTCTCACATTGCCTAGAAAATTGAAGATTTGCTAGCATAGATCATAAAACCATAACTCACAAGTCAGAGCTTTTAAGTCAAAGGGGTTGTGGTTTAATTGGGCTAGCAAATCTTAACAAATGGTATCAGAGACCATGATTCGGGTGGGCCAAGTATGTCAAGGAATGTGGGACACAACTTGTGGTGTAAACGAGCCGAACCGAGCCGAATATCAGGTTGTTCTTGCTCGGCTCGTAAAATTTGACGAGTTCGAGTATTTTCGAGCATTAAAAATATGTGTTTAAGTTCGGCTCGTTTAATTTTTCACGAGTTCGAGCTTTATATGAGTATTTTAATTAAATTAATTCAATACAATAATTTATTGTTAACGAGCTTTAACCGAGCTTTTTACGAGTATTTAATGAGCTTCAATCGAACTTTCCCTAAAAAATATTTAAAATATATATAAAATTACCTTAATCGAGCTCATTAACGAGCTTCAAACAATATAAGTAAGTTTTAATCGAGTATTTAAACGAGTATATAAACGAACACTTAAACGAGCACATAAACGAGCTGTTCGCGAACATGAACGAGCCGAGCACTAGTTGGCTCGTACTCGGCTCTTTTAATCGAGCCTGAAAGTTATGCTCGTACTCGACTCGTTTAAGATCGAGCCGAGTTTTGATCAAGCTTTGACTGAGTTTGTTCACGAGCAGCTCGCGAGTGTATCGGCTCATTTACACCCCTAGATACAAGTGCTGACATTCAAGTCAATAGTCAAGGCACGAGCTCCTAAAATCGCAAAAGTGCAAGTAGGAGTGTCAGAGTGACAGAGGTTCGTGGGTTAAGAGAACCCCAGTTAAGGGGAGTCGCAGAGTAACCTTGGTCGAGAGGAGAGGTCGCGAGTGCAGGAGTCGCAAGAGTACCTCTAGTGGAGAGTGGATGTTGCAAGCGCAGAAGTCGCAGAGCACCCCTGACAGAGAGGGGACGTCGCGAGCGCAGGAGTCGGACAACATCCATGATAGAGAGGGGAGGTCGCAGGCGCAGCCTTGGAGTTAGTAGCAGAGTATTGATTTGCTGGGAGTGGGAGATTGTTGGGAATGTGACACTTGGTGAAAACCAAGATTTGCTACTTGGTGAGGGGGAGATTGTTGGGAATTTCTCCAAGTGATGGGGGAGATTGTTGGGAATGTGACACTTGGTGAAATTATCCACATTGCCCAGAGAATGGAAGATTTGCTAGCATATATTAGATCACAAAACCAAGATTCACCAGCCTGAGCTTTTGGGTCATAAGGGGCTGTGGTTTAATTGGGCTAGCAAATCCTAACAGAAAGTGGCTTATAATTCGTTTGACTAAACTCATGTCATAGGTCGTAGGAAGTGTATCATAATTCATTGGTTTGTAGTTTGCACCAAAAATCAAGTTTGCACATGGATCTTAACATCTAAATTCCCAAAAAGAAATGACAAATCGGAAAACTATTGTTGTGTGTTTAATATATAACATAACCAAATTGAGAAAAATATTAAAGTTTGCTCAAAATCTCTGAATTCGTTTTCCAAAATATTCAGTTTTCTTTAGCCGATGTTGCCAACAACGCCTAACACCAAAGACGTTGTTCATAATGTCGCATTATGCCTAGTATCATTTTTACTCGATACAATGCTGAGTCGCGGCCTCAAACGCTTAGTTTTGTCATCGCATTTGTCGAAGTGAATATGAGGAGAAGCGGATGAGCATCACAACGCCGAACTGAATTTTCTTAGATTTGGTAACAATTGATAATTCAATACGATTAATTGACTTTAAAACCAGCTGAAGACTCCGGCAGAGAACGGAGGATTTACGCACGAGATTTTGAGAGAGAAAACAGATGAGAAATTATCTCAACTTAGGCGCTGTTAGTAATGATGCTTAAAAAAATTGCTACATAAATGCATGACTCAACATTATATCGAGTAAAAAAGATACCAAAGAACAACGCCTTAAGTTTAAAAACGAATTTGGAGATTCAGTAGATAGGGAAACAAATTGCTGATTTTAAGCAATTTGGAATTTTTTTTTCCCAAATTAATATCATTTCCAACTAAGGAAAAAGATCATGTACAAAGTTAATTTTTTGGTAAAATTACAAACAAATCATAGCCATAGATCTTGTGATTTGGATGGATGTGATTAAATCCTGATTGTTCGTGCATTTTCTCGGTGACGAATTATATGCAAAAGTGATGAACTATGTCGTATTTTTTTATTTTTCGGCAACGAACGTTTATACCAAAACTCAACTTTGTACGTGATCTTAACCCTCCAACTAAAATCTTATTCAAATTCAATTCGAAAGCAAAATATCTACAAATTGATATCACTCTACAGAGAACTTTCACTATCCTATATTTTTTTTAGGCATGCATTATGTGTGTTGATTCGGGCTTTCTCATAATTCAGTAGAGTGGGGATGAACTTGTAAACGACCAACTCCATTTTCTTTAAAATTTCTGGGTTTGAGAAAATGAAAAAAGTTGACTCGGATTTGAATTTATTTAGGAATGAAAGAATTTTTTTTTGGTGACAGGAATGAAAGAATTTTTTTTTTGGACAGAAGGAATGAAAGAATTAAATTGAGCAACAAATGTGGGAAATGAATTTTTGGAAATTGAAATTTACAAGGGAAATGAGATGAAAATATGACGAAAATTTCTAAATATATAATCACTAATAAGAAGTTTTGAAACATTGAATGAGTTAAATAGACAACGTTTCAAAAAAAAAAACCACTGACATTACTTCATATAAAACGTTATTTGTTGTCAGCAGTTCAAAAAAAATTTATGTCTATTGGAAGCATTCGGTTAAGAATCTCTAAAAATTCAGGAACTTGAGAATTCAAATCTCACTATTAAATCTTGATACCTCTTAAATTTTTTTAATAGAAAGGAATGGACAAGCTCCAAACTCATGCCGGTGCATCCGAGGAAGTTCGAACCGTCGATCTCCTGGTCATTCGACCAAGGCTGTAACCGCTAGACAACTGCACATGATACATCTTTAAATTTGCATTAACACATGTCCAAAAGCAGAGTCAAATTTGGTAGCTTTGACTTTGCGTTAAATGCAACTTTTTGAATATGCACATGAAACACATGTCACCACCACAATCACGTTATGATGCACTTTTAAAGGTGAGATTTGGATTATTAAGTTCTCGAAAAATATAAGGGTTCTCAATTGAGTGTTCGTCCATATCTATTAGGTTAATAGATAATGTTTCACAACAACGCGGTATACTGTTAGCCAAATATGCAATGATTTAGAAAAACACCAGCATTATAGCTGGTGCTTAAAAAATAGGGAAAAGTACGCATTAGTGTCATGAACTACCCACATTTTACAATTGAATTCCAAACTATTGATATTTTCAATCCAGGGCAAAATAAAAAATAAATTGACAAATTTCGAACACCAACCACTGTAACTACACCGTGATCAAATTGCGAACTCAATCATATATATGATTTCTATGAATAATGACACAATAAAAAGGTCTATTGGTGTTAAAAACGAAAGATCGATTCGATACGTTAAGTGTTTATGATGAGATTGTCGGGTTATTTTCAACGGGGTTCACATGATTGAGTTCGCAATTTAACACGGTGTATCCACGGTGCTCGGTGTTTGAAAATTTGTGAATTTATTTTTTATTTTGCCATTGATTGAAAAAATCAACAGTTTGGACCTTCAATTGGAAAAGACATGTAGTTCGGGACACCAATGTGTACTTTTCTCTATAAAAACATATAATCTGTTCAAATAAAAATAGACACTGCTTAAAAAATATTTTAAAAAATATTTACATAATAAAAAAATACATATACATATATTATTCATTGTCAGCACATCAATGCTTCAAATGCAAAATATTAGATTTCAGATTCTGAAACGCAACAAATTTGATAGAATATCAAAAAGAGTAGTTGACACAAAACTCCCAACATTCATGAGTAGTAATTTACTTATATTGAGTCAAATGCAATATGAATATTATACAGATTCATCATGCATGGATCAAGAGTTAAGAGTGCATGAATCAAATCAATAGATCCATTCTGATTTTCTCATTTGGTTTTGGGTATATTAGATGTTAAAAGTAAAACACTGAATATTAACAACACATTTGTTTCATTCTACATTATTTGAATATCCAAATTAAAAACGTTTTATATTTAGAAATTGTGAAAATTGAAAACGTCTTACAATCTTTTATAGTTAATTAAAAACGTTTTATATTTAAAAATTGTGAAAATTAAAAACGTCTTACAATCTTTATAGTTGTATATATATCGGTAATTTCGTAAACCTGAGAAAGAAAAAAAAAACAGACAAAATGAGAGGCAACAAAGTTTCATGTTCCCTGGTGATGACTCTCATTGCCTGTTCCTTGCTGCGTGTTTGCGCTGAACCAAAAACGGTCGTCAGGCTCATCAACCAATCAAAGGGTAAGCAAATCATGATGGAGCACTGTTATTCTAGCGAAGATGATACTGGATTGCATTACATTCAACCCGGTCAACCTTTCGATATCTCATTCCATGACAATGTCTTCTGCTCAACCAAGTTTACTTGTGAAGTATTTTTTCCGAATGGGTTCGCAAAGCGATTTTTGGCATATAGCTGTAAGAGGGATGCTGCTGAATGTGGCTATCTTTGTGAGTGGGCCGTCACAGAAAATAGTGTATGTCGGATAGGAAAAGGAAAACCATTGTGCCTTTAGAAATACTACGTTTTAATTCAAAAGAGTCTCATGTTTTATCCATTAGCCACAATAATAAAGAGTGTTGCATTCGGATATGTCTTGTGTTTTATTGAACAGAAAAATGCACCATCTAAAACTTTTCACTTATTCTCAAAATATAACTATTAAAGGAAAAAAGATATGGTGCAAGGGCATAATTTTGTAAAAAAATACAAACCAATGACCATTTTTGATTTGGGGGTCATTTGGACGGATGAGATTAATCTCGTCATATGGGACCAGCACTACTAATGAGTACGTATAATTTAGCTGATTTAACGGCTGAGTCATTGGCCTCACGCCTTAAGGAGAAGAAATCAGGATCCCGGATCTCGTAAACAAGATGTCCGAACAACTTAAGATCACCATAATGAGATTTTGGGGACTGTCAGACATCGCTGAAAACAAAACCATGTTCGGAAGTCTACCGTATTTACAAACGAGGTTAACTAGACTGGACAAGTGTACAACGCCCCTGTGATGTGGTAGGTTGACAAAGATTTAGGAATTAATTTTTTTTATAAATTTCCATATTATTTTTAACAATTTTCTTATTTTAATTGTTTAGCAATTTCCATATCTAGAAATTTGACATCTTTTATTTGAATAAACAAACCTTAGCTTTACTATTTTTCTGGTAGATTCCAGAGTTATCGTTCGAGTTTATCGCTTGTGAATTCGATCATCTATCCTAGGTTTTGCGCTTGCTATTCCTTTCGAGATTCCGACTGTGTTAGGTGGTGTCAGGGCAGGCTTTCTCCGGCGGCTTTTACCACGGCCCTTGCTGCTTTGACCAATCAGGTGGCTACTTTACCGACGAAAGTGGGCAACAACGACAATCGGCGAATAGACAATAGAGGGGATCCGAATAAGGTTTCGTGAAGGTTGGAATAACCGTGTGACTATCGTTGATAATTTGTGTTTGCAAGAGGAAGTTGACCATGGTGATTAACAGAATAATTATGACTGCCGAGTGAAGGCTGATATTCCATTATTCTACGAAACCATGGGAGTGAGGAGTTTCTGGATTGGCAGGGCGACGTTGATAGATTTTTTGACGTTATGGGGGTCCCGAAGAACATACAAGTTAAGAAGGGAGCGATTAGGTTGAAGAGTGTGGCTTCCGTGTGGTGGGACAAGTTCGTTACTAAGAGGCAACTAAAAAGGAAGGGACAAGTTAAAACTGGAGGCGAATGAAACAATTGATGATGGAGCGGTTTCTGCCTGACGATTACAAACATATGCATTATAAGAATTACGTCGAATGCGTTCAAGGAAAGAAGAATATGGCAGAGTAATCGGCACACGAATGAGTGTGTGAACCAAGTGCTTCCAAATCTGAATTCGAAGAAGGAAGAGGTTATTGTGGCGGAGGAGGCATTGGGGGGGATTGATGAGTTGGAGATGGTGAAGATTATATCTATTGTTTCTAAGGAGGAAAGTGAGGAGGTTGAGCCGAAAAAGGAAGAGGCTATTATGACACGGAGGATGCGTTGGACGAAATTGATAAGCTGGCGATGCTGATGATTCTGTCTGCTAATTTTGAGGAGGAAGGTGAGGAGGTTGAGATTATTAGAGTTCAGCATAATTTGCGGCTAGTGAACTCAAGCGATTTGATGAGTGTTGCTCAAGAAGAAATAATTCCAGATGAGGTGCGCGAGATCCTGAGGGATTTTGAAGAGTTGATTCTAGATGACCTGTCAAAAGATTTACCCCCTCAACAAGGTATTCGCCATTCAGCATTTGATTGACTTGATCTCAGGGCCGAGTACCAAAAATCTGGTTTCTCAGAAATTGGATTGTAAGTTGAAGTTGCTCACGGAGCCTCATGAAAAGCCATATGCACTCTGTTGGGTGGGTAAGAGTTCGCAGCTTCGAGTGTTGCCCGGACCGTAAACCCGGCTCGAATCGAAATTTTACAATCCGGTCCACGGTCCATATTTACAAAATTTCTGGTGCACTTTTTACTAAAAATCTGGTCCACCGGTCTGGTCAATATAATACCCGATCCGGTCCACGGTCCATGTTTTTAAAAAAAATTCGGTCCACCGGTCCGGGTTGGACCGATTGTGCATCCCTAATTATTTCCATTGGAAAGCACTACAGAGAAGAGGTACTTTGTGGTATTTTTGATATGGATGTTTGTCATGTTTTAGTCGGTCGACCTTATAAGTATGATAATGATATCACGTATAGAGGGCGAGATAACGTGGTGATGTTCACATGGGGAGCGTATAAGATTGCTATGGCTCATGTTCGCATTCAAATAAGAGTGCAGGGACTAAGAGGTCCAGCTCCTTTGTGATGACTCCGAGTGACATTGAGCTTGATGAGGCCGTCAAAGAAACCGATTGTTTCTATCCAGTGGTGATTAAGGGCGCTATGACCAAACTGCAGCCTCCCAAGCATAGTCCATTCAAGGCGGATGAGGTCCTATATCTGGAAGAGAATCCGAGGTCGAGTTCTTTGGAAGTGGAGGAGACTGATGTAAGAGGTTGAGAAAGATTTGGGAATTAAATCTTTTATAAATTTCCATATTATTTTTAGCAACTTTCTTATTTTTGTTTTAGCAATTTTCTTATTTTAGTTTTTAACAAATTTTGTTTCGTTTTCTCTATTTATAGACCGCTTGGGTCTAGAAATTGACATCTTTTATTTTGAATAAAAAACCTTAGCCTTGCTATTTTTCTGGTGGATTCCAGAGTTATCGTTCGAGTTCATCGCTTGTGAATTCGATCATCTATCCTAAATTTAGCAATTGCTATTCCTTTAAAATTTTGACTGTGTCAGTCCCAGAGACTACGAATTACAGAGTCAATCCCCCAAACTCTACAATTCGAAAATAAAACTTCAAGGATACTGGCTAGGTATGTGATGTGATGTGATGTCGTTCTAGATATGTGTATCTGTAACATGCAATGTATGTGATGTCGTTCTAGATATGTTCCATGTAAAACCCACATTTGTATGGCATGTGCTTCAAATGGACTAGAAATATGTATACCCGTAACATGCAATGTATGTGATGTCGTTCTAGATATGTTCCATGTAAAACCCACAATAAAAAAAAACTTCTTAAACTGAGTATATTGGAACCAGGAAAAGAATCAAGTACAAAGTTAATTTTTGGGTACAAAATACAAACTAATCATAGCCCTTGATCTTGTGATTTGAATGAATGAGATTAAATTCTGATTTTTGGTTCATTTTCTTGGTTACGAATTATAAAATGAAACTGAGGAACTATGTCGTCTTTTTCATTTTTCGGCTCGAAAAGTGACGAATTATATGTTGATTTTGATGAACTTTATATTTTGTACCAAAAATCAACTTTGTACCTGATCTAGACCCGTTAGAACCAATTTATTCAATTCCAACAAATTAGGCGGTTGTCCAAAAGTCAATCTTTTTTTTCGTGAATATATCAATAAGTTAATTTTTTTTATTGTATATCAAAAAGTTAATCTTCTCCAAATTCCAATCACATATAAATATGTGAATATAATGTTTCAACATTATCGTGATCTTCATCTTGACAAAAAAAAAATGAAGCCTCCTCGAGTTCTCCTCCTCGCCTGTTTTATTCTTGTTTCATCGTGTGCAGGATGCACTGCTGCCCGTCCAATTCATCGTCACGGCACTCACACGCATATTTATCATCCGGCAAAGACCTTCCACCACCTCATCGGCAGCCATAGCGGTAACAATGTGACTGGAATCAAAGACGTCAAGAGCTACCTCCAACGCTTTGGCTATAGTAACTATCAGGTACACCGTCACAAATCCAGAAAACTAATTAAATTTTCCCATATAAATAAAATATATTCTCAATCTATTATAATTATTTACAAGCAAATAGTTTTATATTTTAATTCAAAAATCGAACATCATAATGTAGCGATAAGAGGAAACGTCACACGAGTCGAGAGGAGCGCTCAATTGAGAATCCCTTTAAATTTCAAGAACTTGGGATCCCAATCTTCACCTTCCAAAATACAAGATGCATTTTGGTAGTGACACGTGTCTCATGTGCATTTTCCAAGATGCATTTAATGCAAAATCAAAGCCATCTTTTTTTACTTTACTTTTTGGACATGTGTCGTCGGCAGATTCAAATATGTATCATGATCTAATGGTAAGATTTGGGGTCTCAAGCTCTCGAATTTTAAGGGTTCTTAACCGAGCGCTCCCCCACGAGTCGATATCTAAAGGATGTAAGTTCAAATTATGATGGTTTCGATTATGTTATACAAAATAAAAAGACAAAAATATGCCAATATACACTTAGACAAAAGTAAAATATATATATTTAATGTTATAAATAAATATGAACTGAAAAATTATTGTTCTGTACATGATCAGTTAGACGACAGTTTCGATAGTTCGCTCGAGCTTGCAGTGCTGACTTATCAAAGCTTCTTCAAGTTGAACAAGACCGGAGTTTTGGACAACGACACAATTTCAATGATGTCCAAGCCCCGTTGCGGAAATCCGGACATCGTGAACAACAGCAACGTTAACTTTCCATTATCACTTTCAGTTCGTTCTCGAATGCTTTACAATTTTTCTCCAGGTAAGCCTAAGCGGACAAAAGATGAATTGTACGTTGTGATTCAAAACAACGTGCCGTCGGAACTGGTGGATGCAATTCGTCATGCATTTGCGGACTGGGAGCCTTATATACCTTTGCAATTTCTTCCCACAAATGAGCCTGGCGGAGTCGTGCCAGACATTCGAGTCGGGTTCTACAAGGGAGATCATGGAGATGGGCAAGCATTTGATGGACCCAGGGGCATTTTGGCTCATTCTTCTTTCAGCCTGGGAGCGTTACATTTTAACGCTGAGCAATATTGGACAATTGGCTCGAACCCTTTTTCCTACGATGTCGCGACTGTTGCGCGACATGAGATTGGACATCTTTTAGGGTTGGGTCATACGGATGTTCACGATGCCCTCATGTATCCTAGGATAGACGTTGGAGTGGTGAAAGGCATTGGCATTGATGATGAAGCAGGGATCAGAGCTCTCTATGGTACTTGACAAAATGTAAAATTTCATTTTATCAATCTTCATTAGATATCGATTGAACTCTCGACATTAGTTAACGTGAAGATCGCGCATTTGCGTTTTCCAAGCAAATGTATTGGAGAAATAGCTCTGGAGCAGTTTGGATGTTTTTCTTGTTCTTATTTTTATTGTCCAATTATATAAGCTTCTGGTTTGCATGAATGACTTGTGCCTTATAAAAAAAACGTGAAGGATGAATAGAAAAAAACAGTAGAATAAAGCGACCACACCGATGTTTGATACCCAAATCGTCAAAGCATTACTATCTCACGTCAAATTCAACTACTAATTGGACCTTTCAAATTGCAGCTTTTGGCCCATTTAAATTTGGTCTAAATAAATTAGGCCCATTTAGATTTGGCCTAAAAAAATTTCATATGTTCGGCCCATGAAAAAGCTTTTCGCTATATCATCACTACAGTCTAAAAATGAAATAATTACTGCACTCCGTAGACCAGGGGTGTAAACGAGCCGAGCAGAGTATTGAGCTGTTCGAGCTCGGCTCGATAAGAAATTAATTGTGCTCGAGCTCGAGCTCGACGAGCTTGAAAGGAATGTGTTCGAGCTCGGCTCGTCATCTTATCGAGCTTGAGCCTTAATCGAGCTATAAACGAGCTGCTCGTTTATAGCTCCAGTTATAAACAAGATGCTCGATTGTGAGCTCGTTTAAAGCTCGAAGATTAGAAAAAATTGAACCCTGTTTGAAATGTTTGTTTTGTGATGCAAGCAATATTTATATATCTTGTTTTATTAAAATTCATATCAATAGTGTACATATGCACCTTTTTAAATTATATTGACATTATTGAATATTGACTAATAATTATATAATAGTCAAGTAATAATCGAGCTCTAAACGAGTTTTAATCGAGCATATAAACGAGCGGCTCACGAACATAAACGAGCCGAGCAGTAGGTTGCTCGTACTCGGCTCGTTTAATAAACGAGCCTGAAAGTTGTGCTCGTGCTCGGCTCGTTTAAAATCGAGTCGAACTTTGACCGAGCTTGTTCGCGAGCAGCTCACGAGTGTATCGGCTCGTTTACACCCCTATCCGTACATATGAATTTCTTTTCTTCCTGATAACGACCGTACATATATGAAGTTGATATAGTCATATTATAGTTTTGTTATTCAATGCAGTCAACGTATATAGTTCCTAACATTAAACGTTATATAGTTCCTAACTTGTAAACTTCATAAGAAAGAGAATCGGGGGTGCAATTATCATATTTTTGTAAATAATACAAACGGCAGCCTTTGATTTGATGTTTAGACGGATGAGATTAAATCTCGTCGTATGGTTGGTTTCTTGGTGATGAATTATAACTTTTGACGAACTATGTCGTACTTTTGCTTTATCGATAACGAATTATAACCCACTTTTGATGAATTTTACAGTTTGCACAAAAATATGATTTGCACCTGATCTTTTCTCAACTTCACAATATATTTCTTATCAAATATGTATAAATTTCGATGATTTTTTCCAGGCACAAAAAATGTCGTAAATGCGCACCAAACACAAGTCATTCGGTGCATTTTAGTAATGGTTTAGCGGTCATAATCTTGGTCAAATGATCAAGAGGTCGAAGATTCATACCTCTCATAATACATATTATGGCATGAATTTGAGGGTTGTCCCATTCTTTACATTAGATAGTGAATTTTTTTTAAACAAAACAATGCAGCACATTACTAAGGATAAATTATGTGCGCTTTTGGTATATTATACGACAACACTCTTATTTATAGCATGAGCATGATTAATTGTGCACGTAAAAAATCGAGAATGATTATTTAATGCTAAATCGTCGTTTAAAGATAAAAATGGTCTCTACCGTGCATAATAACTTTTAAGGAATAGAATGACATGAATAATAACTTCTTTTTCTTTTTTATTAACATGAATAATAACTTTTGAATAATAGAATGACTTGTTATTGATACTAGTTAGTATCTCATGAGAAGCGTTCAAATGAGGCAGTGAGACACGATCTAAGCCACACATCTAATCACCCGTGCTTTGTGGGCGCGCCACGTGTCCCACTCACAAAAGCAGTGTGAACGCGTTTTGGGTGAGTGGGACACGTGGCTTCGCCACGTACATTTGACGACCGAGATCGACGCACCGGATCGTACCTCACGTGCCTCATTTTTACAACACTGCCTCAATCGAACGCCCCCCAGTATCTCATTATATAGAGATATACATTGCAAGTGGACAACAACTAAAATATTGCAACCTACTAAAGACGACATATAATAACTTACCAAAGACGCCATAAAATAATATACTAATATATCTCTAATATTTCTAAACGTTTCGATTCCACTAAATATTTCCAAAATCGCATATAAAAGTATAGAAAAATGATCCGGTGCAAAACGCATATTTTTATAAAAAATACAAACCAATCACAATCTTTGATTTGGTCATTTGGACGGATGAGATACATCCCATAATAAATCCCGTTATGCTTAATTTCTCGGTGACGAATTACAAATTATTCGTAATGAACTATATGTCGTACATTTGATTTCTCGACGATGAATTATAATCCAATTTTGACGAACTTTGTATTTTGCACCAAAAATATGCTTTGTACATGATATTTAGGGTCTGTCCATTTGAACTGAAACTTAACTGATCTTAATTGTAAATGAATTGATATTAACTGGTATTAACTTATGTTGACTGATATTAACTTATATTAACTTAACTGAAACTTATATTGACTGATAGTAACTTATCATCATCATCAACATCATTATATCATCATACCAGCATCATCATACCATCATCATCATACCATCATCATCATCAACATCATTATATCATTATATCATCATACCATCATCATCATACCACCATCACCATACCATCATCATCCATCATCATCATCATCATACCATCAGCATCATATCATCATCATGGTGGTATGATGATGATGATGGTATGATGATGATGATGGTATGATGATGATGGTATGATGATGATGATATGATGATGACGGTATGATGATGGTGGTATGATGATATGATGATGGTATGATGATATGATGATGGTGGTATGATGATGATGATATGATCATGGTATGATGATGATGGTATGATGATAATGGTATGGTGATGATGATGGTATGATGATGATGATATGATATGATATGATATGGTATGACGATGATGATATGATGATGATATGATGATGGTATGATGATGATGGTGGTATGATGATGATGGTATTTTGATGATGGTATGATGATGATGATGGTATGATGATGATGCTGCTGATGGTATGATGATGATATGATGATGATGGTATGATGATGATGATGATATGATGTTGATGGTATGCTGATGATGATATGATGATGATGGTATGATGATGATATGATGATGATGATAAGATGATGACGGTATGATGATGGTGGTATGATGATATGATGATGGTATGATGGTATGATGATGGTATGATGATGTTGATATGATGATGGTATGATGATGATGGTATGTTGATGATGATGGTATGATGATGATGATGGTGATATGATGGTGATGATGATCGTATGCTATGATGATGGTGATATGATGATGATGATGGTATGATATGATATGATGATGATATGATGATGGTGGTATGATGATGATGGTATGATGATGATGATGATGGTATGGTGATGATATGGTGACGATGGTATGATGATGATGGTATGATGATGATGATGATGATGATGACGGTATGATGATGATGATGGTATGATGATGATGGTGGTATGATGTTGATGGTATGATGATATGATGATGATGATATGATGATGGTATGATGATGATGATGGTATGCTGATGATGGTATGGTGATGATGATGGTATGATGATGATTATATGATGATGATGATGGTGATATGATGATGATGGTGGTGATGATGATGGTATGATGGTGATATGATGATGATGATGATGGTATGATGATGATGGTATGATGATGGTCATATGATGTGATGTGATGATGATGATGATGATGATGATGATATGATGATGATGGTCATCATGATGTTATTGATGTAATTGATGAAAAAATCGATTTAAATTGAACTTCACTTAACTGAAACTTAACTTAACTGAAATTTATATTCACTTACATTGACTGAAAGTAACTTAAATGAACTTGTATTCTTATATTGACTGAAAATAACTTATCTTATTTTAACCGACAATAATATAAACTCAAATGGACAGGGCCTTACTCTAAAAGCATAAACATATATATTGTTACCGCATTGTCATAATCACCGTTCTGATAAAAAAAAATATGGAGCTTCAAGCTCTCGTCTTCGCCTATTTAATTCTTGTTGCATCTTGTGTAGGAATGCTCTACTGCCCGTTCGATTCATCGTCACGACGACATTCACACGCACATTTATTATCATCCAGCGAAGACCTTTCACCACTTGACACTGGCAGCGGTCACGAAGACAATGTGATTGGAATCAAAGATGTCAAGTGCTATCTCCAACGCTTCGGTTACTTGAATAAAGACGGTTACTATCAGGTACATTATCAAATACTCAAAAATGCATAATTACTTTTGTAAAAGTATATAATACATAATAGAGGAGTTCTCAAATGAGAATTCTTTTAAATTTCGAGAACTTGAGACTCTAATCTGCAAGATGCATTTTGGTGGTGACACGTGTCTCATGTGCATTTTCCAAGATGCATTTAATGCAAAGTCAAAGCCATCTTTTTGACTTTGCTTTTTGGACGTGCAGATTCAAAGATGCATCATATGATCTAATGGTGAGATTTGAGGTCTCAGATTCTCGAATTTTTAAGGGTTCTCAATCGAGCGCTCCCCATACATAATATATATTAATAGTTTATTACGAAAATCTACATACAATAGTTATATTAACACACTGTTGTGAACTTTTTCCTTCTCTACTTATACTTGAATGTCATACATCAAAAAAAAAGTAAGAAGAAGTTAAATATTTTGTTGATATAATCTTATAAATAAATATAAACATACAAAAATTATTTTTCTGTACACATGCGATCTCAGTTAGACGATAGTTTAGATAATTCGCTCGAGCGTGCAGTGCTGACTTACCAAAAGCTTCTTCAAGCTGAACTAGACCAGAGTGTTGGATAACGACACTGTTTCAATGATGTCCAAGCCCCGCTGCGGAAATCCGGAGACATCGTGAACAACAACAACATTAACTTTCCAGTATCCACCATCATCAGTTTCGTTCCTGAATGCTTTGCAAAAAAAATTTGCGGACTGGGAGCCTTTTATATACCTTTGCATGCAGTTTCTTCCCACGAATGATCCCGGCGGAGTCATGCCAGACATTCGAGTCAGGTTCTACAAGAGATCAGATCATGGAGATGGGCGACCATTCGGTGGACCCGAGAGGGCACTTTGGCTGTCATGCTACTCAAGGCCAAGGCGATAAGTTACATTTTAACATGAGCATTTATTTGACAGTTGGCTCGAACCCTATATATATATATTCTGTTGGCTTTGATGTCGGGACTGTAGCGAGGCATGAGATTGGCCATCTTTTGTGACCAGGATCATACGGATGCCATCATCATGTTTCCGGGGATCGATCCTGGAGAGGTGGAGCTGAAAGACATTGGCATTGATGACCAGACAGGAATTAGAGCTTATATGGTATTTGACAAAATGTTTTTACTTTTCTCTATTTTTGTTAAATTAATTAGAGTGCGACACAACTTCCAAAATGATCAATAAAATCTCATTGGACAGCCAATTTCCAAACGCCGCCGTTTCAGGTGTTATTTGAAAAATGCATCTCTGACTTGAAAACTGGACAAATCGTAGGGGGTCCTCAAAACGTTGTATACGGCCCAATGAAAACATAGCCCAAACTGAAAGCCCAATATTCGGCCCATCTCGTTCTCTTTCATCATTCCAACCTTTCTCTCTCCTCGCCTCTCTGTCTGACGTGTGTGTCAATCTCCATCCGATCGCGATTCCCCAAATCCTCCTCCGCGACAACAATACGGCGCCGTTACGCGCACTGTTCACCTACATCCGATCTGCATTTCTCAACACTGCGATCGGCTCGGCTGGACGAGTAAAGCTGCGAGGGGAGGCTGATTGATTCGGAATTATTTCGATCGAGTATGTGCACAAATACTGACTTGATTTTGCTGTTACATTACGTTGATGGTTGTTTATATGTATTAAATTGTTGTTTGGAGGATCGTAGCGGCCGAGTTATATCGATTATGTTGAGATGCTTAATAGAGTTTATCGATTATGTTGAGATGCTTAAAAAAAATAAAAAATAATAATAGAGTTTATAGTCTTATATTTAAATGTCTTTTTTTGTGTGAAAATTTGATGTAAATGTTGCATATTGAGGCATTTATGATATGTATAAGATGTGTCCATTTGTTTGTGTTTTAATGATCTGGTGAAAATGGTATTGGATCTGTGTGCAGTTTGATGTTTTTCTCTTTTCTTTCTGTAATTGGCTTGGTATGTTTTAATGATCTGTTGTATACCCTCTTTGACATCCATCTATTGTATAATCTTTTTGGATTTTTGAAGGACTATTTGTGTTCTTGTATCTTTTACAAATTTTAAGTGAAACCAAAGAGAGAGATTATATTTTTGTAGGTATGCATGCTTATAGTGATGTATTAGTTGTGATCATGGTTGTTTGTTGAGGTGGAAACATACTGAACAGTATTATTTTTGTAGGCCATTGGGTAGTTATTTTCTTCGTCTGACTGTATCTGTATGTTTCAATGCTAATTTATAATCTGTACCATGCAGGCGCACGTCGAACATGATAAACTGACTAGCCAATATTCTGTTGACGGGTTATGCAAATTTAAAATTGTTGATGAAAGGTCTGCACGAGTCTGTAGTTGTACTGACGGTGTGGTTAAGAGGCTGACATACCTGCTCTTCATTCCTCAATCCTTTCCCGTTAACCCTATGAACAACGCTATTTAAGTACCTGTAAATCTTAACTCCCTGCTGTTTTCGATCCCTTCCTTTCGTTTGGGTTCTGTTTACCTTGCTGCCTATTGGTATTGCTTCTACTGCACATGTATAAGTTTAGAAGACTGGCAGGTGATCAGACACTCGAATGATAAATGCCTTGATATGATTTGTTATTGTTGCCATTTCTGAAAGTTTACCAGATGGCAGCTTCTTCCGAGGATGAGCAAACCGAAGATTATCTGTTTAAAGTCGTATTGATTGGTGATTCAGCTGTTGGGAAATCTAATTTGCTTTCCAGATTTGCTAGGAATGAGTTTTATCCAAGTTCTAAATCGACTATAGGAGTGGAGTTTCAGACTCAGAAGATTGACATTAATGGGAAAGAAATAAAAGCCCAAATTTGGGACACGGCAGGTCAAGAGCGCTTCAAAGCAATTACATCTGCATATTACAGAGGTGCAGTTGGAGCACTTGTAGTGTATGATATTACCAGGCGACCAACTTTCGATAATGTGGGCAAATGGTTGAATGAACTTCATAGTAAGTACTTATTCGCTCATGATACTGATCCTCCTCGTCCTCAATTTTAGTTTCACCTATTGCAGCATTCTCTTCATAAATTTGTCATGGTCATCATGTATCATACTTCTTACTGCAATACCGACACGGCATACTGTAAGATTGTTTTAGTTCTAAGAGATAGTTGATGCTTAAAGCAACTTCTTTTTAAATCTCTATTTTTTTGTGTGTGACATGACTGTTTCTTCACTTGCTGGTTGCAGCTCATTCTGACATGAATGTCATTACAATACTTGTTGGGAACAAGTCTGATCTCAGGGATGCCAGAGAGGTTTCTACAGCTGAAGGAAAAACTCTAGCTGAAGCACAAGGGATGTTTTTCATTGAAACTTCAGCACTTGATTCATCTAATGTGGTGGCTGCTTTTCAAACAGTTGTTAAAGAGATCTACAACATTTTGAGTCGCAAAGTAATGCAATCTCAAGAACTCAAGAAACAGGATCCCGACTGGATGGCAAACAGAAAGACAGTAGTTCTCCAAGGAAATGGAAATGATGTGGGCAAGGAAGAGCCCAAAGGCACCAAGTGTTGTACATCATAACAGTCTCAGGATTCGTATCAGAGATCTCTTGCTAGAGATCAATTCTTTTTATATTTCAAAAGCTTGTTTCCAACAATGCGCTGTTTATCAATTACTGAAGATCAATTCTGTTACATGACCCATTGGCATCTGCAGTTAATATCATACTAATCTCTATTCCTTTCAACCCGTGGTTGACTGGAAAGTATGACTATACAAGAAAGACACATGGTACAAGTGCTAAACAGGTCATATATATATATATATGCCTACACATACTCAAAAGACCTCTGGTATTCCCCTTCTTAAAAGACATGCCCTGACGACGAAGATTGTGTTTTCTCCATGCCCCATGTCGGAAGTGGTAGACACCTACTGATAACATTGAACACATTCCTCCCTATAGGATGGTACTTGAGGCTAGGAACAAACGGTTCCAGAGCCTGCAGAAGAAACTGATGCATCTTCAAGTCATGACACTGCCAAGGTTCATAAAATCAGGAGTGAGTTCTAAAGATGAGAGTGAATTAATGAGTTTCCATAATCAGAAGAAACCGAGAGATTTGTACCTTTGCCACTTTTACAGCTGTTTGGAGCACATAGTTCCCAAACTGGTCACGCGCAAGCTGAAGGAGTTGCTTCTGGTTAGCCAAAAGGTCTGTTATCACATATTCAATCCCTGGCGACTTCAGGCACTTTTCGACCAAGTGGCTACCACTCTTGTGCAAAGATAGATGTATGAACTGGCCTTGGAGATGGCAGCAGATTTTTTTGCTCAAGGTGGGATTCCTCAGAGACAGAATATATTGCAAGACAAAATTCCTGAAGAAAGAAAATTACTTACTTGCAAAATCTAAAACTTTGGTCACAGGATATATGGATCCGTAATTGGGGATAGAGATTAGTAGTAGTACCCTGAAGGATCCTGCGACAGAAAAGCTGAGTTCTGGACTAGAATACTGAGAAGACGATCTCTACAAGGACCCTTTATGTTGTTAATGCTGTTGTTCAGAGACGTACAGCCCACGACATCTGTGGCCAATTCGATACAGCAACCTAGGAGAGCTTCATATAGTTTCTAGTAACAGATACAAAAATATTCCATAAGATACTACTTTAAGCAACAGCAAGTTACAATAACTAACAAACATGATTAGAGTTGGACACACTGGTTCATAAATTACCTGGCATTTCGGGATGTCTAGTAGGATGAAGCATTGTTGAACTACATGTTTCCCATATTGACTGATCATCAGGGCTTTCATGTCTAGCGCCAGAGTCGACGCAATGTACTGAACTAAAGGCGTGTTTTTGAGCTTCTTGACAAGCTTTTGAAGTGAGTGTGAGCTGCAAATACAGATCCAAACATCAACCTCAAACAGTAAAATCATGGAACTACTGACAAGATCAATTTAATTTCTTCTGAAAAACGATCCTTACCCGTGTTGGGTTTTTGCGGCAAGGATGAGTGCTGTGTGATCAGACACCATCTTCAACACAAGCTTTTCCTGCTGTGACACAGTAGAAGAATCAAATGTCCTATTAAAGAGATGCTGCCCATACTGATCCATCATCACCTCAAAAATGTTGGCATAAACTCCTTCAAAGACTACATTCACTGTCTCCTCATCCCCAAAAGCCAAGACATTCTGCAGGTACTGCGACCCTTCTTTCGAACTCGCTATGTACACCACTTCATCACAATTAAGATACTTATTATTGGCTTCCTCAGATGGCACACTGCAGTTCATCTTACTCTCAACATGCCACGGACACGCAGGAAATGAATTCAAACCACCACAACTCAAATGGCTCTCGCCTTCACCGAATTCAACAATGCCCATCTCTCCGAAATTCCTCAGTTGTCCATAACTATGGAATTTGAAACAATCTTTGCCTCCTGGAGACTGACACTCACTACTCCATCTAACCGAATTTGGCAACTCTGGTGTGGAAAAAGAAGAAGAAGAACTTCTCTTTTGAGTATTCCATTCCCAAAGATCATCAACAACACAAGTATTCTTGAAATTATAAAAATCCAAACTTTCTCTGGTAGACATCAAACCAGGATTTATACACTTCCTCAAAGGTGATAAATTACCTCCATCACCCACTCTGCCAGCTTCGCTTGAATGCCTCAATTGGCAGACTCCACCGTTAAATTCTTCCTTTTGAAAACCCCAAATCGGATTCAGAAGATATCTATCAGAGAGTCCGTTATCTTCACAGAAACCCGACTCGGTTTTTCCACGGCTGTCAAGAGATTTATCATTCAGACCCTTTTTCTGATTGGACCCCAAATGAAGATTGTCAAAAGAATGCAGTAGGGCTTCAGCTTCATCCTCGGAGAAGAACTCAGAGGCTTCGAACGCTTTATTGATCAAAATCGCCATAAATTTGCAAGAAATTAACTGATTAATATTATGAAGAAATCGGAGTATTATCCAAATTCACCTCTTACTTCATCAGCGTCGGAATAGAATAAGATTAGGGAACTGGAGGAGGAGAAGGAGAATCGAGTAAAGATTGGATTTTTAATGCATGGGAGGAGTTGGTTGAAAATGGGTGTGGACTGGATTGGCTTTATAGCTCGATTTCTGAGAGACAGTTTGAGATCCGAATTATAGTTAGAGTTGAGAGTTTCAACAAAAGCCCTAGAAATTTGGGGGAAAGAAAGCCGTTACACTGCCGCGTTTCTTGAATCTCCAGAAATTCAAAATGGGCCTGCTGGATCCATTAATTTTGGCCCAGCCCATTTTTAAACACACACAATGCAGTTTACTTATTTCTTCTGTTGGGAATTTTACAGGCATGATGATCTTCAGTTTCCTTGTTAATATGAAGATGCTTGTGGTGCAATTTCTTCCCTGATGATCCACAGAGAATTCATGATCTTCACTTCATCCCCATCTTCAATTGATTTTTCTGAAGGCATTTTATTTGTCCTGCCATGTAGAAAACTAAAAAAACAAAAAGGTTTTTAGTACTCAGGAATCTGAAATAAATCCAAGAGATAGAACCTAAAAAAAGAGGGATGTATAAGCTCACATCATTTAGACTCCCCATAACGAGTTGAGTCGAATTCCAGCTTAACTATTCTTTAAAGGAAGGAACTTTACAAAGAGTTTGAATTCCAGCTTAACTAGTAGTCTCTAGAGGAAGGAGCTTTACAAAAGAGTTCAAGACCAACACTTCATTACTAAGTGTTCTTGGTTAACTCTCTATCCACCTCCTACAGCACACAATTAACTTAAGAAATTACAAGTTATTATATCAATGTGCAGCTAGCATAGGCAGCTGAGAACCACATTCCAAACCTATAAAAAGAGAAAATCAGAGACACCATACCATCAGCACGGACGGGTCATCATGGTTACGGTGACTGTCTAGCTCGGCGGCAGTGTTTCGTTGATCAGAATAATTATGCAAAACCTCTTGACTTGACGGGTTCTCCTCACCTGCACATATAACTTGCATTTGAATTCAATAAACGGGAAGATAAGGTTTTGCCCATATGGGTGATGCTTGCGCTACTTACTATTCATCGAACTTCTTGTTGTTGACTTACGAATGTGACTGGTAGCATCATTCATGCTAGAGTTTAGTTCCCTGGCAAGACACTTCACTTGCGTCAGACGCAGGTTAATACGATTTGCACCTGTACCAAGCATAAAAGTAGTTGGATCAGCACCATGTAGCCAAGAATTTATACACGGAGCTACGATGAGGAGAGAAATATGATTATTTCATTTCCATGGAAATGTGCGTTCCATAAGCATGCAGTGAAACTTAGGCATGGCTGGCGAGTAAAATGAACTTGCCATTAGAAGTCGAATCATTGTTTGAAAACAGATATGCTGAAATAAGCTTCCTCTGAAAACTGTCTAATGAGCGTGCAAGGTGTCGAACTTGACTCAATCGTAATTTTCTGTTGAAGATTGATAATTTTTCACCAACATGCCCAGCACCTACAGATGTAAAACATAGTTAGATTGTGGAAGAAGCTTTTTCACGGATACAATTCAAAAGTTAATTTAGAATACTAAAGCGAGCATTTTACCGTCGGTATCTAAATCTTTCAGCGTCAGGCCAAACTCCTTGTTGGAACTACTACTTTGTCCTACACCGAAATCTGATGCAGCCACTAGCGCTTGAGGCTCATGTCCACTGATAATTTTTTCATGTACAGATGGTAGAAATGCTTGATCTCCATCAGAGCCCGATTGAACATGCCCAGCTCTTTGTCTCCGGAGCTGATAGTTTCTACGACGCCTGGCAAGATGTTTTTCCCTTTCTTCAGCGGTCATGGATTCTCTTCTTTGCCTGTCTCTCATTCTCCGCCGCTCTCTTTCCTGCTCTCTCTGCAATGCACTCGACACTCCTCTGCTGTCTGGTAACTCGTTGTTGCTCATTTTTCAATCTCATTCCAATTAACTTCAGCTGCAAAATATCTGAACTTGAAAACATCATTAATTTTTCTAGAACTTCTTATTCATCGTCATTTTCACCTCAAGAATACCCATAGCAAAAAACTTCATAACTGAACTATGAAAATGAAACAATAAAATGAGGACCGGTCGAGCAAAAAAAGATCCAAATTGGGGAATCAGTCTTTTCACAAATACATAAAGACCTGACCTTTCAACTCCTGAGTCAGTTATCTAAACAAAATTACAACCAGAAACTACGATGTAACCTACTGGACATCCACATTGAACCAACAAACACTAATGCATGCTAAATTAAAATTTCCCTTCATGCAAATTTCTCCATTTAGCAAAGAATACATATAAAAAAAAGAAAGATGGGAAGTGTATAAGCAATAACAAAAAAACAAAAAAAAAAGGTTCAACAACAAGACTGGAAACCTGTCTATGCCCAATTGAACCAACATATGCAAATGCATGCTAGATAAAAAAATTCTCTCATAAAAATTATCTCCGATTTCAAATTAATAAGACCACAACAGGATCACAAGATTGATTCCCCAAGCCATTGCGAAGCTACAGTTTCGTCTCAAAACTAGAATCCCAATCAAGCCCGTAAGATGTTTTCACAAAAATCCAACCCCAAAACAAACAAACTAAGTGATAGACATTACCAATCAAATTCAAACCCAGAAAAAGAGACGATCAGAAACCTGAAACAAAACAACAAAATCAAAACTGCAAAATCTGAAATGGAAAAAACTGGAAGCTTACCTGATCAGATCGAAATAAAAGCATGAACAAACTACTCCGCTCCAAGGATATATGTGAATGAAACGGCAGGAGAGAAATGGAAGATGACTATGATGATAATGCGCCCATCCGCTAACAACGTCGTCGTCCTTGCGACCACCCCCAGAATTTAAGGACCTTAACGGCTCTCCGTGTTGTTTCCATTTTCGGGTGGTGGCTAGTTTGGCAAACCGACCGAACCGATATTTAATTATCCGGTCCGACTTAAGAAATCACTGGTTCGATTCAAAACGTCTTTTGCTTTGTTTCAACTAACCGGTCCAATTTATATCAAAAAAAAGCACCTGCGCGCCTCAAGTGTCTTCCCTTCTATTCAATTTACAGTAGCTGGTAATGGTATCTGTGATTCAGAGAGCTGAAACTCTCATCTGTCATCAGGAATGCATAATGCAAGACAAAAGGAAGATTTACAATCAATTCTTCGGCAGGATGGTTCGTTGCAGAGCAGAGATTAATAAATTTTGATCTCTGAATCTTCCAGCCTAGCCTTATGTGCCCTTCCAACATGTAAACTCCTCTCCGTTAAATCGGCTCCCCGCATACAGACACCCTATGATCCAGCATATCGATAAGTGTGGCTGCGGTAAATGAATCAGCATCAGAGACCGCACGGACAAACCAAATAAGAAACTGTTTCACGCCTAGGCCTAGTTTTTTGTTCCACTCAATAATTTGATCTGTGATCACCATGGCAGTAAGCTGTAGAATGACCTGCTAATTCTGAATACCCTGTAAACAATGACTCACTAGTTCTTCAAATCCACTAAGATAGTTGTTTTGTTCTATAACCGTGTCAGGATATTTATAGTACTCAAGTGCAAATGTAGATAAGCCCCACCTGACATATAATCTGAGTGTGAAGTATCAATGAGAATCCAGATCCAGTATCATTCACACCCTCAGCAAATCAGCTACATTAGCATTTGAACAGAGAATGAATTAAGGCAAGTTTATCTCCAACGTACATTTTTAGGGTAGCTAGTGGAATCAATTAGTCATAATGCCGTCATCTTTCGGCTTTAGCAAACCACTGGTGTGGGTAGAATGGGGCAGCACAATTTTTTCAACCAGCACTAAAACCAAAAATGAAAGCTAAAGTGGATAAATAATTCAGGATGCAATATAGAGGAAAGATGTAATGGCTTTTGGGGACAAAAGTAGAATCTAAACAATGGGATTACCTTTATGGAGCGAAAGCCTCATTCTTCCTGCGCATTCATGCAATCCTTTGGTTTTCAGCTCCTAGGATCTTGAGCTACCAGACACCCGACCCTCCCCCCGTCTGAAGCCAGCTCCTAGGATCTTAATCTTCATGGAACATTAAAGGTGTTAGTAAGCATTGTTAAAGTTTGCCAAGCCAACCAAAAACTACCTTTAGATTATCATTTTTTAGCTTCTCATAACCGATGTTTGATAAATTACTGTAGGACCAGATAAGGGGAGAGACCCAACTTACTCAACACAAGATTCATCCGAAGGGCCCCAATTAGTAATTGTCTATAGAAACCTAGCACATTCCCTGTGATTGCAACAGGAAAACCATGTAAGCATCAAAAGCTCTTTATACACAAGAACTGATTATCTAATCAGAAGCATGAACTGAGCACGCCTCATATAAATGCTTTAAATATATATATTTGAAGTGCTGATCTAAGAGAATAGATACTCCGTGTAACTTAAGTTACTAGAGGTCTAATATGGACCATCAATAAATTTTGTGCAGCTCCACCCCATTTTTTCTTTCAGCTCAATATTGCAACAAGACCTCTTGAGGGGGGACACAGAAAATAAGCATTACCGACCAACCAATCAATGCAATTCAGTAACTTTTCCTCGCTGTTTTCTTCTTTCTTGTCTGGAAAAACAGCAGTTAGTTACACTGGCAAGGGAAACTATTTTTACTGGTTGCAATCTCATGTATTGGCCCAGCATATGATGCTAAGAAGCATTACCCTGTACAAAAATCAACTCATCTGTCAGTCAGGCTCAGGAAGTCTAATATAAATGCCACTCCATAATGATGCAGTCAAGTACTGCAAATAAAAATGACTATGATATGTGAGATTATAGGTGGCACGTAGACAAGTAAATGCTCATTACTCCACACTTATGTATCGACTGATTTGAAAAAGACAACAAGAACATTTTATTCATACAACCCCTTTGATCCCTACTTCAGAATTCTCTAGAACTGCACTTTCGATAAGCACCATTTACATCTAGATCCCACCATCCATTCCAAAGGATTAGAAAGATCTTGTCACTAATTGTCCTCGTTGAACTCACAATATAATGCCAAAGAAAGATTCCCACTGAATCTCTAGTATAAATAGACTTTATTTTTCATATAACATATTTTTTCAGGTCCAAAAGGTTTTTGCTGTCTTACAAACAAGGCAATTTTTGTCTGCAGAGACATCTGATAAATGAAAATGGCCAGCCTAATACTGTAGTGATATAAATAATCCATTATTTTTAAAAGACAGAAGATAAAGACATCAAAGCTAAAATGAAAGAAAGAACATTCAATTGAAAGTTCTACAGTCAATAAAGCTCAATGCATGGTTGGTAATTGGCTTCCTAGTTAAAGGATCAATACATACTTGAGCTTGGTAACTGGCTCCGTTGTTAGTTTCTTACAGAGATGAACCATATTACTATAAGCTCCGTGCTGAAAAGATAAATAGAAAACCAGTGTGATATAATTATATAAAGAATGAAGTTGAATTTACATTAAGAAAATGAAGATAATAAGAATAATTTGGGTGAGAATTGCAATGAATAAACTTATTTCAACAACCATATTTCAGGTCCACTAAAATAGGAAATTCATTTAAGTTTTCTATTATTTGTGTACTCTTGTGGTTCTAAGTTCTGCCCCCTTTAGGTGATTAAAGGTTGATCAACTTTCAACCAAATTATATACACACCCTGTCAAAGCTCACTGGTGGGCACATGTGATCACACTGATAATAACACTGCCCTCTCTACTAGTGTACCATCAAGATTCAAGAAAGTGCCATGTTATGCAGACTGAAAAAAAATAGCATTTCTAAGGAAGAGTCTAAAAAAAATAGCATTTCTAAGGAAGAGTCTATCCCTTTGCAAGGGCTTCTGCAATATTGACCTCTAGCAGAGGGCTTAAGCTACTAGCCATTTAATTAAATTGGTCCCACAAATAAACAGGGTAATGACTTCCCAACTAAAATGATCAAGCAATGCCATTTGTAAAGCATTAACAATTGCAAATAATTGTGGTGCATTAAGTTTAACTTTACTCACTTATATAATCATGACCGCATCACAGTCAGCTTCTGCACAGCTTCAAATTGTATTGTGAATTTATGAGCCTCACCTTCCCCGATCCAGGACTACACATCAAACACATTAATGTACTCAATGAAAATTTCAAACGTGGATCCTCTAGCTGACTATAGTTAGTTAAGTTTCCCATCACAAGAGATTCACAAGGCACACAATGCACCATTGTTTGTCACCGAAACCACCAATTCCATATCAAAAAAATGTAAATTTCCCACATCCACAAAAATTTCCAAAACTCAAAACTTAGAGTGAAATGAGGATGTTTGTATTCTAGTGAGCCTAGTGGGTCTTTATTATAAAGGAAAGTACAGTTTGGGGACCTGAACTATCACCATTTTCCAACTTGTGGGCTGAACTATAAAAACTTCCAAACAAAAGGCGAACTATCTAACAATTTTCCAAACAAGGGGCACCGTCTAACGTCGTTAGGGTTTTCAACAGCGTTAACTCCGTTCCTTTATTTAATAAAATAATATAAATTCAAAAAAAATTAAAATTGCCAATTTTTTTAAAAATAAATTTTTTTATGAAAATCATAAAAAAAAATGAAAACTTTAATTTTTAATAAAAAAGATAAAAAAAATTTTATCCCTAATACCTCTTATATAGTTCAAACTAGATAGGAACAATAATTAATATTTTCTTGAATTATTTGTAGGGGAACTTTGTAACAAAAATTTATAAATATTTTTGATTTTTTGTTTAATTTTTCTATAGTTTCTAATTTTTTTATTTTTCAAAAACTTTTTTATAATTTTTTTATAAATTCGTTTAATTTTTTACAACTTTTTAACATTTTAAAAAAAGTTTGGCAATTTGAAAAATTTTATATTATTTTATTAACTAACGGAACGGAGTTAACGCCGTCCAACGGCGTTAGTGAAAATTCTAACGGCATTAGATGGTGCCCCTTGTTTAGAAATGTTTTTGATAGTTCGCCCCCTTGTTTGAAAGTTTTTATAGTTTAGCCCACAAGTTGGAAAATTGTGATAGTTTAGGTCCAAAATGTACTTTTCCCTATTATAAAATGAGCATCTCATCTACCATCACAGTGAACACTGTCAGTACTTAACAACACTCCAAGAGTCAGAGTTCAAACTTAGTCCAAACATAGTTCAATCACCTTCTATTTCCTCCTTCCTTTCCTAGTCAGAATTTTCCATTTCCTACATCAACTATGAGCTACTTAGGAGTTGGAGTCAGTCCAGCAAACATTCCAGTAAACCAAGCTACAGACCTGAATGGTATTGATAGACGAGTGAGACTTACCGAGCTGGTGCTGAGGTGTGCCATCTGCGGATTGGCCATCCTTTCTGCTCTTCTCCTCACAACTGCTCACCAGGTTAAAGAGGTCTTCATGGTCGAGAAATCGGCTAAATACAACCAAGTGAAAGCCGTCACGTAAAAATCTCTTCTACCTCAATTCTCTACTTCTACTTCTCCTACTCCGTAGTCCTCAATCATTTTTCAACATCTTTGATAATCTTTCACTTGCGTCCTATGCAGGTTTTTGGTCATCGCCAACGGCATAGCTGCAGCATACTCACTCCTCCAAGCCTCACGCTGCATCTTCAGCATGGTTAAAGGACATGTGCTATTCAGCAAACCCCTGGCTTGGCTCATTTTTTCCGGCGACCAGGTCCTAATCACTCCAACAACCACACACATCAATTTACTGTTTTCTACTTCAATGTTACTCATCTGAATGCATTAACTGCTACTTTCATTGTGAACTGAAATTATTGCTTTCCAGAAAAAGCATACACACAAACAATTTTTTATATTAAAAAAAAACCTAAATTAAATGCACAGTGAAAGTAAATTCTAAACCTACCGACAAACTAGAACTTTTTTAAGTTCAAAAATCAATTTATTCATCGATCCTTACTATGACTGCAGCTAGTCGCATACCTGATGCTGTCCGCAACGGCGGCAGCGGGACAAGCGGCTGTGCTGGCAAAGTTCGGGCAGACGGAGCTTCAGTGGCTAAAGGTATGCAACGTCTTTGGAAAATTCTGCAACCAAATCGGAGAAGGAATTGCGTCCGGTTTACTGGTCAGCTTCGGCATGGCGGCGCTTTCAGCCATCTCCGCTTTCAACCTCTTCCGCCTCTACGGCGGCAAGAAGAGTCCCAAATGGTGAAACGACGCCGTAAGCACTATCAAAATGGGCCTGGCCTTTTGGTTGAAAAATGTAACTCAGAGTAATAAATGGGTCTGGCCCATATCCTTACTTTGTTGCTTACTATGCCAATCCCAATGCCAACTTTAGGTTCCAATTCCCCCCATCATCAAAAAAACTCAGGTTCCAATTCATGTGACTTTTACAAATTCAATTTTCAGCTTACAAGTTTTTTTTCAAAAAAAAATAAAATCACGAAACTTGAAAGGCAACTGAAGAATCTCAAACTCGTGCTATAAAATGCATTAAGAGGTTCCAATTATTAATTTCCAGATCATTTGATCAAGAGTATCACCCTAAAACAGCACTTCCTATTCAACTTACAAGTCACAACTAGAAAGCTGGATCAGACTTGCTCAACATGTGATTCTTTATGTTCATTTCTTGCTTTATTCTTGTCGTTGAATGTACCGGTCTAAATTGAGAACAAATTGATAATTGGCAATAGTTTGTCCTCCGTACAGTCGTTTTCTGGCTTTGATTTTTGAACGTTTCTTCAGTTTCTTGATTAAAGTAAACTTGTGTTAGTAAAAGTAGTTTTTGTCACCCATCGAAATTCAATAGCAGTTTGTATGCAGTTCTGCTATATTAAGGCATTACATTGCACTTGCACTGATATTGGTGTTTAGGTTCCACTGACCCTCTGGAGGCAGACAATTGGTTGAAGCATGTTGAAAAGATTTTTGACACTTTGAATTGCAGTGTTGATGAAAGAGTCAGATTTGCTGTCTTTAAGTTGGAGGAGAGTGCAGATGAATGGTGGACTCTGGAGAAGGCTATTTTGGGACGAAATGTTGTCGGTGACGTCATTCCCATCACGTGGGACATGTTCAAGGGGGCATTTCATCGTCAATATTTTCCCGATAGTATTCGATTTAGGAAGGAGGAAGAATTTCTTCAGTTGCGGCAGACCAATAACATGAGTGTTGCTAATTATCAAGCTGAATTTGAGAAACTTGCAAAGTTTGCTCCCACACTTGTTGCTACTGATGGAGATCGAACAAGGCGTTTTCTCTATGGTTTAAAGGTTGACATCAAGAAGGATGTGATGATGTTTCAACCCCCTTCGTATGCTGAAGCATTGGAGAAAGCAAGGATTGCTGAGCAATGTCTAGATACACTACGTGTTGAAAGAGAAGAGCACCAGAGGAAGAGGCACAAAGCAGATCAAGTTCAGAAGGTTCAATCGAACAGTCATTATGGTAAAGCACCCCAAGACTCTAGTGACCGATTTCAACAAGAGTTGGTTGTTAAGTGCAAGATATGTGGCGGAAGTCATTCTTCTAATGAGTGTAGGAGGACAACGGGTGCGTGTTTTAAGTGTGGGAGCCTTAATCACAAGATTGCTACTTGCCCGCACATGGGTTCTCAAGTTCGACCTCAAGAACCTCTTCGTGCATTCAAATATAAGAATGATGCTCAGAGACAGCGTGCCCCTGGAAGAGTTTATGCACTTACTGAGAAAGACTCGGAGGCAACTAAAGATGTGGTGTAAGGTAATCTTTTAGTTTTCGGTAGTAGCCTATGCTTTATTGATTTTGATGCTGCCCATTCTTGTGTGTTGATACATTTTGCCGAGAAACAGGAAATGCCATGAGAACCCATAGATGTTAAAATTTTATAGTGGTCCCTACGGAGAGGTGAGATAATTGATCTTTGAAATGGACTAACTAGGAACTCTTTTACCGGTATCGATTATCGAAAGAAGAAGGTTACATTTAAATTCCGAATCAATAAGAGTCTAGCTTTAGTGGTCAAAAGTAAAGATCGAGGCCAATAATATCCCTAAGTCACCCTTTGAAGGAGATACGGTCACTACGAGTTTTAGTGATGCCTTTTGGAATAGCAATTGTCTCTGCAGCTTCATGGAGTTGATAAATCGAGTGTTCGGCCCACTTCTGGATTTGATAAGTTCGATGAGTAAATAAAAAAAAAGGGACCATGTAATGCCGAGTTTAGAGGACTAAACTCTTCTTTTAAGGGGGGAATAATGTAATAGTATGCAAAAAAAAAAAAATGAATTCAAAGTGGACATTAAAAATAATGAAGGAAAGCAAAAGGAATAGAATAATTAGTTAGATGGAATTAGTGGGATGAAATTATGAAGGGTTAGTGGCATGGAATTATGATGTTCAAAGTGGACATGAAAAATAGGATAAAGGAAAACAAAGTGGGAAAGAAAAGCTTAAGCATGGAATAATGATGCATGATTAATGGAATGAAATCATGAGTTGTAGTAGTGGAATGAAATTGAAAGAGTTTCATTTTCCTTCTTAAACTCTCTTCTTCCTCCGTGAGCTTCATTCCACACCAAGAGCAAAGTTGATACTCTTCTCCTGCAGCCGGATCCGTGGTGGTGCTCCATCATCCAAGTAGAAACAATCAAGGATTGTGAAGGTGTTTGGGTGAGTTTCTTAAGCCTCCATCACTATCAAAGTTGTGAGTAGTTTGAACAAGGTTTGAGTACTGTGAACTATTTGTTTTAGACCTAGACAGCCAGTAAAACTCAGCTTAAGGACAGATTAGGTGTGCCTTCAATCCGTAAGTAATAGACTCGTGTCCTTGGCTTGTTTGTCAAGTTCCATGTTCCTGTCGACTGATTTTCGGATTGCTATAACTTGTGCTTCTGTTGTGCGAAATGAGTACTTCTCATTTTTAAGTTGTTCTACACAAAAAGACCTTTCATACGATATAAAGTACAAAATCTAGTTCATTCTGAGGAATTAGTTATGAATTTTTGAAGTTTACAATCTGAATCTGCCAGTATGGATTTCGGCAGCACTGCTGACAGACTTTAATGAATATTTCACTAAAATTATTATATCTGAATTGGATGTCTCATATTTTTCTCATATTCTAGACGGAGTAATCTTTCTAGCGGCATAGGATACGTAATCAGATTCTCTCAGGATAAAAAGATAACGAATTTAGAAGTATGTTCTGTAATCTGAAAATCCTGCAGAAATCTGGCAGTCGATCAACTGAACTTGAAAACTCTGTAATTTATGTTTCTGGAATCCGAATCGAGAAATTCTTGATTCTATATTGTTTAGATTGAAAAGACGTTCTAAACATGTAAGAATCAGCAATTGGTTAGTTTTTGATAAAAAGATATAGGATTTATAACTTAAGGGCAAAAATCAGAATTTATGAATTAGGCAATAGTTAATTAAATAACGTGTGCATGTGATTGTAGGATCTACGTGAACTTGGTTGTTGCTTTCCAGTAGCTCTTGAGGTAAGTAACTTTAACTCATTCTGGTTACCTTGTATCTCTTCGTGGTTGTTGTTTCACAAGCCTTGTCTTTCATACCTATTTTCTCCTTGGATCATGTGTACTCTATTTTATGTCATATGCTCTTATGATCTGTTTCGGAAAATACCCTGAAATCGAGCAACTTCTTTGATTCGGCATGCTACCTTTCGACCTCGTTCGTGCAACTTTTGCAAATCTTGATCTGGAAGGACCGTCAATCCACCACTTGATTTTGATGCCTAGTTGTATGGGCTGGATACATCTTTTGTTGCCTAACCGTAAGGCAAGAGTACGGTACCTAGTTGTATGGGTTGGATACATCTTTTGTTGCCTAGCCGTAAGGCAAGAGTACGGCATTTTGTTTTGGGGCCCGGTTGGATTGGCGAGCTTCTTCCCTCTGTCACCTTTGATTTGTTACGAATCCCTTCCTCTATGACCTTTGCTTCGTTCCGAAACCCCTTCGTATAAGCTCTGATTGTGATATCTGTTTCGTGCTATGTCTCCTTGTTATTCCTCTTGCTATGTCTTTCCACTCATGATCTAGCTAGTTTGGGTTACTGTTACTTATTGAGCCGTGGAACTCACCCCCCTTCCACACCTTTATTTCAGGTAAATGAATGATCAGCTTGCTCGGGGGATCTGTGTGTGCCAGTGAGGACGCTTAGCTAGACTTATTCATTTCAAGCATAAAACTAAAGTCTAGTTTTGACAATTATTATTGTTATAACTCCGCAGCTTAATTACTATTTGCTCGTTCAAGGATTTTCTAATAATTTGAACTATTTGTAGTTTATTAAAATTATGCTCATCAAATATTATGTTGGAGGCTACGTACGCTCCATTGGTGGTTTAAAGGAGCGTGCGGCCGATGTGACGCCGTTTTGGAGTTTTTTAAATTTTGGGGCGTTACAATTCCAACTATAATTTTTTAGTCGAATTCAGTTTAGTTCTATTTTCGAATCAAACGTTTTTTTGTTAAGAAGAACACAATATAAGTTGACCAAAAATCTTCTACGGATAAAGTGCGACATGACATGTCTTAACTAAAAGACATGTGTTACATTTAAATTCTCAAACTGTGATCATTGTCACATTTCTTCCCGACCGGCCTAGCAGGACTACCCACAACGGTCGTCCCCGCGGCCACATCTTTCAAAACCAAGGACCCAGCCCCAATTTTTGCTCTATCACCAACCCTAACATTCCCCAACACCTTACTCCCAGCTCCAATCAAAACCCAATCGCCAATCTTCGGATGTCTGTCGCCCGCTACCTTCCCTGTACCTCCCAATGTCACTTCATGCAACATCGTCACGTTGTTCCCCACCACCGCCGTCTCCCCAATCACCACCCCAGTCGCGTGGTCCATCATCACTCCTCGTCCGATCCTCGCACCTGATATTTTTTGTGATCACAAGTTAAATAATTAGAAATGTAATCGAATTCAATATACACTTGAAACCAGTGCAGAGCAGCTAATTACTACAACATCGTTTAAAAAAAATCAATTAAAACGGCGTCATATCATGCACTAAAATCTTTTTTTAGTTATGTATTTTTAATTATTTGAGTTTCTTGATTGTATAAATATGAATTGAACTTACGAATTATGATGATCAATATTATTATTATTTAAGTATTTTGTTTTAATAAATTAGTTCTAATACCTGGATGAATATCCACCGCGAATATCTCCGACACTCTGCTTTGAAGGATAAACGACAGCGTTTTGCGGTCACTGCTCCACAAGCTGTGCGCCACTCTGTAGGATTCCAAAGCCAGAAACCCTTTGAAGTTGAGCAAGCAGTGTATGTAACTGACGCAAGCCGGATCGCGGTCCTTAACAGCTCGCAAGTCGGCTCGGACGGCGCTGCTGACATCATCATCTCGGTTGAAAACCGTTAAGATGACGTCATACAGTGCGTCTGCAGCGAGATCCGGGGAGCTGAGTTTTGTAGCGAGGAGCTTGGCGAGAGCGGATTCGAGTGAGTTGTGGGAGAGGATCGTGGAGCAAAAGTATTTAGCTAGCAGAGGCTCCTTCTTCGCTTCGAACAGAGCCTCCTCTCTGATCTTGATCCATAAATCATCGACCTTAGGATTGATGTACGCGGCGCTGGAGGTTGATTTGCAGAGATTGAAGGTGAAATTTGAAGTCATTTGGCAGCGATTGGAGCTGAGTGTATAAGGTTTCGACATGGCTGAGGATGCTCTGTTTCTTGTATCCTCTTGACAAGCTGCCATTGTTCAGAATTCAATTATATGTGTTGGTAAATAAAGGCTCGATTTTGGAGTTAGGGTTTGAAGTTTGGATTGGATGTGAGACTGGGTTGTGGATTTGTGATTTTTATATATCGGGAAGAACAAGAATTAGGGAGTAAAAAAGCAGTGTCGGATGCTTTCTAGGAAGCTAAAACGATGCGTGTCGTTGTCAACAAGGCATGTGTGACGTACTTGATGACGTTGTGCAAAAGTTTGACCGAGATTTTTTTCCTTTCAATATGAATTTAGTCAGATTTTTATTGAGACGGGCGTTGACAGAAACCCGGAAGGAAGATGGAACCCGTTTTCGGATCCGGGTATAATCAAGACGGGCTTAACAGGAAGGAAATGAAGCGGCGCGAGTGGGAGATCATTTCGGATCGGATTCTGAGTTCCTGGTTATGAATCTCGTTGAGGAGTTTTATCAAACAGATGGTGTGCAGCCACATCTTGACTCTCACATTTCACAATCTCTCTCTCTCTAGCTCTCTTTGTGTCTTCCATTATGATATTGGGTTGATCCGAATGTCGAAATTGCGAGCGTGGATTGTTTCAAGGTCGGATTTCGAACTCGTGGTGTGATGATTTTCCAGATATGATAACATTGTTAGCCATGTTCTAACTTTTAACCTAGTTTTATGATGTTTCCCAAAATATATGAATCCAGCTGCTGTTTTTATTGCTTTCAGGTATTCGACTGCTATGCTGTATGATCCATTTTTGTTCTGAATTGCAATTTTATGTACTGAGGCTGAGACCATTAGCTATTAGGTTTAGTCTTCTTCAGCTAATCGCCTGTGAAAGTTATCAACGCTGGCTTTTGAATCTTTTACAGATAGTAAAGTCTTCGGTGTATTTTGCTGGATGAAAATAGCCTAATGGCGCATGATGATGATGATGCGGGAAGAGCTTTACTTACCGAGTCCAGAGACTCCTCTAGGTATAACAGTGACCGAAATGCTCTTAAGAGAAGAAAGTATGCAAATATAGGAGAGCCCTCTAATCAGGGACATAATTTGGACGTGGATGAGTCAATCTCATATCCCACATTAGTTTCAGGGACGGAGATTTTCAGTCTCAAGCAGGTGTTTTTCATCTTGGCTGCATATTTGGGCATTGGGGCGCTATGTTTTTTCTTAGTGAAGGATCAGCTAAACGGAAAGAAGACTAACGGAGTCATTGATGCGCTCTATTTCTGCGTCGTGACGGTGACAACTGTGGGCTATGGAGACCTTGTTCCCGGGAGTACAACCGCAAAGCTACTTGCCTGCATTTTCGTTTTCTCGGGAACGGCTGTTGGAGGCTTGTTTTTAAGTAAGGCCGCGGATTACATCATCGAGAAGCAAGAGGTGCAGTTCGTCAGAGCAATGCATAGATCTGATAAAACTGGTCCAGCTGAGATTTTGAAAGAGGCTGAGACCAACAAGATGGAATACAAATTCATCGTGTCCTCAGCTCTTCTGCTGCTGGTTATAATCGTGGGTATTTTGTTTTTACATCTCGTCGAGGGCTTTGACCTCATTGACGCATTTTATTGTGTTTGTTCCACCATCACGACTCTTGGGTATGGAGATGAAAGCTTCTCGACTGGGACTGGTCGTCTGTTTGCTGTTTTCTGGATTCTGAGTGGCACCGCGTTCGTAGCACAGTTTTTCCTTTACCTCACTGAAATGTACACCCAAAAGCGGCAGAAGGCATTTTTTCAATGGGTGCTTTCTAGGACAATGACCTCTGCGGACTTGGAGGAAGCTGACTTGGATCACGATAAAGTTGTCAGGTTACAAGATAAAATTTAAAACCGTATGCTCGTTTTTATTTCCATCCTTTTTTTGTGAATCATCAATCTTCCGTTTACACTGATTATTTTTGTGTTTGTATCTTACAGTGCTGCGGAGTTCATCCTGTTCAAACTCAAGGAGATGGACAAGATCAGCCACGACGATGTCCAAATGTTGCTGGAAAGGTTTCACAACCTCGACGCAGATCATTCAGGAACTCTCACAGCTGCAGACCTGTTGGCTCATGCATAGTGCACCTTTGAGTACCAAGACAGGGTTCTAAATACACTTGATAAAAGGTCAACTTGAAATTTTGAGAGGTCACAAGTAAATAATACAAACGTGACATTCTTAAATGATATATCGATTCAATTCAGAATAAGATGAACAAATTGTTTTTAAAACTGAAATCATTTTCATATGTTTCTTTTAGTTTTGAGGAAAAGTGATTTTTTTTTATTTTGTGAATTTGAATATTTGGCGAACGTATAAAGTATTTTCTTACATGAATACTCGGTCTATTCAGATTTTGAGTAAAAGATATGTCGAAATCTCTAAAAATGTAAAAACTGTACGAAATAATTTATGCAGAAACATGTAATATGTAAATTCATCTAATAGCTTCCAATTGTAGTTGTAGATTTATAAGGATCATTTTATATTTCATTTACATTCATCAAAATCTTATTTGTAATTTTAATCGAAGTCTTTCCTCTTTTTCTTTTTTTTTCATAGTTTGGGCTCAACCATGACCAAACGATCCTCCCTGCGGGTTCGGGTGATGACATCGGTTTGGTCCACTCGGTCCAAATCCATTTAAACCAATTCGACCGTAACAATAACCCTCGAAATAAACCGACGGCACCCCATATCCGTAATTGAACGGTCCAACCACACCACCACCATGCCAGCAACACATCGGTACGGGTACAGACCCGAGCACCGGGACCGGTTCGACCGGCTTCTGTGACGGTTCAGCAAGCTGAGCAGCCTTTTGAGCCGGTTCAGGAGCCTTAGTTTCCGGTTTGGGTGGTTCCTCAACCGGTTCAGGGGCCGGCGATGGTGGTGGCTTAGCCGCCGGAGCTGCAGTAGTGACTTCTTTCTGTTTTGGCGGTTCGGGTTGTGACTCGGCAACGGGTCCAGGCTTCTCGGCCTGCTTGATCTTAATGCTCTTAATGCTGCCACGGCCTTTGTTACAGAGCTTGTAACGTAGCCTCTCCGGGTCGCAACAGTCCACAGTGATCGTTACAGTGTTTTCATTCTCGTCGAAAATCCAGTCTCGGATTTCTATTATTTACGAATATACAAAATAAAAACATTTAATAAATTTTTCTGAAATATTTTTCATAAAAATATAATTTTGCTCGAATTTTTAAGTTTTAATAACTAGTGAGCATCTGCATCATGGAAAAATTATTGAAAATTAACATTCTGAAAATGATAGAATTAAAGTTATAATAAAGAAAAGAAGGTCACCAGGAAATCCGCAGAGCGCTTTTCGAACCCTTTTGTAACAGCAATCGCATTTCAGGTCGACTTTGAGGACCATCTCTGTAACTTTTCTCTGCACCACAGCATCAAAAACAGAGCATGAAAATTATAGCACAGCAACATCACTCACCACCATTTAACTCAATCTCATATCATCAATCAGACACAGTTTATTTGATAAACAATTACGCGATAAATAAATAAATAAAGACTATGAACATTTTTGCACAATGCACAAAGATGATCGGACGACAGAGGTTGATCACCAACCTCTCCCATGTCTGCAACTGGATTATCTGAGGAGGCGAGATGAAGTCTGTTATATATTATTACAGTGCAAAAATTATGTTAGGAATCCGTGTATTAATTTATAATTTATTATAACTTTTAAATCTTTGAAAATACTATATACTAATAATATGCATTTTTATCTTTATCCGACGACACGAGACTATTCAGAGAAATACATTTCAATAAATGGATGGATGGGAAACAAATGTTGAGCGTTTCATGTTGTAAGATTTATAAGAAATAAAGAACATAATAAGAAAGAAAAAAAGTCAGAAAGTTTTCCTTTTGGCCTTTTCAGATTTAGAATTTTAATTATTAAAAAGACCTGAAATTTACTTCTAAATTTTTAACATAGTACAGTAATAGTTTAGTAGCTAAGTAATATATTTTATTTTTTCCTTGTATTTTTAATCATTAGAATCAAATTACAATATAAATTACGTATAAATAAACAAACATTTATTTTGATGTGCATAAATTTCAGAGTATTACTAACTTTCTGCCACAAATTAAGCCTTGTAATTTTCATTTGAAACGTCTTGTGCAACTTCCCAAAAGTTAAATCAATCACTTTTGGGGAATATAACCGTGGCATAATTCAAGATAGATCACTGAAAGAAATATTAAAATAAAAATTTTAGTCTCCATTATTAAAGCCATTCAGACACGTTGAGATAAGCATTCACAATCTCACACCTGTCGATCACTCGTAATCACATGATCCTCCTTACAATGGGCCCCATCTGACCACAACAATCCAAATGGCCCATTGGGCCTCTGATTGCCTGACCCACACCAACCCACCCGCCCTAAATCCGATCATTAACACAGTCATTTTTCCACGTCACTAAATCAACTTTTGTTTAAGAATATTAAAAATAAGTAAAATCTCACTTCAATTTAAATAGATCTAATTAAAAATTAGTTCAATTTTGTTGTCACTTTCAAGTTTTTTTATAAGCAACTTCATTTTCACGAATCATATTTTTTCTAAAAGTAAAATCAATGGCTTTCTAAAAATAGAAAATTTATACAACATCTTGTTACGGTCGTGTTAGCTAATTAGATATGTGTCTCTTTTTTTTTTGTTAACTTAAGGCTCTGTTTGTTTCATGTAAATTTAGTGATATATGTAAATTTGGAGAATATATAATTTCATGGAAAATTCAATAAAAATAAATAAATACATACATAATATACCTCTTCATTTTTTGTGGGAAGATAAAATTTCTGTAAATTTTGTAATTTATTTCATTCCATCATATTTTACGTTATTGAAACGGAAGGGAAGGTACCAACAAGATAGTGTCTGTTGGTTGGGGTGTTGCTTGCAATGCCTCAGGTTCCGGATTCGATTTCTGATGACCATACTAATTTATTTTGTTGGCTTTTGTTTCTTCTGTTACCATCATTTGCTTCTGTTTGGCATATATGCCTTCTCTTATGCGTGCAGGTGTCAGGTGGGCCGCCACAACTTTGATTGCGATTGTAGAGTTCTGGAGCTACGCGCTGCACGTTGATACATCGCTAAAGTCTGATCTTTGGATGAGAATCGATATGAGTAACATGCGCTTCAAATCTATAGAAAGTGTATAAGATTGTATCTATTTGTAATGATTCTGTACCGATTGACGATTTGTAATGAACACACGATCAAAAAACGGAAGGGAGTATGAAAGTTCTCTATTTCGTTCAATTTTTACAAATAAAACAAGGATTTAATTTCTATTTTACAATTTGAATTTATATCAACTGAGAAACATACGTCTTCCTAAAAAAAAAGAGAAACATACGTCACGTTTTAATGATTTGAATGAAGATGATGGCGAGATGTCTTGTACTTGGGTCCCACAGCAATTACATTTCCACGTCGGATTTGCAGAGATCCACCCACACATTACTAACCACAAACTCAGCATTTGCGTTTATTTTTATCTTCTCATCCTTAGCGAGTGAAGTGGAATTAGAGTGAAGTGATTGGCAGCGGATTTCGCGAAGCTCTGTCGGTTTTCGGACCTGGGGTTATCAGATTCGCCGCAAACGTCGGATTTTTAGGGTTTGCGCGACATGGGTGAGGTGAGACGAATCGATTCAAGCAAACTTTATTAGTTTTCCGATTCAATTTTGGTTACCGTTGTGGCTGAAAATTAGGGTTGTTTTTTTCAGGAGTCAGAGAAGAAAGCGGAGAAGCAGGCGGAAGCGGCGGAGGAGATAGTGCTGAAAGTGGATATGCATTGCGACGCTTGCGCGAGGAAAATCGCCAGATCTCTGAAAGGTTTCGAAGGTCTGTTTGGTCAACGGAAGTCAACCATCGTAATGCGTGCTGTCCTGCTGTGCTGTCTGATTTGGGATTTAATGGTTTGAATTGGGGATTTTTTGATAGGTGTGGAAGAGGTGACTGCTGACTGCAAGGCGAGCAAGGTTGTGGTCAAAGGCAAGTCAGCTGACCCTAGTAAGATTCTTGACCGGATTCAGAAGAAATGCAGTCGGAAAGTTGAGCTAATCTCGCCATTGCCCAAGCCGGTGGAGGAGATTAAGGTGGAGGTAAAAGATGAGCCACCAAAAGAAGATAAGAAAGATGAGGTAATCTCATTAGTAAAGTCTTAAAGGCTTCACCTTTTCGTGGTCCTCTACACTTTTAAGATTTCAATTTCAACTCCATCATTTGGTTATTTGATTCAACTTTAGTCTTATGTAAGATTAATTGGGTAGTAAATGTGAATGAATCGGTGGCTGTTCGATTGGCGATTTGGCTTGATTTTCAGGGTAGGTGGTCGTATTGAATGAATGGCTTTAAAACAGGTTGTGTAGGACACTGTTGGAGTTAAGGGTATCTGAACGAGTGGTCTCACTTTCAGTGTCTTGTTGTTTTATGAGATTTAGACGACTAGGACTAGTGGTTGGTGCTTAATTTCGGTAGCTTGGATAGCATTATATGCTTTGATATTATATTGAATTCTGCAGTTCATTTAGACTTTCGATCTATTTCGGGCATAAAAACTCATTCAATATAAGCTAACGAGTCGTTCAAGTCGCTCTATTTCCTGACCCCCAATTGGCACATTTTACTATAAATGCCAACTGTGGAAAGGGGGATTGTTTTTGACGTTTGTCCCTGTAAATCCGAATGTAGCGGCATCGCTTTGGTTTGGTTTGATGCCTTTGTACTGCTACATTTTCTATCTGTACAGAAATAGATGGAGTTCTGATGCCGCAACTCTTTTTGATAAGTTAAAAGCGGCTTCGTGTGAATGCATATATGCATTTGGGATTCATCATTTACCGGCATTTATCTGTTTCTTCTAGACGTTTGATCTGATGTTAACCTGTTGTCGAAATGGCAGCCTCCACCTGTTGTTACTGTAGTGCTGAGTGTTCGAATGCATTGCGAGGCTTGCGCTTTGGTTATACAGAAGCGGATCCGAAAGATCAAAGGTCAGTTAGAAATCAGAGTCATTCTTAATATCTCCACGAGTTTCTTATTTGGCCTAAACTTGCGTACGGTTAGATGGTCGTACATTGTACTATTTTCGTGCCTTTTTTATGTTTCCTGAATCGATTAAGCTGCGCAGGAGTGGAATCAGTGACTACAGATTTAAGCAACGACCAAGTGAAAATAACCGGCATGGTGGATCCTGAGAAGCTGGTGGAGGAAGTGTTCAAGAAAACCAAAAAGCGAGGAACAATCGTGAAGGACAAGGAAAAGAAAGAGGAACCTAAGAAAGACGAGGAAACTAAGGAGGACGGCGCTAAGGACCAGAAAGCCGCGGAGGAGGCTAAGGAAGAAGATGATAAAAAGATCGATATCAAGAAAAGCGAACACTGGCCTGCAGCAAGATACAACATGGAATTCGCTTATGCACCTCAAATTTTTAGCGATGAGAACCCAAATGCCTGCTCCATCATGTAATGTTCGTTTCTAAGACGCCACTAATAACTGCGAGGCTGCCATTAGAGTCCATCTCAGGCGCATTTCGGTACTCTTATGAGAAATTTTCAATCTTGTTGTACAAAATGTGTTCAAGTTAGGTGAACCCTTTTATGTATGACAATTATAGCATTAGCCTTTTGCTTAACGAAAAAGATTCGGTGTAGGCGTGTAGCGTAGATAAATGGTGCATGTGTCAAAAATTGCAATAACAGATAAATGACGTTTTCCTTTGATTTTCATTTTTAGAAATATTATTAATTGATATCGTTCCAATCGAAATGATGTTGTTTTGACATTATTTTATTGGGTACACTGATTTGAATCCCTCAAAAAGTCATAAGATCAACAAACCAAAAAAAACAAGAAAAATTATTTAACTTTATACTCACATTTAATGAAAAATTTAGAATGTGGGTGGTAGTTGAGGTGACTAATTTCTTGGCTTTGTAACCAAGAGAGAAGTGGTTGAACTACCGGAAGAGTTGAGATCAAAGTGCTGAAAGATCTTGTACAACTTGTAAACCCACTATAAAAAAATAAAAAATATATTTACAAACTTTTTTTTGTTTTGATAAACAAAGAGTTAAGATCAGGTGAGAAAACCTTCTTGTACGAGAAATAAGAAATTTTAACATCCATCTGATCAAAGTAATAAACGATTCAGATTACCTAATTATAATTAAAATTCGTATTTAATTAATTAGTAAGTACGCTTAAAGGGCAAATTAGGAATAACGAAATCAATCAAAACCGAAATCCCGCTTTTCACTCACGATTATCACTAAACCTCCGTTAACCAAACCAGTCTCTGCGATTTGCGATTCTTTTTTAAATCCCGACGAACGGCCACGAAAGTTGACAAAAACAGTAAGGTGACGATAGTTTGACCGACGACAAAGTTTAACAAGCAACATTACGGTAAGTCGACTCCGTATAGTACGTTCTAGGGTTTCAGGGACAACAACTACGAATTTTATAGATTACGGGATACTTGGGTAGTCTACGATGTGTAAGACCAAATTATTGGTGTACGAATAATGTTCAACAGTATACGAATTATGTATATCAAGATACGAATGATGATTAGAATGGTACAAATGATGTTTGGTAGGGTACGAATGATGATTAGAAAGATACGAATGATGTTTGGTACGGTACGATTGCCATTTTGAACGTGTAGATTTAGTACAGTCAAAAACAATTTATAATGACCGGTAAGTACCGGGTCGTCCAAGGAGCAAGTCCAAACTTATGAGCACTATTCAATTTCGTTCCGATAAGTCTATCCTAATTACGAAGGGTTGATTTTGATGTGATTGCTAGAGCAAATGCATATAAACAATGTAAACAATCTAAGGAAACTAGAGATAGTGTCACTACCAAGGCAAAGAGTGTACTCTAGGGAACTACTTCACTCATATGTGTTTTTAGACTCCAAGAGTTCAATTTCATGCAAAAACAATCATGTTAGATTATTAGATTAAGGCGTGCGACTATTAAACCAAATTCAATCTCTCGATGTTTTTACTTGATTTAAGGAAGAGGCACCTCGCACGTGAGCTTCAATCGCTAGATGTTGTTAGCTCACGTCCAACTCAAGGTTCTCAATCATCAACGCTAGTTGAATGATCAATATCCAAGAGCGGTCTCGACCAAGCCTATCTCAATGCTAAAATGGGTCACGCTAGTGATCACCACCTAGCAAGGGTGAATCTACTTGCATTCTAGAATTATTAGTCTCGTTCGCTAGAACACTCAACTTCAAGTTCATGTTTCTAAACCACCTAGGCATTTTATCAAACACTTGGTGGGCATAGAGTTGACATTTGTTCAAAGTAGATTCACAATCATCCAAACATGTTATTCTAACATTGATTCATTATAGATTAGGAGTATTAACACACATGAGGTCCATAGAACCCTAGAACACAAACACTACTCACAAATCATGTTCATAGACAAACACAAATTGTATTGAGTACATAGATGAAAATACAATGGAAGGAATGAACCAATCTAGTGTAGATGATCTTCTTCCTCCTTTGGGTGTTCAATCTTCAATGGACGATCCCCCCCGGAAGCCTTGGTAGCTTGTTCTCTCTAGAAACCTGATCGGCTGTAATTTAGCGTCAATATTCGAATAGAATTCAAATACTATTGCTAGTCACGATTAATCAAAACAATTTATATTGACTCGGGAAACCCAAGGTCGTACCCAAAAGATAGGTGATTAAACTAATGGTGCTAACGATTAAATTCGGAAAGTCTATGGTTTGGGGGGAATTGTTCCTCTTAAGAGGTTGATAGCAGATTTTTACTATCCAAATGAGAGATTGTGATCAACGAAAAAGGTAAATAATCAATTCAAAGATGACTAGGGATCTATTTCTCCACCTAGACAATTATTGTGACGGTAAAATAGGACACTATTGATGAAATCACATACACATACTTAGAATCTAGCCATGCAACATTGATACTAAGTTCCACTCGCGCTACAACTTAGTACGAAGAGGTTACATCTCGCATAGTACCTCACACTCGCGCTCTATTGGTACTATAGAATATGATTATCTAGCCTCACACTCGCGCTCTATTGACTAAATAATCATGTTCTTGTTTAATCCATGCCATTCTCATTAAGATTAGAGTGTCGCCATGTAACACAAAAACCCTAATGCTTCTTCATTTAGTTCATTTGAAATCATGCTTTTCAGGGTTAGCTACTTCAAACATGAAATCAAGCAGAATTGCTATTGAGGACTTCTCACAAACACCTTATATGCAATCCGAAACATTAAGTTCAAATGAAGAAAAATCATGTGCAAATCATTCATCGATAACATCCACAGTATTTACAATGTCACAAACATGTCTAGGGGATTCATAGATCCCCAACCAAGGTCACTACTCACTCATGGTGAGATTACAATCAATAACAACAAGGGATGAGCAGAAAAACATGTAGATGATTGAGTTTAGGAATGTAAAACCAATATGGAGCAATAAGTGTGAAGGACGATCCGCGATCCGAGTTGTTGATGATGATAGAAAATTCTGGCTTCTTCTCCAAGCTAGCTTCTCTCCAAAAACCCAGAAAAATCCCAGCCCCCCCAAGGTGGCGGCTGAAAAACCCTAGCTTCCTATTTAAACTTTTCCGTAAAAGCCCAAACTTTACGATGTCATGCGATCGCATGAATGGTTCATGCGCTCGCATGAACTCCTGAAGGCTTGGTCTTGTGCGATTGCGGCTTGAGATGATGCGCTCGCATGATATTCTTATGCGACTGGTTTACCTTATGCGACCGCATGATATTCTTATGCGATCGCATGATCCTCTGGTTGTGCGATCGCATGGGTTTTGCATGCGACTGGTTTGCTATGCGAGCTCTGGGAAGTCATTCGTGCGAGCGCATGACTTTATCATGCGACTGGTCCGATCCATGCGAACGCATGAATGGATCATGCGAGCGCATTCTTTTGAAGGATTCTTGCTCCGACTTCTATTTTGCTCTTTTTCGCTCTAGAATGCTCGGTTTGCTCCAAAATCACTGCTCACTTGTGTTCTCAGCTGAATCTCTGTAATAGGCCTGAAATGAACCACAAAGCATCAAATAGCAAGTGAAATCGTAATGGAATGATCAAAACAATAAGCGTAGAGGATGCCTAAAATGCATATATTCTAGTGCTATCAAATCACCCCACACTTAACGTTTGATCGTCCCGAGCAAACTAATCATATGCACCATCAACAATATTACATTTAGACTCCTCAGGATCCATTCAAAAGAGACTACATATGGTTATGACACTAACTAAGAAATAAACACTACTTTGGATAAACCACTTTCGTAGGTGACACGAGTGCATTTAGCGAATGCACCAAGCCTTTAAACCCCTAGGCTACCCTAGTGGAGGAGTTGTAGTCTCCTGAGAGTTTTCAGACATGGGAATACCCACAAATCCCAGCAAAAGAACAACCATCCAATTAGGCATTTTAAGTTCACAAATGTCAAAGTACTAGGCAAGGTGTTTTCCATGAAGTTCATAATGTATTCAACTAGATATGTGCATTTCAATCGCTACATGAAACCTCTTCAAATCCTTATGGAAATTCATGAATTAAGACATTCAAGCAAATCAAAGCAAAGACTAATACATCTTTAATCAAGGATTCTAATCATTTTCTAATTAGTGACTTCAAGAAAACAATCTAATAGTCGCAAAGAAATCTTGTTGGATCACTCACCAATGCTAGCAAGGAGGCTAGTCCATTGGCTCGTGAGCTTTGAACTCATTCTCAAGCCTAGGACGCAAAGGTCACTTAGTCATAAGAGAAGAGGAGTTCCTACAATAAAGTTTTTGTATACCCTTGCAAATCATATCATGCCTAAGTATAAAAGAATACGAGGCTCTTCCCTTAGTGAATTCTTGCTAGAAAGCTTCAATCGTCTCATTAGTTTTCATGCTAGAGAATGGTGGAATAGCCAATTGTCAAGTCTAAGTGCTTCTTATTTTCTCTTTTTTTTTTCAAATGGCCTTTGGCCTACAAATGCTTTCGAGGGGGAACTTTTCTTCCTAACCCCCGGCATTTGTATATTTTAATCAAAACTTCTCTTGTACTTTGAGAAAATTTTCAGTCGGGGCTTTGCCCTCTTTTGACCATAAGAATGAAGCATTTTTTTTGTTGGGGCCTATTTTTCGCCCTTCTTTTGACTCCACACTTAGAACTTTGACAAAGGGCTATGTGTTAAAAATGGAGCATGACAAACCAACAAGACAAATCCACTAGATAAGCGAGGTCACTAAGGTCACCTAAAGGCAATCATGGCATGCAAGGGTTTCAAAGTTATAAATTATTTCGATATTATGCTTTCAAAGATCAACCCTTTAGTCTCAACGAGAAAAAGCTTAGAATAAAAGATAAAGAAGTGCTAGTAAATGCTTTGATCCTCAAGAATGAAAGTCATCAATCTAATCCATTAGTCATCTAAAGGATCAATTAAGTGAAATCATGCACGACTAGTTGAATTAGGAATGAAATTTTCGAAATTGTAGCCTTGCCTAGACTTTTTATTTTCATTAATATTTCAAAATTTTTGGATGAATTGTGCGGTAGTGCAAGTGTTTTCCATTAAGCATAAGTTGATTGGATTTTAAACGTGAAAGCATATCAAGCAAGCACAAATATCTCATGTAGTATAGACAATGTCAAACATAGGCCACCCCACACTTAGCAATTGCTTAGTCCCTAAGCAATGAATAGAATGAAAAGCAAAGAGGAAGTTAAGAGAAACTTCTCTCGTTTGGAGGTAGCCGTTTCGAAGTTAGAGATGTTGCTTGCTTGCCGAGTTGGACTTGCTCAAAAGATCCGTGGGATGATTCCTCCTTTTCTTCTATAAGATACGAAACTAAAAATGAGAATGTTAAGCACACGAGGTAGGGAAATCATCATCGTAAACATGTCAATATTACGCAAGTCGACTCAAAATTTAATCACAAAAATGCCTCAGACGGATATGCGAACGCATGATAGAGTTTCATGCGGTCGCATGAATTGGCTGTGCGCTCGCATAACAGAAACCAGTCGCATGATTTTCTCATGCGAGCGCATGAATGTTATGCGAGCTTGACAGAACTGAGCTTAATGAATCGGTCCGTACTACGATGATCATACAATATTCAAAAAGCATCAAGAATGTAGCCTGTATCATAAAAATGATCAAAGATGTGCATAAATTGAAAATGTCACCAAAAGATCCAAAATGTATCTAAAATCATCATAGAGAAAGTACAAGCGCAAAGCATGTAGAAATGCTGATCATAGGCTACCCTCTAGGTCGACGCTCCCTATGTCTTCTGGGGAGGAAGGGTTTACAGGCGGAGATGGAGGTGGAGGTGATCCGGGCATGAACGGGGGCTTTGGGGGAGCACCGACGCTAGAAGCGATACCCATGTGAGTGGCCATGGCGAGCAGAGTCCTCTCCTGCCATTGGGTATGTTGCGTGACAAAGGCAGCCAAACTGTCCAAGCGGGATAGGATCATCGCGGCGCTCGGCTCAGCAGTGGGAGGGGGAGGCACAGCGCGTGAGGAGGATGGCGCATCGGGGCGTAGAAACCCATCAATCTCATCGTCAGTGTTCGGCTCTTCTTCAGCTCCATCTTCGGCCTCCTTCTCATCATTAGCCCATTTCATCCCTTTGCCCAAGATGCGCATATAACGCAATTTTTTCAAACAAAGCTCCAGCTTGGCGCTCCTCTTGTCACCGAAAGTGAAATTAAGTTTCCTTGCAATCCACGTCACAAATGAACCACCCCCCAACCCCTTGTTCTTCGAAGTTAGAGATTGATTCCCCTCACACCCATTGGTGATGCACCATAGCCAATCAACCTTCACCCCCTTCTCCATCATTAGCATAATCGCCATCTCCATTTTGCTCACGAGCCTACCATGATCAGTACGTACGAACACAGTGCCCGCCAACAATTTGTGGATGACATTCCATTTGGGCACTCGGATACTAGTGGATTTGTGCTGCCCGTCCTTTGTGTAGTCACAACCCGAAATTCTCTTCCAAAACTTCTTTATATCATCATCGACCACATCAGGAGTTTCACCATCCCTAGGCAGTCTCAACCAATCACATAGAACTTCTGCCTTGACCTCCCACTGAAGATTACCCAACGCAAACCTCCAACACATTACTTTCCCTTCCTCCTCCTCCTTTCCACCCATATTAGGCCCATGAATCGGACAAAACGAACTAATGAATTCCATGGTCACCTCATGGAATGATCCAGGATCTTCTCTAAACACAAAGTTCATACCACTGCTAACAACCAACTCCTTAATCTCCTGTAGGATCTCCAACTTCCTCAAATCTTCAATAACGGGAAAAAGGAGAGGGATTGGCCATTTACCTTTGTCTGTGAGAGAGGTATACAATGCAGCATCCTTTGCGAATCCGAATCTGGGCTGGCTATCGAACTCGTACGGCTTGACCTTGTTGAACTTGTTTTCATTGTCGCGCCGAGGCGACGGGGGAGGTGAATCCTTTTCCAAATCCCCATCGGCTCTGCTAGCCGAACTGGGCGCCATGATATGCCTCGTGCTCTCCAGTGAGGAGCGGCCGTAATGATGTCCAGCCCGGGCGGTGCTTACGTAGAGGATTTCGACCTGCTTTCCTTTTCGAGCCGCCGGCGCTTTTGAAATCGGGGGTTTGGAAACTCCCACCTTTTTTGAGGGCTCCTTGGAGGGTTGAGAGGATGAGGGAGGCTTGACTCTAACCATATTCGGTTTTGGGGAGAAATGAAGATTTTGGGATTTGGGATTTCCGGATGTAGGGGAGGTTTGACGGTGGGGGTTTGGATCGGACGGAAGGAAGGCGAGGGTCGCTGGAGGTCGGACGGAGGCTGGAGGAGCTCGAATCGATCGGAAAAGATGGCGGAGGGTTGGAGAAGACGGGATTCGATTTTAGGGTTTTCTGGGAAATTTCTGAAATTAAGAATTGAATTTATACTGATGGTTTAGGCGAATGCATAAATCGTTAATGCGAACGCATGAATTGAGAGTATGCGATCGCATGAAATTTACAGTCGCATGGACTTTTCATGCGAACGCATGAATGGCATGCGAGCTTGGCAAAAATAAAAATAAAAATAAAATGAAGGTTTGACATGCGAACGCATGAATTGAAATTATGCGAACGCATGGATCTGGACAGTCGCATGAGAATTTTATGCGAACGCATGGATTTATGCGAGCTTGAAAGGACGAAGATTTTGGCTAACTGTGTGAACGCATAAATGAGCTATGCGAACGCATGGAGTTTATGACACGAATTTCTAAACCAATTTCGAATCGTTCATCAACACTTATGCAATAGATTTCAGAACCCCACACTTATGTCCTATCAAAGCATCAAATTCACCAAGCACGACATCATGGAAGTAGTCTAAACCCTCATTTACAATCAGATATAGGCACTCGCACACACACATTTCAAATCTTCAATTTCCCTCATGCAAAGCACAATTACTGATACAAGCAATGGCCCAATCAACTGAGACATCTAAAAAAAACATGGGGGCAACACTTACAAGCCTAGTTTAACGTCTTGGCTAAGACGGAGCCGATGCTTTTCATATCCAGAAGCACACTAAGAGAAGTCCCAAGCGGGATCACTTCTCTAGCGGTATATCATATAGCATCTACGAGGGTGCTTCCAACGTGTTCTGATCTCCATCAGCGGCGTGGTAGACCTTAACTCTTTGCCCATTTGCCTTGAACACATTCCCTTGGTTATCAACTAGCTCTAGGTGGCCATCCTCAAAAACTTTGTGGATTCTATACGGTCCGAACCACCTAGACTTGAATTTCCCGGGAAATAACTTGTATCTTGAGTTGAAAAGTAAAACCTTGTCCCCAACCGAGAACTGTTTCTTCATAATGAGTTTGTTATGCCATTTCCGAGTTTTCTCCTTGTAAATTCTTGAACTCTCGTAGGAGTCCAACCGGATTTCATCTAGCTCATTGAGTTGGAGGAGTCGCTTTTCCCCCGAGGCTTTCGTGTCAAAATTCAGCTCCTTTACCGCCCACATGGCTTTATATTCGAGCTCCACTGGAAGATGGCATGATTTGCCATATACTAGCCTATAAGGCGACATCCCAATTGGTGTCTTAAAAGCAGTCCTATACGCCCAAAGCGCATCATCAAGCTTCAATGCCCAGTCTTTTCCCGACTTCCCAACTGTCTTGGTCAATATGTTCTTTATTTCTCTATTAGAAACCTCGACTTGACCATTAGCTTGTGGGTGATAGGGAGTTGAACATCTATGATAAATCCCGTGCTTCTTTAGCATGGACTCAAATCTCTTCTCCTTGAAATGAGAGCCATTATCACTTATTACCGCTCTAGGAACCCCGAACCTCGGGAATATTATCTTTTTGAACATTTTTATTACCACTTTAGCGTCGCAAGATGGGGAAGCTATCGCCTCAACCCATTTGGACACGTAGTCCACCGCTACTAGAATGAATGAGTTCCCTTGAGACGAGGGTAGGGGCCCCATGAAGTCCACGCCCCATACGTCAAAGATTTCCACTTCCAATATGCCTTTTTGAGGCATTTCCTCTCTCCTGGCTATATTACCCATGCGTTGGCATTCATTGCAGGCTTTGACGAACTCGTAGGTATCTTTGAACATACTCGGCCAATAGAAACCGGACTGAAGGATTTTTGAAGTGGTCTTTGAAGCCGACCCGTGACCACCATAGGAGGAAGAATGGCAACAGGCTATGATTTCCTTGAAGTCCTCATTGGGCACGCAAGTTCTGTAAATCCCATCCGAGCATAGCTTGTACAGGAATGGGTCATCCCAATAGTATCTTGCGACATCGTGCAGAAATTTGCTCTTTTGGTTGTAGCTAAGGCCTTCGGGAATGATATTGCAAGTTAAGTAGTTCACAAAATCTGCATACCACGGAGCATCGCCTTCGGCACTCATCAAATATTCTCCAACGAAGGAGTCTTGGACCGGCGCCGAAAACCACTTTGAATCGTATAGCTCGACCCTTGAAAGGTGATCCGCCACAACATTTTCTACTCCCTTTTTGTCTCGAATTTCAATGTCAAACTCTTGTAGGAGGAGGACCCATCGGATAAGCCTTGGCTTAGCATCTTTCTTCGCCATTAGGTACTTGATAGCGGCATGGTCCGTGTAGACGATAGTCTTTGTTGCAACAAGATAAGGCCTGAACTTTTCGAAGGCGTAGACTACCGCTAATAACTCTTTCTCTGTGGTAGTATAATTCATCTGGGCACTATCGAGCACCTTGCTCACGTAGTATATTACATGAAGCTTCTTCTCTACCCGTTGTCCCAAAACTGCCCCAATTGCGTAGTCGCTTGCATCGCACATTAGCTCAAATGGGAAATCCCAATTTGGAGGTTGCACAATAGGTGCCGATACAAGGTTCTTTTTCAATTTTTCAAATGCCTCAAGACACCCTTCATCAAAACTGAATTCCACATCGTTGCAAAGGAGATTAGTCAACGGCCTTGCGATTTTTGAGAAATCCTTGATAAACCGCCGGTAAAAACCGGCGTGGCCTAGAAAACTTCTTATTCCCTTTTGGTTTTTCGGTGGAGGAAGTTGCTCAATAACCTGAATTTTTGCTTTATCAACTTCTACTCCTCTCTTAGAGACCAAATGCCCTAGTACAATTCCCTCTTGCACCATAAAATGGCATTTCTCCCAATTGAGCACCAAATTTGTCTCGATGCACCTAGCAAGAACATTAGAGAGATTAGCCAAACAATCATCAAAAGAGGATCCATGGATAGAAAAATCGTCCATGAAAACCTCAATGCACTTCTCAATATAGTCGCTAAAAATTGACATCATACAACGTTGAAAAGTCCCCGGTGCATTACACAAACCAAAAGGCATACGCCTAAACGCAAAAGTTCCATACGGACATGTGAAAGTGGTTTTGCTTTGATCATTAGGCAATATAGGTATTTGGTAGAAACCACTATATCCATCTAAGAAACAGAAATAATCATGCCCCGCTAACCTTTCTAGCATTTGATCTATGAACGGGATAGGAAAGTGATCCTTTTTCGTTGCCTTATTCAATTTTCGATAATCAATGCACATTCTCCACCCATTCACGGTTCTCGTAGGGACTAATTCCCCTTTATCATTTTTAACGACCGTGAGTCCTCCCTTCTTAGGGACGACATGGATGGGGCTTACCCATTCCGAGTCCGGAACGGAGTAAATAATGCCGGCATCTTTAAGCTTGGTGATTTCTTTAAAAACCACTTCACTTAGCTTAGGATTCAACCTCCTCAACATTTCTCTAGAGGGTTTCACATCATCATCTAGGTTAATTCTATGTATGCAAAGAGAAGGGTTAATCCCCGTTATATCATCAATAGAATAACCTAGGGCTTTTTTATTTGCCTTCAACACATTCACAAGCTTGGATGTCTCATCATCATTCAATGTAGCACCAACTATCACGGGAAATGTAGCATTGGACCCAAGAAATTCATACCTTAGATTCGAAGGTAGAGGTTTTAACTCTCCTTCGAATTCCTTACCTCTTGGCACCGGGTCTTCCTTAATTTCGTAATCATTCGACCCTTGCTCACCTTCATCTAGAGTAATGTCGCCCATCTCCTCATCTTCCATATTCATTAGAGAGGCAAAAAGTGTACTAGAGTCGTCTAACTCCATAACTTCACTTTCAAAAGATGTTAGCCCGAAAGTTTCACAAGAAATATCAAGCATATTGCACTCAAAGGATGAAGTAGGGGCCTTCATAGCATTTTTCAAAAAAAATTTCAGTTTTTCATTCCCTATTTTCAATTCAATGGACCCTTCACCACATTTAATAACCGCTTCAACGGTATTTAGAAAAGGTCTCCCTAAGATGACGGGCGTCTCTTGTTCACTATCCATATCTAAAACATAGAAGTCCACGGGGATGAAAAATTTCCCAACTTTGATAGGCACATCCCTTAGGACTCCATTAGGAACTCTAGAACTCCTATCGGCTAGTTTCAAAGAAATGGTGGTAGGATGGAGCTCACCCATATCAATTTTCTCATACAATGAATAAGGAATCAAAGAAATACTAGCCCCTAAATCACATAAAGCTCTATCAATTTCAATTTTGCCTATGGATATAGGAATAGAGAACGACCCTTGGTCTTGCATTTTTCTAGGCATACGACTTTGCACAATTGCACTACATTCCGCATTCAAAGCTACCATGCTAGATTCTTCAATTACTCTACGATTTGACACAATATCTTTCAGAAATTTAGCATAAGTAGGGTTTTGAGTAATTACCTCGTGGAATGGGAGTGTAACGTACAACTTCTTTAGCATCTCAACGAATCGTTGAAAGTGAGCATCAAGCTTGCTTTTGTTTAATCGTTGAGGGAAAGGAACCATCGGCACATACTTCCTCATTAGAATTGGCTCTTCTTCCTTTTTCTCCTCCTCCGTGGGGGCTTGAGGCTCATCTTCCAAACTTTCTTTGGCCACTCCTCCTTCCACTTCCTTGCCATTGAGACTAGACTTCTCTTGAGGGGTAGATAGAACTTTCCCGCTCTTCAATGTGATGGCTTCAACATGTTCTATGGAATTCACGTCCGGTTGAGAGGGAAGTTTCCCTATTTGCTTCAGAAGAGAGTTCTCTTTAGCAAGTCTTTTGTTCTCGGCCATTATTTCGTCCATCTTTGCTTCCATTCTTCTAGTGCTCTCCTTGTTACTTTCCATCATCTGCGCCATCATAGACATTATAGAGCTGTCTTGAGAGTTAGAAGAAGAATTACCTTGCTCATTCATGTTGGACTTGGCTTGATAGGGCTTCTGATAATTCCCTTGGGAATATTGCGAGTTTTGATTCGAGCCTTGGCCTTGATTTGAATACGAATTCTGCCCTTGGTTTTGGTTAGAGCCATGACCTTGCCTTTGGTAATTCCCTTGGTAATTATTTTGCCCTTGGTTTGAATATGAGTTTTGCCCTTGGCTTTGGTTATAGCCATATCCTTGCCTTTGGTAATTCCCTTGATAATTGTTTTGCCCTTGAGGCCTTGGAGAGAAGTTGGAATCATCGGACATTCTCTTTTGCGGAGGCTCATAATTTCTAGTGATAGGACTAGCATTTTGATTGTAATTCCTTTGTTGATTTACGAAATGCGCCTCTTCATAACCATCATCATCGTCCTCATATTTCCCTTCGGGACAATTCTTGGTAGAATGTCTCGTGCTAGCACATAAGAAACATGATTGTTGCGCCGAGACTTTTTCTTTTTCAGCTTTAGCCTTCGTCGCCTCAACGGCGTTCACCATACTTATCATATTCTCAACTTTCTTTGTCAAATCAGCCATTTCCCTCTTCATTTCAGAGTTCGAGGAGTCTTCTCTTGACTTAGCCATCTTTTTGTGGTCCACTCCTTGATATCTATCGGAGTTGATAGCAATTTTATCCACAATCTTGAAACCTTGGCTAGCCGGTAGTTCCATTATAGCTCCTCCACTAGCCGTGTCCATCTGATTTTTAGCCTCTTTGCTCATCCCCAAATAGAAGTAACGCATCAGATCGGCCTTTCTAAAGTTGTGGTGAGGGCACTCCCTCAAATAGTGTTTAAAACGATCGTAGGCTTGGTGGAAGAGTTCGTTGTCCCTTTGAGAGAATGTCAGAATATAGTCCGTAAACTTCTTGGTTCTAGAAGGAGGGTAGAACTTGTTCAGAAAAGCGGTGGCTAAATGGTCCCAAGTGCGAAAAGTTCCCGGATCATGATTTTGTAGCCACTCCTTGGCATCTCCATATAGCGACGAAGGAAATAATTTCAAGTAGACATATTCAACGGGTGTATTCCTTGGCTTATAGGTCCGGCAATATTCTTGAAAACTGGCTAGATGAGTGGACGGATTTCCGACCCCTTGAAATTGATCATTCGTAACCATGTGCACTAGAGATGATTTCACATCGAAATCAAAAGCGTCTTCATCGGGAGGCAAAATAACTGAACCATTTCCCTCGAGGGTGGGAGTCATGTAATCTCCTACGGGCATTTCATCATTCTCATCGTCATACCTCCAATTTCTGTTATTTCTCGGTGGAGCGGGGGGATCTTGTAAAGGATTTTGATCATTAGGGTTATTCTGACGAGCGGGAGGATCTACCACATCTTCCATTCTGAATCTGGGCGGTGTGTAATGAATTGGATTTAGAAGTGGAGGTGGACGAGGTCTCGGACCTTGGAAAGCAGGAGGAGTAAGAGCAAGAGGCGGAGGATTCTTTCGAGGTCTACCTCTCCCTCTCTTAGCGGTTGGGTGAGAAGGGTGAGACGTTGAACCTAGCTCTACGTGTTTTTGTCCCCGGAATCTTGTGATCATTCGAATGCCTGCAAGAACAAAGGAAATTCTTAGCAATGAAAGGCAAGAGAAATAAACACAAGATAGGCACAAAACAAGCAATAGCTATCAAGTAAAGAAAGAGTAGACAAACTAAATAATCAAATAGCACCTAGTTAATTAACCTATCCCCGGCAACGGCGCCATTTGATCGGCTGTAATTTAGCGTCAATATTCGAATAGAATTCAAATACTATTGCTAGTCACGATTAATCAAAACAATTTATATTGACTCGGGAAACCCAAGGTCGTACCCAAAAGATAGGTGATTAAACTAATGGTGCTAACGATTAAATTCGGAAAGTCTATGGTTTGGGGGGAATTGTTCCTCTTAAGAGGTTGATAGCAGATTTTTACTATCCAAATGAGAGATTGTGATCAACGAAAAAGGTAAATAATCAATTCAAAGATGACTAGGGATCTATTTCTCCACCTAGACAATTATTGTGACGGTAAAATAGGACACTATTGATGAAATCACATACACATACTTAGAATCTAGCCATGCAACATTGATACTAAGTTCCACTCGCGCTACAACTTAGTACGAAGAGGTTACATCTCGCATAGTACCTCACACTCGCGCTCTATTGGTACTATAGAATATGATTATCTAGCCTCACACTCGCGCTCTATTGACTAAATAATCATGTTCTTGTTTAATCCATGCCATTCTCATTAAGATTAGAGTGTCGCCATGTAACACAAAAACCCTAATGCTTCTTCATTTAGTTCATTTGAAATCATGCTTTTCAGGGTTAGCTACTTCAAACATGAAATCAAGCAGAATTGCTATTGAGGACTTCTCACAAACACCTTATATGCAATCCGAAACATTAAGTTCAAATGAAGAAAAATCATGTGCAAATCATTCATCGATAACATCCACAGTATTTACAATGTCACAAACATGTCTAGGGGATTCATAGATCCCCAACCAAGGTCACTACTCACTCATGGTGAGATTACAATCAATAACAACAAGGGATGAGCAGAAAAACATGTAGATGATTGAGTTTAGGAATGTAAAACCAATATGGAGCAATAAGTGTGAAGGACGATCCGCGATCCGAGTTGTTGATGATGATAGAAAATTCTGGCTTCTTCTCCAAGCTAGCTTCTCTCCAAAAACCCAGAAAAATCCCAGCCCCCCCAAGGTGGCGGCTGAAAAACCCTAGCTTCCTATTTAAACTTTTCCGTAAAAGCCCAAACTTTACGATGTCATGCGATCGCATGAATGGTTCATGCGCTCGCATGAACTCCTGAAGGCTTGGTCTTGTGCGATTGCGGCTTGAGATGATGCGCTCGCATGATATTCTTATGCGACTGGTTTACCTTATGCGACCGCATGATATTCTTATGCGATCGCATGATCCTCTGGTTGTGCGATCGCATGGGTTTTGCATGCGACTGGTTTGCTATGCGAGCTCTGGGAAGTCATTCGTGCGAGCGCATGACTTTATCATGCGACTGGTCCGATCCATGCGAACGCATGAATGGATCATGCGAGCGCATTCTTTTGAAGGATTCTTGCTCCGACTTCTATTTTGCTCTTTTTCGCTCTAGAATGCTCGGTTTGCTCCAAAATCACTGCTCACTTGTGTTCTCAGCTGAATCTCTGTAATAGGCCTGAAATGAACCACAAAGCATCAAATAGCAAGTGAAATCGTAATGGAATGATCAAAACAATAAGCGTAGAGGATGCCTAAAATGCATATATTCTAGTGCTATCAAAACCTTCAATTTCGTGCCCCAAAAACCCTAGCTCGAATCCCCCTTTGAAACTTGATTTTGATTTGAATTTATAGGCAAAATCTGCCTTTAGGGGCCAACCGGCCGGTTGGGGCTTTGATTTGGCCGGTTGGGTGTTTTTTGCATTGGCGAAGTGCTCAGAAAAATATGGCTTTTGAGGCACTTTTGGGAACCGGCCGGCTGGGGATTTCACTTGGCCGGTTGCTGATTTTTGCACTTTTTCGAGGTCTTAACGTCTGATTTTGGTCTTGGCTTAAACTGAAGAGTTGTAGCCCTTTGAGTTACCTTTCCAACAAGCTTTGAATCAATCAATTCGGACATTGTATGAGCCCTGGGCGTCCAAAACAAGTTGCAAATGTCAATATGCTCGAAAATCCATATTTTTGCTCCGAAACTTCGGTTTTCTTCGAGAGTTGATATTTTTGAACCCATGAACCGTAAAGTTGGTTTCTAACCTGAAATGGCAATCAAGAGGGTCAAATGGCATCGAAAGAGACTCGGAACGGATCAAAACATCTAATAAAAATAGAGGAATTATAATCGAGAATTCGACTCATCAAAGACCAAATTATTGGTGTACGAATAATGTTCAACAGTATACGAATTATGTATATCAAGATACGAATGATGATTAGAATGGTACAAATGATGTTTGGTAGGGTACGAATGATGATTAGAAAGATACGAATGATGTTTGGTACGGTACGATTGATGATTGGAAGGGTACGCATGATATTTGGTAGGGTACGAATGATGCTTATCTGTGTACGAATTATATTTAGCAGAGTACGAATTATATGTAAGAGGGTACGAATTAAGTTAACGAGTATATAAATTATGTTTACATGTCTACTAATGATGCTAAAAAAATTATACAATTGGTTTATACTCAATAGGTGGATCGATGCATTTTTATGAAAAGGAAGGTGGATTTTACGGAGGGCATGTGACTGTAGGTGTAGTTGAAGCCGCGAGATTGAAACTTTATTGCTGGGATTGAATATTGATTGGACAATATGGTTAAATTTCAGATATTTATTCATTTATTTATTCTGTTTCTGGGTGAATTAGATATTGAATTTTGGTATGAGGATCTGGAAATGTTGAAGCTCGTGAGATACTAATTCGTTTTGATTTGATACGCAGCCTTTGGTGGATTGCGACATGCTCGCGTGTGGTTTGGATCAGGACTCACACCCAGATAAGCTAATGAGTTCACTGGGCACTGAGCTTAGTTGTGTGATTTGCGAAAGTGTCTTCGACGATGATCGGAAAGGTGATCTGAATCTGTTATTCTATCTGTAGGGCATGGGATTGTGGGAGCGCAACTGCGCAAGTGACGCTAGGGATTGGATTGGCGTTTGGGCAGGAGTATTTGAAAGATGAGAGTGTGACTTTTGCAATGTATGGTGATAGAGCTGTGAATCTGGGACAGCTTTTTGATGCGTTGAATATTGCTGCACTTTGGGACTTGCCGGCCATATTGGTTCATGTACGTTGTTTACTTATGTTGTTGTAACATTTGTAGTTCTTGTATCAAAATTGATTGAAACATTTGTAATTTAGAACAAAATTGGTAAACTTGTATATAACATTCGTAGTTCTTGTATCAAAATTGGTAGTCTTGTATATAACATTTGTAGCCTTGTATATAACCATTCTACTGTAAAAATTGGTAGTCTTGTATATAACATTCGTAGCCTTGCATATAAAATTCGTAGTTCTTAAATAAAATTGGTAGTCTTGTATATAAAATTCGTAGCCTTGCACATAACATTCGTAGCACTGTTTGTTTGTGATGTTTTATTTGAACTACAATACAATTCTGTGTAAGTTAATCAAAATTCGTATACACGATTAAATTATTTTCCAGAAACGGGAGAAAATAAAAAGCGACTTGAAAATGCGATTGCGAATTAAAAAAGAGACGAATTGATTCCGAAAAAATAGGATCTAAAAACAGATACAAATTGATTCCGAAAAAATAGGATCTAAAATTCAGTGTGATTACCATACTACCCTTATAACCATATTTAGGTTCACATAATTTCTCATAAAATCTACATTTCTCATAAACAAATATATTTACAAACTTTTATTTTTATTTTGGGAGAGATGTTATATTTACATTTGAGCTGAATTGAAAATTGAAATCTTGTAATTAAGAGGTCAAATGTTGTAATTTTGTAAAGTTGGGGCAATACTACGAAATTTGCTACAGCCTGCTGAGCTAGGGCTTTGAGCGAAGAACGAAGAAGAGAATACGAGCTGTTACGACACGCCGGAGCTCAGTCCAAAATTAGCTGTTACCGGCGGATAGATAAGGTCTACTGAAATGAGCTTTTTGCTCAGGAAACGGACTGTTAAACACATCCTCACCAATCCGAACATTTGCAAACGTTTTCTCAGCTGGAGCTCCGGTAGCTCGGGAATCGAAATTCTAGGGTTTCGGGAAGCATCGGGCTTGATTAAATTTCAGTTATTTGGTGCTAAAGATGCTTCAATTCGTCGATTTTCGACCCAGGCGTCGAAGTTTCCTGAATATGAAATGCCGTCTGTTACATGGGGTGTGGTGCAGGGACGAAAGGAGAAGCTGGTTTCTAGGGTTATAATCTGTGACTTTCTGAAGAGTATTGGGATCGTTCCTGATGAAATTGAGAATCTGGAGTTGCCTTCTACTGTTGAAGTCATGCGTGAGAGAGTTGAATTTCTTCAGAAATTAGGGTTGAGTATTGATGATATGAATGAGTATCCGTTGATGTTAGGTTGTAGTGTTCGGAAGAATGTGATACCAGTTTTGGGTTATTTGGAGAAGATTGGAATTCCCAGGCCGAAATTAGGTGAGTTTATTAGGAATTATCCGCAGGTTTTACATGCCAGTGTGGTGGTTGAGCTTGTGCCGGTTGTTAAGCATTTGCGGGGGTTGGATGTTGAAAAGGAAGATATCGGGTTTGTGTTGCAGAAGTACCCGGAGTTGCTCGGGTTCAAGACTGAAGGGACTATGAGTACCTCGGTTGCGTATTTGGTGAGCATTGGCGTTAATCCAAGGGATATTGGGCCGATGGTTACGCAGTACCCGTATTTTCTAGGGATGAGAGTCTGGACAGTGATAAAACCGCTTGTCGATTATTTGGTTTCGTTGGGTTTGCCGAAGAAGATATTGGTCAGGATGCTTGAGAAGCGGCCTTATGTTCTTGGTTATGACCTTGAAGAGACTGTGAAGCCGAATGTTGAGTGTTTGATGAGTTTTGAGGTGAGGAGAGAAGCGATTCCTTTGGTGATTGCACAATATCCTCAGATTATTGGATTGCCTCTGAAGGCTAAATTGTCCACGCAACAATATTTCTTCAACCTGAAGCTTAAAATTGATCCTGAAGGATTTGCTCAAGTTGTGGAACGGATACCGCAAATAGTTAGTCTAAACCAAAATGTGATCATGAAGCCAATAGAGTTTCTTTTGGCTCGGGGAATCCCAGCCGAGGATGTAGCAAAAATGGTCGTGAAGTGTCCTCAATTAGTCGCTCTGCAGATTCTGCTTATGAAAAACAGTTATTATTTCTTCAAGAGCGAAATGGGAAGACCTTACAAAGAACTCGTTGACTTCCCGGAATATTTTACTTATAGCTTGGAGTCTAGGATCAAACCGAGATATAAGAAATTGCAAAGCCTGGGAATACGAAGTTCACTTGCCGGATTTTTGAACTGCAGTGACCAAAGATTCGAGGAGAAACTTAAAGCTGGATATATGGAAACAGACAGTAGAGGCCCGTCTTTCTTCATGGGTGGGAAGCTGGAGCTCCCAGGAAGTGAGACTGTGTCAGACGTGGAAGATATGAGCGATGATGAAGTTATTTATAGACGAACTGTCTCTCTTTGAAACTCCTTGTAGTAGTTTTAAGTTTTTGATCTATACATGCCATAACAGTCTCAGCACATGCAATCGTGTATGTTTAGATGTGTTTTTTCTGTTATTTCTATGACCAGTTATTCTCTTATAGTTACATATAAAAGTGAGCAAAATGATCATTTCACATATTTGCTGCCAGGTCGTAATTTGCATTTTCTTTTTTGCTTAGCTTGGATAGCATCACTGCAAAGATTTGTGTATAGGAAAGTTGGATTTCAGTTCTGCAGTTGCGTATTTTGGATGTTGTCAGGATATGGAGTCCGCCCAAGCTAAATGGGTCTCGAGTCTTGAAGCTTTCGCTCCGTGCTTGCTGTGATGGATATCTTTGAAGAATTGAAGGTACATTTATGATTTATCTCATCTGAATTCAAATGCAGCACGAACGATAATATTTGAATTTGGGTATAAATATAATGTCCACACTATTATCACTCAGCCTTGTTCCATAACATAGAATATTGTGAGCTTCAGACTTATAAACTCTGATAATATGTCGCAGGATATCGATATATCTTCTGACAGGAATCAATGACAGCTTATGTAAATATCAAGCGAGTAGCAAGCCATGTAATTTGCAATGTATGAACATGAGACTGGATAGGGAGCTACCCAACAGCAGCGGCACAGGTAACACCCTTAAAATTACGTGTATGTTTGTACAGGCTATTGTCGTTTGAAATATAAACAAAACACGATAACCCATACACATTAGAATATCTTGAGATGTGCAAAGGCCTGATGCATCTATGCATGGACTTAGCTCTGTTGTGACTGGAGCGCCATCCAAAGAGCTGCTGAATTGCTGTATTTACGACGCAAACACTTCTCTACTTCATATTACATTTGTTTTCCTTTGGTAGATTTCTTGGCACAATCCTGCGCAGCAGTATGCTTTAAATTATGTAATCTGATTTTGCCAGCAGTATACTCCCGTATTCCGTTCCCAACTGATGATAGCTTGATTGTTTTGTGCTTTCTCACAAACGTTGCTTTACATAATGATTTCTTCGGTACTTTCAGGACTTTAACAACACATGTTCTGTCCAGGTAAGGATTCGCATGGAGGTCGGAAGGCAAGTCAATTATAAAATCACCGTACCTGTCAGCAACCCCTCGTGCCCTGATCGCCTTCCTCCTATTGCCTGCACCACATGCCACACCCACAACAGCTCCCGAGATTGGCTCTGGATGAGTAGCAATGTTTTCATCCAAACATGCGTCACAGACCACAGCGCCTGTGACAAGAACCGTCGACAACTTCTCCATCCCATACCCCGCCACCTCACCAAATTCCTCCCGGCTCAAAGCGTCATCCCATGAAACATCCCGTCCAGCAATGGACCCCGAACACAGCATCAGCACGAGGATTTTCACCACCACAGATAAGTTCCTCATTCTTGTTTTCAGTTTAAATTGCAAGACAGGCTGTTAGGCATATATATATATATATATATAGTTTCAACTTTCGAATGCCGAAATATGGTCGTTGACTTGTATTATTTGTTAAGCGACTAGGGAAGAAGTAACTTTGTTGCGCAAGGAATTGTTGGGTCAAATTTGAAGCTTTGGTGAAAGTGAGCAGCAGTACGTGTCTTCTAATAAATCTGATTTTTTCCTCTGTTGGGTCACCCGCACTTTAACTCATCGCTTGTTCATTCACGCACTCAAACTTTGTGCTAGTTTTTTGAGACATCTCCTAAATTTTTTAAAAAAGAAAATGACCGCACAATCTCGAACTTGATTTATATAAGTATCCTATCCTAATAGGCCTTTAAATTTGAAATTGCTGTCTAGCCAAGAATATTTTCAACTGATGAAAGGCGAAATGTGTTATTTGACATGTCATTCAGAGGATGAGTGCTAGTAATTTTTAGGATAGATTATTCTGATTTTATGACGTCTCTTCTTGACAATAATTTACGACTTAAATAAGCGATTGACAGTAGTTTTTAGTTCCGTGCAATACTAATGATTTGAAAGTGATTTCGGGTTAATGGATTTGAACATGGAGTATATACAACCAGAAACTAAAGTGAAATATGAACCGTCACGTAGATAAGTTTGGTAGGAAATTGAGGTTTGTGTATTGTATGCTGCATTTTTTTTCCAGCCGCCCCCAACGGCATTCACATATCATCAACTTTAGCTCAAAATTATAGGTATATCCATTGGTCGACTTGATATCGTTTGACTAATTGCCAGTTTAGTAAGAATTTCGTATTGATAGGGGGGTTGCCTTGGACATTAAAGAGAAACGACGTCGTTGGTAAAGAAACACGACACATGAGTACGCTCGAACCTTAACGAATCAAGAAAACACACGTGTGTGGTCACAACTCAGCACACATGCAGAAACTTTATGTTGGATATTTATCTATCACTGAATATAATTACAATTCAAATGATACAGCGAGAATCTGAGCACCAGAACATTTCACATGCAGCTTTGTAACAGAACATACATATGATTAAACTGAGCATATGATTCATGCAGCAAGTTGTATCAGCAACTAATTGTAACAGATCTGAATGATGAAATTGAAGCAGTAACTATTTGTAACTTATCCGAAACAGCAACAAACAGCAACTAATGTGCTCCGAAACTTTAAAACAGCAAGCATTCATATGTAACAGTAAGCAAAATAATCTTTACTGAACAAACAGAGTCATGCAGGTTTACTAAACAGACAGAACACGCATGTAAATGAATCTGAAAACAGAAACATGAATATGAGTATTGCAAGATGTTTAAAACAGAGAAATAACAAAGGACAGCAAACCGAAGATTCAGTCACGTCAATGAGGACGCTGTCCTTAAAGCTGTATTGCCTCCCGTAGGTGCTGGGTCTGATGGCAATGAGCTTCTCAGGATGAAAGAATCACAGCAAGCGCTTCTGCACCGTAGCCTCGCTGATCGAACCTATTCGATCTTTCACTATCACGTATCGGAACAAGAGGAAGTCGAGAGGACTGTGAGGGGATTTGTTTTTGCGTGTGTTTGACAGAGGAAGGACTGACTTCCTTTTATAGGGCTGAGAAGAAACCAACACATCGTGTGTTCAACTGCCCAACCGTCCACAAGTCCATGATATCAGTAACCATCCACAAGCCCATGATATCAGAACTGTCCAACTGCCAAAAAAGACTGACTCAGTCAAGTCTTTGGTCTTGGTTTGACGTTTTGGTTCGAAAATTAAAAAATCGAATTGACCAAAAATGAACCGTCTCAAATGTGGCGCACCCCATTTTCTTCATATCTTTAAACACATTCTCCAACACTTTACTGGCTGCTTCTCATACATACAAACACTAAAAACCCTATACACATCTACGACTGTGCTATACATTTCCACAAACCAGCCCAAACAGTAATCACCTCAAGCTCAATCAAAATCATAAGAAACCAGACAACAGCCCACCACCTCAGCATGGTCCCTCCAGATTCCCAGCTCCCAAAAGGCGCACAATTATTCAATCACTCATAATGTTACGTGGTGGAATATTAGGGAACTTGAGAGAGGTCATTGTAATTGATGTAAGGTTTAGTATAAGAGAGAATTGTAACTAGAGAGAAAAACAACAAATGAATTAACCAAAATATCTCTTCCAGCTTCTTCTCTCCCTTTCCTCTCTAAAGCCATAACTTCTTCCCCAATCTTTCAGTTCGTGGAGACAATCTCTGGGTGTGATATCTTGTATCGCATCATTTGGTGCTTTCACTGAGAGTTGATCATCCATGGCAACCTATTACAATCCATATTACTACTCAAATTTTCAATCGCGATCTGAAGTTTCATTGTTCAATGGCGATGGTGTTGACCAGTGGCTTAATCAGATTGAAGGTTTCTTCATTCGATATCAGGTGATACCGGAACAGAAACTTGCAGTGGCTGATCGCTATCTAACCGGAGAAGCCCTTGATTGGTACCAACAATGGCACCGGGAGATTTGGTGGTGTTCGTATCGTGCTGCTACTTGGGAGGAGTTTGTCAGAGATCTCAAAATATGTTTCAAGCCACCAGAGATCCAAATGACTCATGCGGAGATCGACGATTCATTCTGGAGGAAGTGGGACGAACTGAAACAGATGGTTAGAGAAATGAAGTCTGCTCATTTGGCCTCAGTCGCTGATCTCTCCTTAAGCGCAACTTCTTCTCTGTGATTGAATCAGTGTCTAACCCTATAGTTGAACCTATTCATGAAAATATGGAGTCGGCTCCAGTTGAGGTCAACGAAGAACCAGATGATGATGCATCTTATTTGCCCACTAATGTTGTTGAAGAGTCCGACGACGATGATCTTATTGTGGATATGAGTAATGCTTCGAAGTTGTGTCCAGCAATCCTCTGTCCGATTTCTAAATCGATTTCGGTGGATATATCAAGTGTTGCGGACTCATTTTCTGCACTACAATCAAAGGTATCATTCAACACAACTTATGGTATTTGTCCTCAAGTTTTGAACCTCAATAATGATGCACTTGGCCAACCACAAGGTGATAGGAAGTGTGAAATGTTGTTTGGTGATTTAAATGGTATTGAGCATCCATATTCTCCAACTGTTTGTGAAAATGACCCAGTGAGATCAATATCTGTTTTCGTCTCTAAATTGGCTTTTGGTGGAAGCTGGTGTTCTGTTAATTCACTTAAGATTCGTGGACTTTTGGCACGACCTCTTGCGAAACCTCCAGATGACTTCTCGAAAGAGGTTTTGGAAGCTCATGATGGTGCGAGCAAGGGGAAATATACCATTGGACTTGGACAGGTCTGCATGGCATTTTACTCTGAGGTCGAAGATGTCATCTCCATGAGTTTGACAGCAGTTTCCTCCTTGCTTGAGAAATATGGAGTTGATCCCAAACAAATTGGGAGGCGGGAAGTGGGCAGTGAGACGGTGATCGACAAGAGCAAGTCAATCAAGACTTTCTTGATGCAGATCTTTGAGGAAACAGGAAATACTGATATTGAAGAAGGACCAGCAAAACCTCCTGATGATGTTGTTTTACGTGATGCTGTCTACATGGTTGCTGGAAGGTTTGCAAAAGACATAGAAGATCTTTTCTATGAGCATGTTGTCAAGTTTCAGTTTGGCATGCTTCATCCCGCAAAAATAGGTGTGAATGATTATTGTGGAGAAACATTAGCATTACTCAGTGCATTACAACCATGGAAAGGAAATATGACCGCTCACCGGTGTGTATACCCTATGTGTGTTGATGAAAATTTTGTTTATGACAAGGGAAGGGGTTACAATTACAACAAGGAATGGTATGAAGTTACTGTGAAACGGAACTTGAAGGGGAAAATGAATGTGTTGATATATATTTTGGTATTGGGATATATGAGGGGGTTACATCCAAGTGTTCCCAGTTTTGGTCAAGTTTGTTACTGTCATCAATTTCAGAATAGAAAATGAGACTTTTAAGCAAGCTATGCAAGGATTTTCTGAGAAAATTGTTGGCATGATGAAAAGTGAAAGGTCATTTGAGCCTCAACGAGGTCCCATAATTCTCGCCAAGATAAAGAGTGATTATGGAGCTCTAAGTAAGGGGTTGGGAGCCGCAGGATACACTAACTTGATCGGGACATCAAACATGGCTGCTGCTTTGAAGACTGACGTTCCATGGGTTATGTGCGAACATGACAATGCCCCTGATCCCCTTCTTCATACTTTCAGTGGTTTATTTTGCGATCAATTGATTTATGGATATCAGAATGTGGGGAAGAGTTCATTTATGAACAAAATCACTACAGATGTTGATGTGCTGCCTCATCCGGTTCCCACAAATTCATTATTTGTCGAGCACACAGATCACACGAATCTGAGATATCGAGTGATCCTTGAAACACAAGCGGTTGAAGGTTTCTTGGACGATGTGATTATTGGTAGGCCTTCGGATGTTGGGATCGAGGAGGTGACTCTGTCGCATATGTTTTTGTTTGTGCTCAAGGTAGTTGTAATAAGAGATGTGGTGATGGTGGCCTGATATTATTGGAGAGACTAAAAGAGGAATCTGAACAAGCAGTAGCTACTAATTGGTGGGTGGTTCCATAGGGTTACTAATAATCTCACTGACAAAGTTACTGGTCAGTGGTATGGGTATGTCACTCCCAATGGTTTCACTGATATGCTAGCTACTTATATTGGGAATGGAGAGATCATTGAAAAGCTTTGTCAAATGGGGACTCATGAGTTTGGCTCAGCGTGGTGAGCAAACTCCCCCGGTTGTTTCCAAGCCCGGGTTCGATTCAAGTCCCTACCCACTTCTCTTAAAAAAATAGAAAGAGCAGATACTAAATGTTGTAAGCTAGAGCTCAAAGAATCAAAAAAAAAATGGGGACTCATGAACATGGACAAGAAGTTGGACAACAGCTTCACGGAAATTTTGAAGACGCAGAGTCATTCTTTGAGACATTAGACGACATGATTCCGATTGTGGATGGGAGGTGGAATGACGCAGTGGCTAACCTTGCATTTATGATGCGTTTCTATAACAAAGTTTTCATTTTTTCAATGCCAAGGCCATCCGAATTGGTTGAATTTGACCATGTGATAAATTTGGAAGTTAAAGGATTTCAGGTCATGTCATTTTGGCAAGCTCATGGGACAAATAAGGTTTTGCATTTTTTGAAGAAATGCAACCAAGCTACTCGCAAATGCAAAGAACTTACAAACCTTGAGGACAAGGTTTTCCGAAGGATGGAGGAATGTTACGTAGTGGAATATTAGGGAACTTGAGAGAGGTCTTTGCAATTGATGTAAGGTTTAGTATAAGAGAGACTTGTAACTAGAGAGAAAAACAACAAATGAATTAACCAAAATATCCCTTCTAGCTTCTTCTCTCCCTTTCCTCTCTAAAACCCTAACTTCTTCCCCAATCTTTCAGTTCGTGGAGACAATCTCTGGGTGTGATATCTTGTATCGCATCATTCGACCCTTCTACTTGTCCTATCCTCATTAGTCGTCACTCTTTAATGTTAATGCATATGTAGCCATTGGTGTATTGGTGTAGCGGGAAGGGGAAGTGTTACTGTCACTTTTATTTTAAATTTATTTTTGAATAGTATATATCTTCTTCTTCACTTCACCTCCTGTTGAATTCTTATTACATAAATCGTTCCATATGGTGTTATGGAATGAGATCTCAACCAACGCAGCAATTTGCTGTTAAAACGAAAGCGATGTCATTCTCTGTTTATAGTTTCAAAATTACGAGATTTTAGGAATTCTTATGTCAATTTTTAGATTATTTTTTTCCAATATACGAGAAATGTTTTCTTTTGAAAGGCAATACATGAGAAAATATAAATAGATACAGTATTACAATAAAATTAATATAAAAAAAACGTCACTTTCAATTGACTGTTTTTAACTTAATCCTATAAAATCAATATCCACTATTATACAAAATAATAATAATAAAACAAAACAACAACTAAACAAGTGCCATAAAAGCCGTTATGTACGGGCATGGGCATCAATACTTGAGATTGGGGAAGTAGGGCAAGCCAAATCCAACGACACACACTCACTTCTACAGCTACAATGTATTTAGACACGACAAAGACCCGACACGACATCTCGCCATATTCTCTTTCACACGTATCCCTAAAATCAACGGTCCAGATCGATCCATCCACGTCGATTCCCTCCCTTCAATCTCATAATATATCAAACGAGAAAAAGCCATCTCATCTCTCTAGCTCAAGCTTCTCTCAGATTCCGGCAATGGCGGATTCGGACAATGAGTCGGGAGGACAGAGCGGAAACGTCATGGTGAAGAGGGAGCAGGACAGGCTGCTTCCGATCGCGAACGTGAGCAGGATCATGAAGAAGGCGTTACCGGCGAACGGGAAGATATCGAAGGAGGCGAAGGAGACGGTGCAAGAGTGTGTGTCGGAGTTTATTAGTTTCATAACGGGGGAGGCGTCGGAGAAGTGTCAGAGAGAGAAGAGGAAGACGATAAACGGAGATGATCTGCTGTGGGCGATGACGACGTTAGGGTTTGAGGAGTATGTGGAGCCGCTGAAGATTTATTTGAGTAAGTTTAGAGAGATGGAGGGGGAGAAGATGAGCTTGGGGATCAGATCAGTGCCGCAGCAGGGGGATGGAGGAGAGTTTGGTGGTGGTGGGATGGGGTATGGTGTGATGCAACACCAGCAAATGTATGAGAGTGGAGGATATGATCATGGTGGTGGTGGTGGTGGTGGTCGGAGAATGGCCACCGGAAGGCCCGGCGGCCGGTAGAACTGACGGTAAGGAATGTTTAGATGATTGAGTAATCAAATGAATTATGCTTTAACTACAGTGATCCGGAAAATAGCCATTGGTTGCAAGAAAATAGGGAGGAAAGACAATATCAGGGAAAATAATAATAAGAATTTTTTTTTTATGGAAAATAAAATTTTCTATAATTTGTGTTGGTTATGTATGAAAATTTTAATAGAAAATTTAATGAAAAATTCAAGGATGCTTGGTTAACACTAACATTGATAATAAATGGAAAGAAAATAATGGTCTAAAGTGTAATAGAAATCAAAGAGAATGGGTGATCAATGACGCAGACGGCGACTATCAGAGATCAACTTGATCTCTGCCCTGGGATTCAAGCATCGTCTTTTTTGTTGCAAGCTCCGTCGAATGCAGATTTACGCCATGTCTGGATCGAGCCAACCACCAAAGTCCGCACCAGAATCGACAATTTCGACAGCGAAAACCCTACCTGAACGATCGCTTCTTCTTCAAGGTTACTCCTGATTTTCTCCCGGCGACACCCCGCCGTCACCGCAGAGATCTTCGCTCTTGGGTATGTTCTTCAAAGATTTGCTCATCGATATCGTCCGGACCTATCTCAGTAATATCCTACCGCCTTCCAAACCCTTCGCCGCATCCAATTCCGAACCTCTTCTCACTCCGTCGTTCACTACTGTCCAGATTCGTCGACATTCCCGAGCATTTCACAGCTAGAAACCTACGATCGAAGATCACCAGAGATGGAGTATTTGGAGATGTGTGGATTTTGATTTTCCTTTCATTTTTTGGATGAAAAGTTTTAAGGAAAATATGCTAAATTTTCTAACTTATTTTGCTATTATTTCCTTTTTGTTTTCTCTACAACCAAACAGCTAATTTCAGTTTTCAATCTCCTAAACTTTGCTTTCCCCTATTAAATGATTATTTTTCGTATGGTTACACAGGATATCTTCAAGAACTTGCCAATTAACTTTTATTTTATCCCTTACTAGAAAAATTAATAAAAATATTCCATTCAGAGCAGATGTCCACTTTTCCCTTAAATTTAAATGTCCGAATTAGAATCATATGAGAATTTCATGAGAAATGAAAATTAATCATAACCGTATAATATTAATATCAACGATACTAATAATTTCTATTTAATTAAACTTAAAAATATATTTTACAAAGTATTAAGAGCACGTTGGTCACTTAATTTTTAATATCCCCTCTCATCCCTAGTTCTAATTGGCCAACGCCGTCGCAACACGTACCTGTGACATCAACTGCACTATATCCAGTTCGTTTCGTCCTTCCTCAACCTACCAATTCGTAGCAAGCCAAAACGTCGATTGTTTGATGTGAGAATCTTTGGGGGTTTGAATTTTGGTTTACTGGGGGTTGACTCTTCACATCACAAAAGAAGGTGGTCGTCCTGTTTAAAGTGGAAGAATTTTGCTTTTCATTTTACTCGGATGTTATTTTCTGTATTGCTAATCAAGATGGGAAGCTGTGTTTCAACCAATACACAAGCTCTGCGGTGGTATTGTTTTTATGAATGGGTTCGAAGATAGGTTCCAGAAAGAAGCTAATTTGTGTTCTTCATCCATCTGCCCTTCACTCACGAAGCCCCCAGAGTACATGCCAGAAGACTTGCTGAAGTATTCAGCACGGATTGGAGGCGCGACGATACTTGCCAAAACCAGCGCATAGCACTAAAGGGGACTATGATGAGAATGGACCATATCTGTCCTCCACCGCAGATGCTTTTAGGAAAACATTGATAGTCTCTCAAATATTGTAAGCCTTAAGGCGGCAGATTTTAACCTCTATTTCTTTGATGTAGAAGATTCAGCTATTCTGAAGAGAGAGAAAAAAAGCTCTTCCTCAAATCTCCAATCAGCGTTGCTAACTCTCATTCATAAAAACGTCATACTTTGAAGTCCCAGTCCTCCCCTTAGACGGTGGCCAATCTGCTTGATGCATCATGGCCTGCGTGCCAATTCTGTTTAACTAATTAGTTGCATTCTGTCATGAAATTAATACAAGTGAGAGAGGACTCATGGTACGTAGCTTTCTAGTTAACCCTATTTTTATAATGCGTATTTTTCTAGTTAAAATGTGTAGCTTTCTGTTAAAATTTGTAGCTTTCTAGTTAAAATGCGTAGCCTTTCGTTTAAAATTTTCTGCTGACCGTACATTTATAATGCGTAGCATTCTGTTTAAAATTTATAGCAGTCACCAGATCTCAACCCTAAAATCCGTAGCATACTTGCCTTCTAAGCACCTGAAACTTGAAAATGCATATTAATTGAATCAAAATACGTGGTATAATATTCGTAATAATTGAATCAAAATACGTAGCATAATATTCGTAGCAATTGAATATAAATGTGTAGCATAATATTAGTAGTAATTAAATTCGTAATCCGTCATTTAAAATTCGTAGCCTGTCATTTACCCATTTTTATAATGCGTAGTTTTTTAGTTAAAATTCGTAGTCTAGTTCATATTATGCGTAGTCCAATTAACACAATTCGTAGTTTTTTACATAGTTTACTGTGAATTATGAGACTACCCTGTATGAAGTAATACTACGAAGAAATAACAACTTTTGCATTGAAATGAAAATACCAATTACATAATATTCGTAGGATAACCGATACAATTTGTAATGAGGTACACATAGACGTACAATATCCAGAATGTTTCTCTGTTGTAATTGTTCAAAGACGCGTTCAGGGCAAACCTCTCTGGCAAATCGGGGTTGGCTAAGAACAAGTGACCACAAGATCAGCCCGACCTTCAGCAATAGCATTATTTCCATCTTCCCTGTCGTAGCCTGGAAGAAAGTACCCTGGAAGGCTTTTCTCATCGGGACGAGACTATGGGGGCAGTCGACTTTCTCTCCCACTGTTTTCATTCTGGGCTCAACCATGTGGCAATAAAGGATGTTGTATTTGTTTAGCGCGTTTGCCATATAGAGACCGTACCCATAGCTTGTGGATTTGAGTCGCCGGATTCCATGTAGTTGGCAAAAGGTGACAGCCTGATACCAACTCGTTCAGGTCCTATTTCTTTGGAAATAGCGTCAACTATTTCTAAAGCAACTCGACGAGGAGGAGGAAGCGGAAGGGAGCTGAGTGGATGCCGATTCGTAGCCGGAAGGTTCGAACTCGGATCGGTATGGGGATTTTAGTTTGATTTTGATATTTTGTTTTCCTAATTTGCCCTTAGATCCTAATTAACCCTAAAATAGTTACCAATTATGAAACAAATCTAATTTAATTTCGTGATAGATGGATAAGATTATTTCTCATTTCTCACATAATATGGATTTTTCATGGGATCTCAACCCTTAAATGTCCTTCTAAACTCCAAGTTTGTAAAAATCGCTAGGCGCTAGTCGGGCGGAAAGGGTCCTTGAAGATTAATCGGGGATTAATCGGGGCTTAGGCGGGGATTAATCGGTTTCGAATTTTTATATTTTTTAAATATATATGTATAAATAAGTCATTTTATAATATAACAATCTGATTTTTAATTTTACATAATACACTATACAATTAATTTAAAATTTTATTTTGAAAGATGGGGTCTTATTGTAATGTTATGAACTTTAAGGAATTTTCAATTGTACTGTTCATCATCTTCCCCCATGAAGCCCAAACATCGTAACACAACCTCGGCACCCACGGTCGATAATTTGGAGACCAACATAACTTTTAACACCTTAAATTGATTCAATACAAGTAAAAATTTCGCCTAAACACACTAAAATCAGCCAAAACGCACCTAAATCTGCTTAATGACCGTTTAATTGATTAATCGGAACGGATTGTTAAAAAATACCTAGTCGGCCGTTTTCTTGAACACTGCTAAACTCTGAGTCCAAAGATTTGTGATTCACTTTGGTTTTCTTGCACTTTACAAAGTCCTATGCTATAAGCCCAGCCCAACTCTTGGTCCACAAAATATTAGCCTCGCCAACGGCCCAATAGCAATTACTCTAACCGCATGATAAAATTCACTTCAAATGACATTAATCTTCAATATACAAACTTCAACGTTTAATTTTCAGTTCAAATTTAATGGAGAGTAGTTGAAAAGCAGCGCCAGCAATAATAACATGTTCAAAAAACGAACCAATAAACAAGCCGGTCAACCTTATCGGGCCCTTTAACTACCGGTTCATCCCATTGGATCGTGCAGAAGTCAGTCCAGACAATGGTCCAATTAAATATCCATATGAATGGAAATCGAACCCGTTGATACTAATCTCAATATTTCGGTTCAATCTCAATACCAAGCTGATTGATACGTAGGAGGTTACTTGGGCGATAATTCAAATAAATTCAATAATTAAAATTCTTCAAATTAGTCTTATGCCTCTCCCAATAATTAAAATTCAAATAATTATTAGTTCACCAATTTTACGTTGCCCCACTCAAACCATTACTGTATTCAATTTACAAATTTAATTTTTATGGATTTCAGTAATGTTTGTTTAATTTTCAGGACTCCAATATTCGTCATCAATGATTTTTGAGTTTAAAAAATGCATTATTTAGTTTTCTGCTCATCAAGGATTTAAACTAACCCAAACTCTAATTCGAATTAAAATGGAAAATCTCATTATTCGAAGATCTTAACAACATTATCTGATTTGGGAACGCGCGAAACCTCTGCAACAAATTCAAACAGCTTTATTGTCGAAATTCGAAACCGAAGTAATTACAACTCCAACCACTTCTCTTTTCCTAATCCCTCGTTGAGATCGCCCACATCCGCCACGTGTCCCTCCCCCAACACACACTTCTTCTCCCTCTATAAAACGGCTCAAACTAGCAGCACCAATCACAAACAGAGCATCCGGAAAAAAAAACACACACACACAAAACTTCAATGGAAGCTGGAAATGGTGGTGGTGGTGGAGGGTTTCATGGCTTCCAGCGGCTCCCCGTTCACTCCAATCCAGGTCTGAATCAGTTTCTGAATTCTGCATGCAATTCGCGCTCAGATTTCACTGTTCCATTGCTCATGACTTGCTCTGTTTTTATTTTTCTATTTTTTCTACTTAATTTTTAATCTGTCTCAAAGTCTCCATGTGCAGCAAGATCAAGTCGGTTTCGACTCCTTTGATTGTTTTAGTTTTACCTTTTTCGATTTTTTCGGGATACGAAATGTGATGCTGAAAAACAGAGCCGAGTGCTGCCAGTTGGTAGTGAGGAGTACTGACGTAAGCGTCTCACCATGAACTTACACGTGTCTCACATGCACCAAGCTCTGCCTCTTCCCATCATCCCATTCGCCCCTTCGTATTTAGGCTTTCAAAAAGCCTTAATTAGAAAAGCCCAATAATATCGGCCCAATATGAGATTTTTGACCGTTGGTGATTTTACAGGGATGAAGCGAGCGGGAAACCAAAACGGAGGAGGAGGAAGCAACAATGGCGTGATCGCTGCTGTTGGAGAAGATAATGAGTGCACTGTAAGGGAGCAAGACAGGTTCATGCCGATCGCGAACGTGATACGCATAATGCGGAAGATCCTTCCGTCGCACGCTAAGATCTCCGACGATGCCAAGGAGACGATTCAAGAATGTGTGTCGGAGTACATAAGTTTCATAACGAGCGAGGCGAATGAGCGGTGCCAGCAGGAGCAGAGGAAGACGATCACGGCTGAGGATGTGTTATGGGCCATGAGTAAGCTCGGGTTCGATGATTACATCGAGCCGCTGACTTTGTACTTGCACCGCTACCGTGATATGGAGGGTGATCGTGGAGCGATTAGAGGAGACCCGTTGGTAGTGAAACGGGCGCCTCCGGCTGAGTATGGGATGATGGCGGCAGGGTATGGGGCTTTTCCTCCGACTGGTGTGTTTCATATGGGGCATCATCATGGGTTTTTTGGCCCGCCCGGGATGGGGATTGCCGGGTATTATAGGGATATAGTAGCTAATGGGAATGGCGGTGGACCACCGCCGGCTGGAGGTGGCGCTGCTGAACAGAACCAGAGTCAGTCTAAGTGAAGTTTAGGGTGGTGGTCCTTGCATTGGAGGGGGTAGTGAATTGGTTAAGTTAAAATGTAACATGTAGTAGTGATGGATGTTTGAGAAAGAACTCTTGGAATCAAAGTATTTGAAAGACTTGATTTTATTTATCTTGCATTTACCAATTTTATCCATCCAATCTTACACTTACATTTCGTGGAGTATTAAAACGACGATTCCGTAGAAATTAAGGGTGAACATGTATCACCTAAACAAGATGGATTACACTTTGAAATGCTCAAAATTTAAAAACAAGAAAATAGCTAGCTGGTTTGAGTTGCAGGGCTTTCTATGCAGACTTTCTTAGCTTCACATTGATTGTCTATAAGACCATTATTGACATCTTGTTGAGAAACTTCAGAGTCAGCTTCATATCGCTTTCTCTGTGGAATCACATGGAAGAATGCAGTCTTCCAGTCTCGAGTTTCTATGAACTTGAGAAGTATCTCAATCACTTGGTTAACAGTCAGGACCTGTATCAGATGCATTGAAGCAAAAGATAAGTAGAATACAAATAGAATTGCTTTATAGGTAAAATGAAATATATAAAAAATATAATACCTGGGAACTTGACATCTTCAAATACTCGCCAATAGGAAGTTTTGCCGTGTGGATTCCCTGTTCAGTAGCTTTCTGCATAGTTATACCTTTCCACCTATTCCGATCCACCAATCCGCCAACAATGTATAGTTTCTTAGGATCAAGGTCTTCAAGCATAGTTTCCGAGTCGGCAGTCAAGTAAACCAAATCATCCTTCCGATCTTGCAACGCTTCAATGTAAGATCGACTTTCCTTCTCAATTAGCCAGTTGTTGTATCCAGGGATTTTCAATAATTGGGTCTCCATATCTCCGCTGCAGCTCGTCAGCCAGAGGTGACTAGGAGATTTACACCTTCCGTTCATCGCATAACAATACATAATCTGTAGATTTTCCCACGCAAATACATTAATTAAGCGAGCAGATAATCTAAACCTTCCCAAGAATCGATTGACACAAGGCACAAAAGGCAAAAATTCAGCTCATTAACGAATAATTTAACTAATTGCCATAAAGTGACGTCAAATTCTAACAGAACATTATATCGAGTGTGAAAAACAAAACCTGTTGAGTGAGACTGTTGATTTCATTAGGAGACATGAGATGGGAGAACTCAAGATCAATAACAATATTCTGCCCATGCTCTTTCGCCTCGGTCAATCTCTCAATCTTATCGGCCTTCTCTTCATTCCTCTTCTCCATCCTCTCCTTTCTCAAACCCCTCCTCACTTCAATAAGCTTTGCTCTCTCCTCTTCATCCACACACGTCAATTTCTCTTCCCACTCCTTCCTCTTTCTCTCCACCTCCTTCTTCTTAAACTCCTTCTCCGCCGCTTTCTTCTCTGCCTTCTTTGCCTCGTACTTCTGCTGCTTCAGCAACTTCTTCTGCGCCCTTTTCGACATTTCCTGCACCCTCGGCTTACCATCATTACTCTCCTCATCTGCATTATCTCCCACAGGAGCACTTTGCTCATTCGGCACAGCATCCACTTCTTCGCAAATCAATATTAATCCATTGTCCCCAGCATTCGCCGCAGCAGCCATTTGTTTTTCCGAATCCGACACAACATCCATTGTCCGCACTTGTTCGCAAGTTGATACTAATTTTTCACAGTTCATAAACTTAAATCAGAAACCAAGCTTACAATTGCCATATCAAAATTTCAATCAAAGTTCATCACTGTGTAAAACCTGACCTGCAACAGACTTGAAATCCAGTAGATTCCGAAACAACAGGAGTGATGAAACTGGAAAAGCGACCACGTTAACATTATCGGTTAAAAGGTCAGTAACAAATTACAATAAACAAACCCTAGCTAGCATATGTACTTAAGATGTGTGAAAGCTGAAGCAATAAAAAACGAAGGAAGAATACACTCACATGGAATCAGACGAGATGGACTGCCGGCTGCGAAATGAGAACCGAAATGACGACGCCGAGGTAGGATTAGGGTTTTCAGCAGGCAGTCGGTGCAAAGCAACATTTCGATTGGTCTGCCGAAAAATGAACAGTTTGAATGGTATATATTTTCACAAGCTATCATAAAATAACAAGCGGGGATAGCTCAGTTGGGAGAGCGTCAGACTGAAGATCTGAAGGTCAGGTGTTCGATCCACCTTCACCGCAATAACTATTTTTAAAGTCAGGGGCTCAACATGCGTGCATCATTTCCCAATGCTAGCCAAATACGAAGAGACATGCATACCAATTGTCGGTTTTTATGAGAACTTTGTTTGGTGACCGTTGAAGAAAAGTATATTAACAGTCTACTGTAGGCAAATGGCACCTTACAAATGTAATCTAATACTTCGACTGCATTCAACCAAGTTTGTACACATGGAAGTAACACTCAAACATATATATCACACTTCCTCGGCCAGAATTTGACCAGATCTATCCAGTGAGGAGCTCTCTCATGGAAGGTGCCTTGCATAAGGTGATGGGAACGAAGGCAGATAGCTCGTATGAAAACCCCTCTATATCCATGCTTCTCTTTACACAAATCCATGAAAACCCAGTCTTCATGTCTGTAGGCAAGACTATAAATGTCGAAGATATGTCTATAAGCGATCAGACGAGACTATAAATGTAAACTGATTTACATAATCCAGCCTTCATGTAGAAGATGTCTGTCTGTACTCTGTAGGCTATGTGTTTTGAACCTGTTGTTCAGAAGCTTTTAGCGGGACACATTGGATCGTAATCATATCTCTCCCCAGCTTTTACAAAACGGCCCTTCACACGCTTTCTGACATCCGCTCTTTCTTTTCGAGAGGCATACCTTATTTTATTATCAAACCTATTCAGAACCAGGAAATTATATTAAAACATGACCTTACTGCCGGTTTAAGTGCTTAGCAATGTAACTGTAAACCCCTACTACAGCAAATGACAATGAAGGTATAACTCTTAAAGGACCCAAACGGTCTCTTTGGATATACAGGAATCAGGTGTGGCCTTGAGCAAGGCCGGCTCATTCTTGAGGCAACTAAAGCCCTCGCTTCAGGCCTCACCAAATGTTGATTTTTTTAGTTAGTGAAATTGAGTTAAAAGGCCTCATTTTGATAGAAAAAAAACCATATTTTGATGAAAAAAAGGCCCCATTTGATGAAAAAAAAGAAGCCACAAATCCTTCATATGAACTTTATTTAAGAAAAAAAGGCCTCATATTTTCAAAGGAGGGGTTAAAAAGCCGCAAAAGTTCAGGCCCCGTAATTACTTAAGCCGGTCCTGGCCTTAAGTCAATAAGGGATAACATGTAGAAGTCAAACGAAAGAGTGACACTTACTTTCTGTTCAGTTTCTTTTCCTTGTAGCGTCTGACAGCATTGTCCCTGCTTACTGATGTCAGCGAATTTTGTGCACCAGAAGGACACCACGGAGGTTCGCTCATGGCTATCAAAGAAGATACTCCACAATCTTGATATTCTCCATTGCTACTTTCATTAGTCTGCTCAGAGCATGTAAGTGTAACAACAGAATTATCATTCCCAGCTGCGTAAACAATGGGATCAGCCTTAGAACTGACCACAGAATCAACAGACATAGGATTACTGCAGGATGGCTGCATTGAGTAGTCACGCAGCGCAGCTGGTCCCTGGAAGAAAAATAAAGCGTCCATATTTTCGTTTAGATTAGTAGAAATAACATAATGGTAATGCAACATACACCGAAGTATCATACACGTTTAGCTGTACCCATCACATTGCATTCAGCATCAAAACCTTTATCTTGAATTGCACATCAAACTTACAGTACAGCTTACAAAAGAAGACGAAACTGGCATTAGACGAAAAACAAACCTTAGTAGCTTCAGTGTCTTGTGTACTTGTGCTAACTTCATAAATATTTCTTCTAGGAAATAGGCTGGCCATTCCTCCGTTCTCAAGGAGGTGTTCAGAATAATTTTGGGAATAACCAAAGAGTTCTTCATTGATCTCTAAATTGAAGTCAATGTCAGCCATGTTGAAGTCGCCATAAAGATCGTCGCCATCAGAGGATTGAATGTCTTCTATCACAGAACAGCATGGCTGCATGATGAATCAGAATAAGCAATCAAATTGGGAATTCCTGAGAGCTATATGAAAAAGGCACATGTCTGGAGCAAGTGAAAAATACCTCTCAATTATACAGCTTTCAAAAAATCACCCTGGAGTAACATACAAAGCAAAGTAGCATACTAGATGGTAAATACTGGAAACTCAATCTTAACTGAGGCTCCTCTATTCTAAATTATGTTCTTTAATAGAGGTTGGACATTATAACAGTGCTTAGGGAACTTACCTGCTGGTCACTGAAGCAGCTGTCAGGCAAATGCACCACAAAAACACGATATACACTCAAGATGTTGGACCTATCATAGGATGGTTCAAGGCTAAGAGATGGAATGTCATCTTTTTTCTGGAACATTAGAAAGTTATTCATCTTTATACCTATAGAGTTTCTAAAGTTATAAAAATCTGTTGTTTATGGAACGACGTATGAAGGACCAATGCCCAACAATAGGTCTCTATAACTCGACAGACCTCTCATGAAAAGCGAGTCAGGTGAATGAACAAAATGTATATGTGTGGACGCACTATTGAACTATTCTCCAAGCCTCCAATCTCCATGATGTATACCTGATGCACTCATGTCAGGAAGACAAATATATTTCTAATTCATAGTTTTTGCACACCTTGAGAGGAATCAATTGCTCCTTGTAGATGGTTGTGGATTTGGGTGCACCCATTGTTGATGAATCCATTAAAACAGCGGGCTTGACCTCCAAATCAAGGATTTGACTTGCTTCTGACAGGCTGGTATTAGTTTCCTTTTCCAAATTTACAGAACTCGGAGAAGTTTCCTCAACAGACCCTGTCCCTTCCTTACCATCTAAATCCACTGCTGAAACAATATCAGAAACAAAGGACCAAATCCTTGAAAGTTCGGCAGCTGACGGACAGCCAGAATAGCAATTAATTGTCTCTCTTTTATGTGTTGAAGCAGATGAAGCATTCCCATGGCCGCCCCAGTCACAATTTTGACAAAGTGATGTGTTCTCGTCATGGCATCTAACTATAGCTGGCTGAGAAGTACATCTTTCACAAAGAAGGGTCCTCGAATGGCGATGGGCAAGAGCATTCGCTGAGTGAACATTGCGGTCACACGACAAGCACAAGCATGCAGAGTCAGAACGGCAGTAAACCATGGACCTTTGCTCCCCACAGAAATCACATGACCGACCCATCGATAATAAAGCTTCAGTCTATGCCACTGAACTGAAATTAAACTTCGCAAACAAAACTATTGAATGTCAACGTAATGCTTATAGATCCTGAAAAGGGCAGCGAAAACATATCAGCAATCTGAAGAAAACAACACAAGATAATAATTAATCTGGTTCAACTAAAGCAAATCTTCAAGTGAAGAACCTACAGAAATTACGACACCAATCATTGTAGACCCCTTCAGAACTTTTAACACTCAACCACCAATAAATTGTTAAAAAGGGAAAAGACAGCAACGGGATTCAAACACAACTGATAGGATAAAAACTGCAGTAAAAGCCAATATTACAAAATTAGCAGAGAGTTTAAATGAAAAATCTATTCAGTTTAAACAAAAATACACAAATGAACATAGAATTCCCTAATTTTAGAGATCTCAAAAGATCTGGTATTCAGCAACATTAAAGTCAACTGCTTAGCCAGCAAGCACATACATGTTAAACAAATCTCATGAGACGCAAACCTAAACCATTTGTAATCCAAAATCAGTCACCAAAAACGCTAATGAAACGCGTCAAACAAATCTCCTAATACGCCGACCTCAACCATATCCAATTCAATCAAATCCGAACAAAAACCAATCAGCCGCAGAACAACCCAAAAATCAACATGAAAACGCAATTGTCAGTTATCAAACATGGCCGAACACTAATTCCTCACCAGCAAAAACGCCGTCCAGTTCCACGAAGACAACAACCGCAACAGATACGGCAGCAGCAGTAGCGTGGTATCTTGAGATGAACAATTGCGAGAAGAAAGAAGGATGAAGTTAAAGAGTTTTTTTTTATTTTTGATAAAAAGTTTAGCGGTTTTGGGAAAACTTTTTTTAGGCCATAAATGGGTGATTATTTTTGTTTGAGTGGGGCTCACTTGATAAAATTAAATATCTGTCACACAAATATCTTCTCTAATCTTAAAATATCTTCTATTCTAAATTGCCCCACTTGGCATAATATCTTGATGATTTGCTCCAACAATAATGTCCAAATCTCATTTATAAAATAATGTCCAAATCTCATTTATAAAATAATAGAAAGTAGTTTCAAAAATCAATTGAACCAGTCTCATGGCGGTTTGTTTAGCTCTTTGGTTTATAACCAGAAGTTTAATGGTTCGAAAAAACAAAGTTTAGTGGTTCGATCAACCTGGAGTGGAGGTGATAGTTTGTAAGGATTTATTTGTGCTTCAGACATCAATATTACTGCGTGGATGTGCTGAATAATATATTTATTTGGATGAATTTGTACAAAATGTAAACCAATCGATTGAAAGTATACTCATATAATATAATCATATTTCATCCCAAACTTATAATGTAGGTTTTGAGTTTAGTTACAGCTAAGTTGAGTTATTTAGCATCATGGGTAGTATTCTAGCGGTCATAGTCTTTGTCGAATGATCAAGAGGTCGACGGTTCGAACCCCTTGGATGCACCGACATGAATTTGGGGCTTGTCCGTTTCTTGCTTATCATAGTGAAATTTAATTTAAAAACAAAAAAAATTGAGCTATTTACAGTTCTGATAGCATGATCATTAATGATTCAAAATTTTTGATGCATCCCACTAATATGTAATAACTAGAGACAAGTTTATCATCAAAAAAATATTATGAAAATATATCAAAATGAATGTGTGGATCATAAAAGTAATGAATATTGGTTTTTTTTTTTGGTTATTTTATTGATACCTCGTGATCAGAAATGAAATTTGACCACTTTAGAGAATAGATTTTAGTTTTGTTGAAGTTGCTAATTTATATGGAATTATATCCCGTATTGATTTAAAAGCCTAAGCTTGAGAGTCACGGTTTAATAATCAAATATATGCTAATAATTAATCAAGTTTCTTACTTAGCAATGTGAAACAATTTCTTCAAGTGCATACTCGCAACCAGTTTGGTAATGGGATGATCGATGACCCAAAAACTTATGGATGTAGTGCATAATGTGTTGAGTCATTTCACATAATTATTAAAAGTTAAGGGTGTTAAGGAATTATCAGTCGATCGGCTGAGGTATTGGTCTGTCGTCAGCCGACCGGCTGGGGTGTTCATGTAATTATTAACTGTTAGGGGTGTTAAAAATGATGCTGTCAATACACATCACAAATCTGCTCCCCCTGTCAGGAAATCCACAAGGGACAAGACTATCCCATTGAAGTTGAAAGATTATGTCTGCAATATCACTACTTCTTATCCCATTCAGGAATATGTGAGTCTATCTGCTTGCTCTCAGCCTTATAACTCTTTTGCTGCCAACTTATCTGAGTGTAAAGAGCCCACAAGTTACACACAAGCAGCCAAAGATAGTAAATGGGTTGAAGCCATGAACACAGAGATGACTGCCTTAGCTGAGAACAATACTTGGGAAATCTGTGATCTACCTTTGCATAAACATGCCATTGGATGTAAATGGGTGAGCAAAATCAAACATAAGTCAGATGGTACCATTGAAAGATATAAAGCTAGATTAGTTGCAAAGGGATTTACCCAAGAAGAAGGTCTAGATTATACTGAAACTTTTGCACCAGTTACCAAGATGACCTCAGTAAGAATCATTCTAGCCATTGCTGCATCCAAGTCTTGGCCTACCTTTCAGATGGATGTGAATAATGCTTTTCTGCATGGAACATTAGATGAAGAGGTATATATGCAGCTTCCTCCAGGCTACAATAAAGATGTGAAAAGCAAAGGCAAAGTATGTATATTATTGAAGAGTCTATATGGCTTGAAACAAGCTTCAAGGCAATGGTTCAGTAAGTTCACAAATGCATACTGTCATATGGTTTTCAGCAAAGCTTAAATGATTATTCGTTGTTCACATTTACAAAAGATGGCACTTTCTTGGCTCTACTAGTGTATGTGGATGATATCATTCTGACTGGTACTTCTATCCTACAAATGGAAGAAGTTAAGGCCTACATCAACTCTTGTTTCAGCATCAAGGATCTTGGTCCTCTCAAATATTTTTTGGGGACTTGAAGTTGCTAGGTCTTCTATTGGCATATTCATTAATCCGCGGAAATATGATGCTATGGAGTTACTAGAAGACATTGTACTATTGGGATGTAAACCTTCCAAGATACCAATGGACAGCAAACATACATTAGATCTTTCTACAAGTGAACTCCTGCATGATCTTACTGAATATAGAAGGTTAGTAGGCCGACTAATCTACTTGAATGTTACCAGGCCAGATCTTTTATAACCAGTCCATGTTCTTAGTCAATTCATGTGTAATGCAATCCACGCAAAGATCACTACCAGGCATCCCTTAAAGTCCTGAGATATGTCAAAGTTGCACCAGGCCAAGGTCTATTCTTCTCATCTATTGCTCCTCTAACTCTTGAGGCCTACTGTGATGCTGATTGGGCATCATGTCCTGTTACAAGACGTTAGTTTCTGGCTTTTGTGTTCGAATTGGGTCTGCTATTGTCAGCTGAAAAACTAAGAAGCAACACACCATATCAAGATTTTCAACTGAAAGTGATATAGGTCAATGGCTCATTTCACTTATGAGTTAATATGGATTTCTGGTCTTCTCAAGGATCTGCAAGTCAATCACAACACTCCAATCCCTTTATTCTATGACAGTAAGGCTGCATTACACATCGCAAGGAATCCGGTTTTTCACGAGCGGACAAAACATATTGAGTTAGATTGTCACTTGGTGCGCCAATATGTCAATAACAAGTTCCTCGCTCCGCAGTTCCTTCCAGGCGCTAACCAGCCAGCGGACATCCTCGCGAACGCCGTAACTAGGGATGCACAAAATGAGACCGGACCTGACCAAATTTTACGGGTCGGTCCAAGACCGGACCTTAAAAATTCCGGTCCGATCTGGTTCACTGTCCATAATTTTCATAATTTTCGGTCCATCGGGCCGACCCAGACCGTAAAATTCCGGTCCGGGTCAGGTCCGGACCGTAAAAATAAGAGTATTTGATCCGATCCGGTCCACTTTTCACAAAAATCCGGTCCACGGTTCGATCCCGGTCCATATATACCCGGTCCGATCCACGGTCTAAGATTTTAAAAAATTTCGGTCCACCGGCCCGGTTGTGCATCCCTAGCCGTAACTGCTGAAGTGTTACATCGGCTCATTGGCAAGCGGGGCGTGACGAATTTCCTGCACCCATCCAGCTTGAGGAGGGGTTTTAACAGTTAGGGGTATAAAGGAATAATCAACCGACCGGCTGAGGTATTGGCATGTCGTTAGCCGACCGGCTGGGGCATCCATGTAATTATCAAGAGTGTCTTGTGTTCGGATTGTAAACCTGCGGGTTAGTTTTGTAATTGTAAAACTTAGTTCTTTATAACAGAACTATAAATAGGAGAATGGCGCCAAGATGCCAATGAATTCGAAACCCTAATTTTTCCTTTCGTTCTCCGATCGCTCTTGATCAATCCGGCGATCTGCTCGTGCGATCTTCGTTTGCCACATCGGCGACTTCTCACAATAATCCTTTTTCGAGACTCAAAAAATCGTTAGTAGGCATGCTCTAACAACATGCAGTTATATATCGGTTTTGGGGGGGGGGGGGTTAGGTACATATCTCTTGTTCCCAATTGGTCACACTAACAACATGCAGTCATAGTTAGGTTAATTTGAACATCGTACTATATACAAATCTTGTGATAATCATCCCAATCCAAATCTCCGACTTTCTTTCTAAAACCTTCCATAGCCTTCTACAGTCAAACCAAGCTTCCATCACACTTTTCCACCGCTGCTTTGCCTTGTGGGCGGTGGCTGGCGACATGGCGGAGTTTTGGCTGTGGGTGGTGGTTGTGGCGGGTTGGCGGACTGGTGGGGTTGGAGGGGAGTCAAGCGGCGGGTTGTACATATGTTTTGTGTTTATATTGTTCCTCAGTTTTGCTGAGTTTTGGTCTGCAAGCCTTTGGTCTTGCGGTTTCGGTTTGTTTTGTTGTTATTTCAGTTGTGAATGTTTCGGCCTTCCGGGTTTCGGTCTCCAGTTACTGTGTCCGGAAATGGCGGTGCTGCCCTCTACAAGGGAGCTTCTACCTATGCCGTGCAGCAGCACAGCTGTTGGTTTTAAAGGGAGAATGCTTGTATGACTAAGGATGCTATTGCTAACTCAGCGAGATCGCTATTGCTAGATAAGCAAGAATCGACACCATATCCTGGTCAAGACTGAATAGTTTTCTTTTAATTCATGTTGTTTGTCCTGTTTTAGTCTTCTTGTAAGCCTTTTATGGCTTTGTACCCCTATCAAAAAAAATTTTTTTGCCTTCGTCGACTTCTGTCGACTGTACAACAGTACCAAAAAACAACTTGGACAATCAAATGCAACCATCTTTCCTTGAATTTAATCCTATCTGCGCATTCATTGTTTCTTACCCAAAAGTCAAAGTTTTGAAACCAGTCACATTTAGAGCATGCATGAACTGGAAAAACTGAATTTGAATCGTATTATAGACTTTATTGATAATAAAATTTGTAGACTTATTTTAAATTTTAACATCAGATGATCAGAGAGTTTATAAAAATAGACTTTTGAATCCATATTTGATAAGAATTGAGCTAAAATTCAGTAGGAAAGTATTATAATAGACGACGTGATGTTAGTGGCTGACTTAGAATGCCATGTACGAGGTGAGACACTAAAGTCAGCAATGACGGACGCCACTCAAATCCACAGTGGACGAAAATTCGCATATATCTTCAACTTGGAATTGGACTAGCATGCATTTTATGTGTGTCCCGGCCGCTCCATCATTTGTATAAATACAGAAGAGTGCTCAAACCAAAGATCACACACCTATCCGCTCTCCACCCGCCCGTCCCCACATTTAACATCTAATCGCTTGCGAAGAAAATGGGAAGAGTTCATATTATCGTAGCGGCACTGGCCATGCTACTCATGGCAGCCTCCTTCGACGCGATGGCCGAAACCACAGTCTTTGCGGACAAGGTTCCAACCGCCGCTCGCGAGAGTGTGTACTATCCTCAAGGTAATGTTTATATGACGAACAATCATGAGCTCTTATAAGTTATATAACACTGAGCTTTTTTTTTTTTTTTTGAATATAACACTGAACTTGTTCCAATAATTGAATTCTAAAAACTTTTCAAACTTAAAAGGTCGTTTTGTATTGTGAGTACTAATATCAAAATTCAATAAAACATTTCATCATTTTCTTTATATTCTCATCTTTACGTGAAACAATAAATGAGAAAATATATTAATTTTTATAAATTTAATATATGTAATGTGTACAGGATGCAGATGTTGCTTGTTTCGATACAGACCGATAATTGAGTGCATCAGTGTTTGCTGCAATCAGGATCTCGCCAAGTGCTGCGTGTAGCTATTTATGAAGTCGAGTGTGCCCGAAATTAAGGTCAAAGAATGGCCTCTCGACATCAGCTATCGATTTCTGAATCCAATGTGTCTCCAATAAATGAGCAAAGCTCTATTTGTGTATCCAATAAGTTCCGGAGGAAAATTTGCAAAAAGAATACTATTATATTATATGCACTTTAAATTTTATATTAAATATCCCAATTGTCATTTTATTTTGATATTTCAATTCATAGCTGGTTCTTAAATAATTGATTATTTAATCGAGAAATAATTAACACACAAAACTCCAAACATCGAAACGTATCGTTTAGATGACGAACTACGTGGACAGCTGGTGTATGTCGATGAATGCCAGCAGAGGTGGAGGAAGAGGAGTCGTGAGTTGATTCCTTTAAACGATTTCGGTTTTTGATTTTACACGACTCGGCGTTCGATAGGATTGCTGCGTTTCCAGATTCTCTGCTCATTTGTTTCTCCCCTTTTTTTTGGATCGAAGATGTCCTACGCCTACCTTTTCAAGTATATAATCATCGGCGATACTGGTAATCGATTGCTTGATTCATTTCTCAGTTCGGTGTTTCGATTTTATGTGTTGCGATCGGGTTTGGTTTGCGGACTTGTTAGGTCTCTGCTTTTGTGAAATTTTTGATTTGTTGGGAACTTAATTCGACGATTGCCGAAATTCAATTGGATTGAATGGGTTGGAAAATTCATAAGATGTGGATTTTCAGTGTGTTTTGATTTTCAATGATCATTTAGGAATCATTTTTAGACTATATTCTTTTCCTTCGCATTTGAGCCTTTTAGAAGGTAGAATTTAAATATTGTTTTAGAGGAATTTGGGATAGGATATGACATTAAAGCTACAACTAATTTCATATGGGGGACTAGAGTTGATAATCAAAATTTTGGAGATATATGTGAACTGGTTTGGTTGAGTTGAGTATTGATTGATATCCATGGTGTAATTTGGACCAAGTTTGTGTTGTTTAATGTATTTTTGGTGTGCAGGAGTGGGTAAGTCATGCCTTCTTCTTCAGTTCACTGACAAGCGATTTCAGCCTGTACATGATTTGACGATTGGTGTTGAGTTTGGAGCTAGGATGATTACAATAGATAACAAGCCCATAAAGCTGCAGATATGGGACACGGTTCGTTGCACTCGTTTTATTTTTTACGAAGTTTTCTATTCTATACATTGGTAAATGGAAGCCTTAGAGTGCTTCAGGTTTAGTAGACATATAGTTTCATGCTTAGTAGGCGTTAGAACAATATAGCCTGTAACTTTAAAAGTAAAGATCAGCTCCACATGAAAATATAATCGATAGAGCCTTTATGGGATAAGCATACACGACAGTGTTAAAAGGTATCTGTTGTTTCATTATTTTTGTCTTTAACATGGAACTCTTTTTTGTTCAAGAAATGTGATCCCAGTAAAGATACACAGAAAATATCAGACACTCTCCCATCCCAATCTAATGGGTTTTTATTTTTGAGATGCTTATAGACCATTGTTCCAAATTGACATACTGTATTTTTTTGTTTGGTAATGTAGGCGGGTCAGGAGTCCTTCAGATCCATCACCAGATCTTACTACAGAGGAGCTGCTGGCGCATTGTTGGTTTATGATATAACCAGGTACCAATTTGAATGTGGTAGTTGGTACAGTCTCAGTTTGTGGTAGTCAATATTTGTTAATATTTTAGCGAGGAGTGGACTCCCTCATCTAGCTTCCAAAAGATTTTAGATTGTTTACCTTCTGAAATCATGGTACCTTTAAGGAGGGAGACTTTCAATCACCTGGCAAGTTGGCTAGAAGATGCAAGGCAGCATGCTAATGCTAATATGAGCATTATGCTCATTGGTAATAAGTCAGACCTTGCTCATAGGAGGGCAGTTAGTATCGAGGAAGGGGAACAGTTTGCCAAGGAGAACGGTTTGATTTTTATGGAGGCATCTGCAAAAACAGCTCAGAATGTAGAGGAGGTGATCAATCTCTTAAATTACACAGTCTAATACCACAACCCTGACTTGATCGGTTACAATTTGACTCATTGTCTCTCTGATTCTGATCTTTTCTTTTCTTTCAGGCTTTTATAAAAACTGCTGCTACTATATATAAAAAGATACAGGATGGAGTATTTGATGTATCAAATGAGGTTAGTTATTTCTCGTTTACTGGCGTCAGAAATCTGTATGTGAAGGATTCTTACCTTTAACCTTCTGCAGCTAGACAATGCTAATACATACGTTATTTATTATTCGACAGTCACATGGCATTAAAGTTGGATATGGAGGCATTCCCGGGTCATCAGCTGGCAGAGATGGTTCCTCTTCACAAGCTGGAGGCTGCTGCAGTTAGTTTCTGAAATCATTCTCAGCCTACATCCAGCTTTGAAAATTTCTGATTCTACCATCCTGTCGTACTGTACTGTAAACATTGATGCACATGGGACTACACTCGTTTCTCGCTTTTTCCATTTCCGGCGCCGGAGGCTCATTTCTCAGCCTGATTGCAAAATGTGTTTCCTCTTCTGATTGCATGTAAATTTGCCCTTCTCGACAGATAACCTTGTTGATAATGTATGAAGATTTCTTATATGTATAGGAGACAAAGGCTTTCGTTGATCTAGTTCCTGAAGCTGAAGAGAGGCCTGGTTGCCTGAATGAATTTTTTTTGTATGTCAACAGAATTACGCCTTTACCCTTCTGCTGACTATAATTGATCCTGCTGCTGTCGGATTCAAACTCAGACAGCCGCCAAAACATCAAACACCGTCTGATGAAGTTTAAGGTTAGACTGATCAATGTCGTAAACTGCAATCCTCAAAGCAATGAATCTGATGCATATCTCATCTCGTTGGCGTACTCACTTTCCAAATATACTGCGCATATTCTCTTATTCCACCTCCGCCAAGCACTGGTCCTCAGCCTGTCAACCAGATTGGGATTTAGGGTTTCAATTCAAGAAAAATTCTAATGGTAAAGTCTTAAGCTTGGGTTCAGCTGGTCAGGAAATTTACTGGTGCAATTCGAAGTTACGCGATCTTGGTAGGCTTGGCCAGGTCAATGATGCTCAGAAGCTGTTTGATGAAATGCCTGTGAAAGATGTTGTTTCTTATGCAACTATGCTCAGCGTTTATGTTAAAAACAATGATTTGAATAAAGCTGAGAGGATCTTTAGGTCCATGCCGGAGAGGAATATAGTGGCTGAGTCGACAATGATTCATGGGTATGTGAAGGCTGGCAGGATCCGTGAAGCTCGGAGAGTGTTCGATGGTATGTCTGAGAGGAATGTGTACTCTTGGACTAGTTTGATATCAGGGTATTTCGCTAGAGGTGAAGTTGAGGAAGGGCGTCGACTGTTTGACTCTATTCCGGAGAAGAATGCTGTCTCATGGAACACTGCAGTTTTGGGATATGCTCGCAATGGGTTACTTGATGAAGCTCGGGATATGTTTTATAAGATGCCTGAGAGAAATACGGTGACATGGACATCGATGATCAAGGTGTTTGTTGAGAATGGTCGGATTGATGAGGCTATTGAAATGTTTAATCGAATGCCTCAGCGAAATTTGTATTCGTGGAACATTATGCTTGGGGCTTATTTGGGATGTCAACGGATAAATGAAGCTGTAGAGCTGTTTCACTCAATGCCGCAGAGGAATGAGATTTCGTGGACTACAATGGTCACTGGTTTGGCGCAGAACAAGCTAGTTGAGGAAGCAAGGCAGTTCTTTGACAAGATGCCGGATAAAGACATAGCAGCATGGAATGCGATGATTAAAGCATATTCCGACGAAGGTAGATTGACGGAAGCTAGTGCTTTATTTGATTCAATGCCGGAGAGAAGCATTATAACTTGGAACACGATGATCGGTGGATTGGCTAGATATGCATCCAATGGTGAGGCGTTGGAACTCTTTGTGGCGTTGCTGCGATCGTGCTCGACGCCTGACGATGCAACCTTCACTAGTGTACTGCCATCTGTTCACGGACTGCTGGAAGTCACGCAGATTCATGCTTTTCTGATACGTATTGGTTTTGCGAGCAACACTTCGGTCGCTAACGCACTGATCACGATGTATGCCAGATGTGGAGATCTTGCTTCTTCTAAGCGCGCATTCGACGCTCTCGATTCCAAAGATGTCGTGTCATGGACAGCGATGATCTTGGCATACTCGAATCACGGCCACGGCAAAGATGCTCTGCAAATTTTTGGTCAGATGTTGAAATTCGGCTTCAAGCCTGATGAGATCACATTTGTTGCTGTCCTGTCAGCTTGTAGTCATTCCGGCCTGGTCAAAAAGGGTCAATACATTTTCGACTCAATGCAAAATGTATACGGCTTGGAGCCGAAGGCTGAGCACTACTCAAGCCTAGTCGATATTCTCGCTCGCGCAGGGCAGGTAGACGAGGCAATGACAGTAGCGAGCCTTGTTCCTAAAACAAAGCAAGACGGAGCTTTCTTCGGGACGTTACTAGGAGCCTGCAAATTACACGGTCAAGTGGACGTCGCAAATCGCGTAGGGACCAAACTACTGGAGCTTGAGCCAAGTAGCTCGGGTGGATACGTTCTATTATCCAACGTCTACGCGGCGAAGGGGAAATGGGAAGAATTTGCAAGAGTGCGGAAGAAGATGAAAGACATGAATGTCAAGAAAGTGCCGGGTATCAGTCAGATTGAGGTCATCGGGAAATGCCACACGTTCTGTGCTGGAGATAAATCGCATCCAGAATTCAGTGAAATCGAGATGTTCTTGAATGACAGTCTGTTTCCTGTTATGCAGGACTATCAATCTCTTCAGGCTCAAAAATGCAACACTGACTGCTTCCTCTTCGAACAAGTCAAGTAAGAACAATTGATTTCCAAATTTTAACTTTATTAAAGATGTTTATAACTTTATTAGTTCGTCACATCACAATCACATATATATTTTTAATTAAATATAATTTAAAATATGCAATTGGGACGCATGTCATCAAAAAAAAAAAAAAAAAAAAAAGCATGAAATTTATGTTCTACAAAACAGGCCTTACTTGAATGTAATTTTTTTTTTGATGAAAACATTTCATTCCAAGCGAAAAGGCGTACAAAGTCTTGAAAACATGGGAGAAAATAACAACAGCGATACAATCGACAACTAAACCTGAAACAAAACATAGAACCATGAACAATAATCCAAGTGAAGTCCGTCGATCATCCACTGCCGAGTCATCTTCACACCAAACATGCTTCAAAGGCAAGGCACGCCAAAAACTGGCCAAAAAGAAGAAGTGACCCCGCAGTCAACTTCAAAGCTACCATGAAGTACAGGCCAGATTTCCTTGAACCCTGGATAAACTGCACAAGTGATCGTACTAAACAAGCTTCCCGCCAAAGGTAGCACATCACCGGTCCTCCATAAAAGGCAGTAACGAGGACTTAAGAGCTAGAGCAAGTTAACTAGCCGGGAACATTGAGATGCTCCACTTAGCCTCACGCCGCGGACGATGATAAAACCACCGACGACAGAAAACATCTAATGCAACAAGTGCAGTCCATAAACTAACTCCTACAAATACCAAAGTAACGAGACTACACAGATAGACCGCGCGGAACCGGTCAAAGCGACACTAAACGTTCTGATTCAAAAAATCGAACGAGACAAAATCACTCTCTTAGAGAGAAAGGACCGCGTAAAACAAAAGAGCAATTACTAATATATACACAAAAAATAAAGTCACCAAGGCCGTCACGGCCACCCGCCTCCCACCCATCCGCCACTCACCATCCATCACACAGCCTTCTACCCAAGCACCTAGCCCGCCACAAGCCAGCCCTGAACCGTCCTGCCGCTAGACAGGAAGCAGTCCAAGGCGACCATGGAGGTGGACGAATTAGGGAAGGGAAGAAGATGCAGGAGGAAGGGAGGAGGAGGCCGAAGGAGCTGGAGCTGTGACTGGCCTCTGAACAACCGCTCAGGAAAGATGCAGATGAATAGTAAGAGAGATGCGAGAGATTTCTCGGGAAAGAAGACTCTTACTTGAATGTAATTTTTTTTTTTTTGATACATGGGTTAGTATTGTTAGGCATTAGTTGTTATAATTAGAGGTTAGGGTGAGGATTGAACCCGGGCATCATCTGGCGCCGGGTGAGTATGCTCCACTGAGCCATATCTCATCCTCCTTACTTGAATGTAAATTGAAATGTATAGATTGAGTTTTGAAATTTTAGGAATATTTAGAAAATTTTATTTGAGCAATATTATATTCATGTATCTTATAAATTCATAAATGTTTATTAATAATCCAGTTTTGTCATAAAGAACATAAGCAAGCTATTTTTTTTTTTTGATTGATAAGCAAGCTATTAATTAAACTAAGACATATTAATTAAAAGAAGAAGAAAAAGACATAATGAGTAAAAAATAAAAATGAAGTGATCACAAAGAGCTGCAGCTGCTACAAATTCCTTAAAGATCGGTACTTTTCCAACGCTCCGGCGTTCCTCGAGGAGTGTGTAAACTGGGTTTATGAGAATATGTTTCGCGATGGAGGACTGATCAATTTAGGGCACGGTCGTGGAATTGGGGGTTTGAATCATGGAGTTGGAGATCCTTGTTTACTCTTGAGCTCCGATCCAAAGCCTAGACTCCGGTGGACGGCTGATCTTCATGAAAGATTCCTTAAAGCTGTTACTCAGCTTGGTGGCCCTAATAGTAAGTCCAATTTTTTCCTTTTTCTTTTTTATTTTAAATAAATGTTTTTGTTGTTGAGTTTTGATTGCTTAAACGTAGAACTAGGATAAGATGTTAATTTGTTTTGTTATATTTTGTTTTTTATTTATTTTTGATTTTGTGGATATTGAATTATGGAACTATGACTTATAAGCTTAGTGATTGTGGAAGGGCTAATGTCCATCTGAACTAGCGAAATGTAGATTGTTGATTGCTTGAAGATGAGTGTGTCGTGCGTAGTGAAATGGAGTACAAATACTCTGTAAAAGAACGCTGCTTTTGGTTCTAGTTAAGTGCAGTGAAGAAAAAGGCGAAAGGCGAGGAAAGGCGAAATGGGTCATATGGCCTAGGCGAGGGGCGAAAGGCGAACGCCTTTTGGATTAAGGCGTTCTTTAGTGTAAATCTTTTTTCTATATTAAAATAATGTCAAATAACTCACGAAAAATAAATCTAGAAGTGTAAAACGATGTAATTAGCTATTCTATAATCATTAATGAGTAAATAAACATGTACACATACACTAAGTCATGAAATGCCGTCATTTAGTACTAGAAAATCAATTTTAGGTTCTAGGGTTTAGTAAGAAACGATGTAGTTTTGCGCCTTTGTCGCCTAGGCGAACGCCTCTCGCCTCTCCGCCTTATCGCCTAGGCGACAAAGGCGCACGCCTTTTGGACACCGCCCGCCTTAAGCCATTGAAGGCGTTTTGCCTAACGCCTGGTCGCCTAGGCGAGAGGCGAGCGCCTAGGCGTCGCCTTTTTATTCACTAAGTGTTGCGTGGTAATCCTTACTCTTCAAGGTATTTAAGGTTTTTCCAATCCCTAGTGGTGTAGTTTTCAGTTTCGGTGTGAAAGTATTGAACTGTGAACATAATACGATGATCTTAAGCACTTGTCAGATGGACCGGGTCCGAAGTTGTTTCCTGTCCAGGGAGACTCTATGTTTTCCGAGTGCCCTTTGTTGATGATGTGTTTCTTTTCTGCTTTATATCTTGCCATCAAGAGCATTTTAAGATCTTTGCTGTCTTTTCCCTAATATTCATGATTGTTTACAGAGGCTACTCCTAAGGCCATCATGCGGACAATGGGTGTGAAAGGATTGACGCTGTTTCACTTGAAGAGCCACTTGCAGGTTCGATATTTCTGTATACAAGCAATACAACTATGTGACTTCTTTCTCGGCTTCAGCTAATTGTTGTGAATGGTCGTCATTTTAACAGAAATATAGGTTGGGTTTGCAGTCGGGAAAGGACATGTGTGATATTGTCAACGATGGTAAGCCATTCATAAAGTAAAGATACTTTTCATGCAAAAAATTACGGATATCCAACATCAAACCGTTAACATCTGAGCAAATGTAAATCATAAAGTCTCATAATTATTAGTAACTTATTATCTTCAAACTCATTGAGATCCAGCAACTGATCATAGATTCTAAATTCCATATATCGGCCTTTCAGGTCCATACCTTGTAGAAGGTCCGGAGAGTAACGATTCTGCCTCAAAGTTGCTCGCTCCCGACAAATATATGTAAGAGACTATATCAGTTGTGAATATTTCGAAGCTGTTATTACTATAAAAAAATCCTTGATATTGCTAATTTGATTTGAGTATAGTGGGCTTGAAGTGAAGGAGGCATTAAGAGTTCAAATGGAAATTCAAAGTAAATTGCATTTGCAAGTCGAGGTAATCATGTATCACAATCACACTAATAACAATGTTGCAAGTTTTTTTAATGGAAGCACCTTCTATTCAAAAAAAAAAAAAATTTGTTGCAAGCTTTTCTATGTCCTACGATCTTAAGCCTGCTATCATTCAACTGTTTCATTATGAAGTTATTCGTGTTAAACCCCATTGTGAGCTTTTGTTTGTGAATTGTCAGTCTGCAAACATAATCTATTTTCTCTAGTGCAGGCTGAGAAGCACTTGCATATTCGTCAAGATGCTGAAAGAAGATACATGTCGATGCTTGATAGTGCTTGCAAGTTGTTAGCAGATCATTACCTTGGAGCCGCGGTAATAGACGAAGAGAAAGATAAATCTCAACGCATGTGGACAAACAAGCCAGCTCCAGCTATTTTCGCACACAACATAATTTCAAACTATATCTTCCGACCATCAACAGTAGCTGGACTCCATGGCCTGGAAGAACTTCTTCCCAACCTGTCCACCGCAAGTTGCCTGACTTCACACGATAGCCCTGCCGGTATGCTCCGCCGCAAGGACCTTGGCCTGGATCCAAAAAAAAGGATGCTTAATGCAGATTTAGACCCTCAGTGCCTATTGTGGGGTGAATCCAATTTGAGAATGCCCAATGTCTGCGTCTCCCAGGGGATTATCAGGTATAGCACTTAGGGCTAGATTGCCTTCCATTCAACAGATTACAAACAAGGTGATCGCTTATTTGCTCCATCTTAGTAACCCTATGGTATCCATTTGCCGGCCTCACCTGTAATGACTTTAGATCTCCATCAATCAAGCTATGTCTCCTTATCAATGAATTTGAACAAACAAGCTATTTAGGTGCTGTTTGATAGAGAACAAAATTTAATTGAACTTTATTTAATTTTATTTAACTTTACTGAACTTAATTTTACTTTTATCGAATTTTATTTAACTTTACTGAACTTCAAAAAGTAATTTTTTTTAGTAAAAGGTGATTAATTTAACTTTGCTTAACTTTATTTAACAACAGGACCAGTTAAGAACTACAGTAGTTTACTTAAAGATGTTGCTTTTTAAACTCACAAGTCTACAAACAAAAAACCATACATAATGGGTTGCAGCAAGACTTTGGGGAGAGTGAATCTAGTTTCATAATAGGACAGGCATACTGAAAGTCTATAACTACCTGAGTTTTCATTGTGAGAGAATTAGGCAAGTAACTAAAGTCATCTGTCAAACCTCTGGAGTCTGCGGAGGCGCAACTCTTCTAATGAAAGATTGCCTTGGGGTGAACGAAAAGGAGGCACTTCAGCGCTTTCACTAGCACCGCACATTTCACACTCGCTTAACAAAGTTGAGTTTTCAAAGGTACAAGCACGACATCTCCATGTGTTGGATAACCAGGTTCTTTGACCTCTCCCTACAGTGCCTCTTCCAATAGTACGCCTCCTACGGAACAACCTTCTAATAAACCTTAAGGGCCATTGGAAAGCCTTTTTAACAGCTCTCATGACTACTGTAAGTGGGTTGGGGCCTGAGTAAGCATCTCGGAGGTAAAGGTACAGAAACCCAGCCAATACGCCACCAAGATGTGTAGTGAATGATACACCAGGAACCAGCCATTGGACAAGTAACAACTCGACCCAAGCAGCATATTTAGCAGGAAGTAGTAGGCCATGCACATATGTGTTATCTTGTGACTGGTAATTAAGAATGACTTTCAGCCCAAAGAGGATTCCAGAAAAACCAGCATCATATGTGAAGTAGTATGGTCTCTTATAATTCAAAACCAGGAGGGACTTCGCCAACAGCAGAGTAATACTGTCACGCCCCGAAACCCCATGGACGTGAGTAAGAAAATTTACATTACTTCTAATACGAGCTTACATTGACTTTCTTACAAACATACTTAAACTCCCTACCTTTACATACATAAAAAAATATCTAAACGCACTAACAACAGTGTTATGAATCACGCTACAAGAAAATGAATCAAATAACATCTTATCTTGATGAATATAAGCATACGTCTCCACGATGACCTTATTCCTGAAAAGGATTAGGAGTGAGTTTTGGGAACTCAGTAGGAAAACTTAATTTCAACCGTTAGTCCACAAGTTATATGCTCACATGACATACCAAGGCATATCAACAACTATATGAGTGATGCACGTGATATGCAATGATTGATGTTTAACCATGTTTCGCATTATTCAAAACTGGTAGACTTTCACGACTCGGAAAGCTACCGGCCACGTTTCACACCGGTCTGGCACCAACCATCATCCCATTCGCGGGATCTTCCTGCAGGGTTTAGGGACTACCACCCAAGGATATCTCGTATCCCGATTCAAATCCTTTCATTAAAAACATCTTCCTTTCAAATACATGAATGTCATGCGTGAATGTTTGTGTTATGTAATGATATGCATATGTATCACAAAGGATAAGCAAATCATCCCCAATTGACTTCAAAGATAAGCTCCAATATAAATACTTTGAAAGATTACTTTCTAAACTAGCGTATAAGGCATTTTAGGACTTCAATTCAAGAATTCAGAATTAAAACCCCATATTTCAGCATATGGACAGCCCCAAAACAGTGGATAAAACTCACATGGAAGCTTCAAATCATTCAAATACACTTTAAGCAAGTAACACATACATCAAACTCAACATACATGAACATAAAACTCATAAACTAAGAGAAGAAATTAAGAAATCCTACCTCTTTTTCTCCCTATAAGTTGCTGTCCAGAATTTTAAGTGAGTGTTTTTGTTGTTGTTTCTCTCTCTTTTCTTGCCTAAAGGAAGTAAAATGACTCCTAAGATGGCTTATATAGAGAAGATGCATAGATGAGTCATCTAATAATGGAATTAGGTGGAGACAAGTGGCTACTACTTTTAAGGAAATATCTACTTACTTAGATGACAATTTGGTTTTTGCTTCTTAAGAAAATATCTACTTAAGTCTCTAAAAATCAGGATATTACATTCTACCCTCCTAAAAAGAAATTTCGTCCTCGAAATTTATGTTTACCTTATCATACTATCGGTCAAACAAAGATTAGATACATATTAACTAAGTTTAAATAAAAAACAACCACTCTAAACTTCAAAACCTAATGTATTTCTAGTTATATTTTTTTCACTCCCCCCGATTGGATCTACTAACTAGCTCTGATACCATTTTGTCACGCCCCGAAACCCCATGGACGTGAGTAAGAAAATTTACATTACTTCTAATACGAGCTTACATTGACTTTCTTACAAACATACTTAAACTCCCTACCTTTACATACATAAAAAAATATCTAAACGCACTAACAACAGTGTTATGAATCACGCTACAAGAAAATGAATCAAATAACATCTTATCTTGATGAATATAAGCATACGTCTCCACGATGACCTTATTCCTGAAAAGGATTAGGAGTGAGTTTTGGGAACTCAGTAGGAAAACTTAATTTCAACCGTTAGTCCACAAGTTATATGCTCACATGACATACCAAGGCATATCAACAACTATATGAGTGATGCACGTGATATGCAATGATTGATGTTTAACCATGTTTCGCATTATTCAAAACTGGTAGACTTTCACGACTCGGAAAGCTACCGGCCACGTTTCACACCGGTCTGGCACCAACCATCATCCCATTCGCGGGATCTTCCTGCAGGGTTTAGGGACTACCACCCAAGGATATCTCGTATCCCGATTCAAATCCTTTCATTAAAAACATCTTCCTTTCAAATACATGAATGTCATGCGTGAATGTTTGTGTTATGTAATGATATGCATATGTATCACAAAGGATAAGCAAATCATCCCCAATTGACTTCAAAGATAAGCTCCAATATAAATACTTTGAAAGATTACTTTCTAAACTAGCGTATAAGGCATTTTAGGACTTCAATTCAAGAATTCAGAATTAAAACCCCATATTTCAGCATATGGACAGCCCCAAAACAGTGGATAAAACTCACATGGAAGCTTCAAATCATTCAAATACACTTTAAGCAAGTAACACATACATCAAACTCAACATACATGAACATAAAACTCATAAACTAAGAGAAGAAATTAAGAAATCCTACCTCTTTTTCTCCCTATAAGTTGCTGTCCAGAATTTTAAGTGAGTGTTTTTGTTGTTGTTTCTCTCTCTTTTCTTGCCTAAAGGAAGTAAAATGACTCCTAAGATGGCTTATATAGAGAAGATGCATAGATGAGTCATCTAATAATGGAATTAGGTGGAGACAAGTGGCTACTACTTTTAAGGAAATATCTACTTACTTAGATGACAATTTGGTTTTTGCTTCTTAAGAAAATATCTACTTAAGTCTCTAAAAATCAGGATATTACAAATACCTTGGGACATACCAAGTAAGGTTGCGACCATGGTAGCGAACTCAGCGCTCCCCACTGAAATTTCCAACTGGTTTCCCTTCCACAAAAGTGATATCATGTTGTAGACCAGGTGAGAGTCATTTGGATGAAAAAATGGAGACAGTAAGAAACGCTTGAGGTCCGTATACTGCATTAACCAATAGCAACACGATAAGCATTTCTCAATAGATCCATATGATAAAGCAGAATTACCAACCATAAATGGCCAAATACAAGATTGATACATTACTTCTCAGAGAAAGCTATATTGAACTGATTATCTTAAGAAATTTCTCAGAAAAAGACCTGCCATTAAAATCTGAGTCTTATCAAGTCTGTTGCTTCTTCACAACAGCAATGTCTTAGTTGCCATCACAACTTTCGCTCTATACTTGGGATATCTAACTTTCAGTTCACATCTAAAATCGAATTGGCATCACAAATCCTTTTACCAAATTGAATCCAACTTACTAATCCACATGCCACAATCACAAGCACCAAACCCTAAACCCTAACATTAAACAATTCAAAAACCAAAGAACGTAAATGATCGAAACCCTAGCGAGCAAATTGAATAAATTGAAAATCAAACAGTCTGAGTGTACCTTGAAAATGAGGTGTGGATTGAACCAGACTTCATCGATAGTGGGAATGATCGATTCCAGGAAACCAGGCCTCAGATAGATTACAGTGTTCGCCGCTACTAAACTTGCCGTCACCGGCGGCATCCTTCCGAGCCGGTAGTACTCACTAACGGCGTTAATCGCCAGAAACGGTAGTAATCCTCGCGACGCACTACCTCCTAACTCCATTGCCGAAACGCTTTGCGCTCTTCGATCGGTTTCTCGTCGAGATTTCAGCCTCCCGCACAACCCGATTGACTCTCTGGGTTCAACCCAAACCCGGATCCAGAAAGAATTTGGTATGAGTTTGTTTTGAACAAAGTGGCTTGTTGTACGTCAAGCACGGGCCCTTTGTCAGAAATGGGCTGTAGCCCAATAAGCTTCACCAAACCACATGCCTAGTTTGATTTTTTTTTTTGATACAACATGCCTTGTTTGATTTAATCTAACGTTACCGGTTAAATGCCTGCACATACGGCATAACATTGTTTGGTAAATGCCGATAATTACCAATCGGTAAAACGGTAATAAAAAAAAATTGGTAATCGTAATGCAATTTCCAATTCGCCAATTTACCGGTTTACAGAATAAGATTTTTTTAAATAATTTTTATTAAATTTTTTTATTTATTTTGATTATGTTATTTCTCACATATTTTAATAACTTTTGTTATGAAATTTGGTTCGATCAATCTTTTTGATGTTTAATTTTAAAAATTTTGTATTTTTGTCACTAGATGACTAGTTGATCTTTTTTAAAAGAATTACAAAAAAATTATTAAAATACATTCGGTAAATTACGAAAATGTACCGTTTACCGATTTACCAAATTAGTCGATAAATAGATAATTCGATTCGATAATCGAAATTCAAAAAATTAATTCAATAATATATAAATCAGTAAATTACCGAATATTCTCCCCGACCTACACACAAGCGCAAGTAATTGGCTGTTGGCCCAATAAGCTTCACCAAACCACATGCGTTACATATCGCTCAGGATGCTTTATCAAAAAAATAAAAATAAATAAATATCGCTCAGGATGCATTCCAAGTGTTAGATATGGAGCGTCAATTAGGAGGTCTTTAGAGTTGAGAATGGTAATGAATTTTCAGTTATACTCTCTAAAAATCAGAATCAAACTTCCAATTTAAAGCACACATAATAAATGTAGGATTGCCTGGTAGGTTGAAGGTAGGCATATATTGACTTTGTCATTTAAATTTGTTTTTTAATGTTTCACGTAGCGGAAGTCATTAGGAATTGGTACTGGGCTTCCAGTTTAATGTCTGTTTCGCTTCCTTTAGCCGAGTGATACTGATACATCCTTACTTGTTTTTGACTTTTTTTTTCAACTCTACAAAATGCTAAGTCTAATACTACCTTTTAGCTGATTCTTTGACTAAAAATTGGGCAAGTTATTTTTCAACATTTCCGTAAAATGAGCCTGTCCCATGATGTGCTTGGATAGCCGCACTTCCTGACATTTTTTTTGTCTTAATATTTTCTTTATCAGTTGACCTGACCAAGTTCGATAAAGTCAAACTTCCAAGCCATTAGAGGACGTGAGGGCTAAGACATAAAACCTTTGATGCCAAAATAGCCGTATATTCGACTCCAGGGGGAGTAAAAAAAAAGTCAACTTCCAAAGCATCAGCGAGTTATGTAACCTGCTGAATACATACTCATAGTTCATCAACACACCTAGTTAACCCTTCCAGATATCTGTTAAGTGACAGCCGACAAACATTACCCTCCTACGGATAGTTTGGCCAGATTGGTTAGCTGGCTGTTTTGAATGATATGAGTTTATTGTACCTTGTGAGCGGTCTGCTATCTACGTACTCATGGGCGGATCCACATGGTGGGCAGGGGGGTCGATTTTCCGAATTTTCTCTAATATTATACTAATGCATTGTATTTTTGAATGATTTTTACATTTCGCCCCCAGTCATTTTGATTATATGCCCCCTCTAGTATGAAAATAAATTTGAGTTTATTATTCTAGGGAGAGATCGGAAAAGTAATATAACTTATTCGTAAAATTTGAGGGGAAATATTAATGTGATGATAAAATCATACAATTATTCAAAATAAGATTGATTATATGATTAATGAAAATAAATTTACGTTAAAATGAGTAAATCTTTTAACCAAAGAGGTATTGATTAATCTTATTTGTATTCTTTCTTTATTCCTATTAATTTCTTTTATCACTTTTATCCTTTAAAGTTAATGTGAGATTGACTTAATTTTGTTTATAATGACTTTGATTTTTGAGATCGAATGACTAAAAAAAAATGAACCAATTAATTTTGAATTTGAAGGATCTTGGTGTAGAGTGTGATGATGGATACGTCAAAACATCGTACATCTTTTTTAGTATTTCAACTTTTGAAGCTAGTCTTGATATAACATTTCACCATCGTAACTGTTAAAATATTTTTTTTCTAGTTTGAATATAAAAATAGCGCTTCATGAAACTGAAAACTTGTAAAATATAATAATATTTATCTCGCCTCCCGTCAGAAAAATTCATGTATCCGCGAGTGTGTAAGGTACTAAGGATTTATTCTTCAATAACATAGAATAAGAATCTGAACCAGGTACATGTATGTATCCCTAAAAGGCAAGATCTTTTACCTTGTTAGTTCTGTTTCTTTTGCATTTGCTTGATATCTTCTTTATTTTTTCATACAAAAGAAAAACTCGTAATGTTCTGATACCAAAAGTTGGAAACAAGCTTCAAACAAATAACATCTCGCCGCAATTCTTAATTTTGAATCTTGGGATATCGATCCCTCACATAACAACATGGTGATGCTTAATCTGACAGAGCATCCCCTGCATCATGATGTGCTAGTTTCATATGTCTACAGACTGAGTGATTACACATCCTATTAGCAAATATCCTAGAATGTTGAACCACACGCGCAAAAACAAACTCCATACATGGCTGATGAAGAATTGTAGCGATAATAGTAGTCTAAGCTTAAACAAACTCAATTGCTTTTTGCCCTGTATGTAGCGATAAAGTCAACTAGCTAGACGCAGGCCGTTAAACCTTTTGGGGACAAATCAAGAGGAATTGATGCTGCAAGCTCTGGAGTTTGATTTGTCTAGAATCGACCACATAACCTGTACATCCTCGTATGCACAAGCCATGACCTCTCCATGCAGATCCATTATCCTATTGTCATATCCACCTGAAAAGATTTCAGGAGTGGAAATTTTACAGTAGTTATATTAAGCCTATATATGGAACTTATTAGCAGATAAGGAATATAGATAGGATAAATTCTCACCAGGTTGAGACTTTTTGTCTCTGGATTGGTTCTGCTGAGTGTTGAAGAAGGTGCAAGCCTTTCTGAAAGGGGATGTGATTGTCCGAACCCAAGAAACCATGTTTTCCCCTTCTTCTTGATTGCTGGCTGTTATGTTTCCTAGTCTTCACCTCTTTTTTTCTTTCTATTATATGACTTGAAAGTTGAAACGACTCTCTCTCTCGTTCAGCTTTTACCTATCCATGTATATAGACATGGACATCGGGGAGCGCTCGGTTGAGAATCCTTAAAAATTCGAGAACTTGAGAACTCAAATCTCATCATTAGATCATGATGCATCTTTGATCTGCATGTGACACATGTCCAACTAGCAAAGTCAAAAAAGTGGCTTTGACTTTGCATTAAATGCATCTTGGAAAATGCACATGGGACACGTGTCACCTCCAAAATGCATCTTGAAAAATACATCTTGCATTTTGGAATGTGAAGATTGGGATCTCAAGTTCTCGAAAATTAATGGGGTTCTCAATTGAGCGCTCCTCCAATGGACATCTATTTATATATAAGATACTTAGAGAGGATGATAGAAAAGAAAAAGATACAGTCTTATGGCCTATGGGTGGCAAGATCCGTGAGATGAGAGGGGTTGAAAGGGAAATCGTGCGTCTCTTATCTTGAAGTTAAATTTGGCCTGCTAAGCTGAGCATTGCACATGGTGCAAGCAAGGCTCCCCCAAACACTGTCTTACACGTGAAAGCCATGAATCATCTGATACGTATGTATATATATTGACCAGAGAGAGTAGATGATGGATGGAACCATGATCAATATCTCTATTTGAATTTCAATCACCACGCACTTGCATTGCATGTATGCCACTGTTACACATTGCACATCAATAATTGAACGCAAATAGTTCACCTGCTTCATGGTAACTGAGATCATCCAGGTGGGCTAATTAATGATTTCCTCTTGCAGAATGATGAGAGGTAACAAGTACTTGATCAGTTTCCACAAGGACTACAAACCAGAGATCGAGTTCACAACTTTTTGTTTCTTTTTCTGTGTTCTGTTAAGTTATAAGGTAATGTAATATTTGTAGCTTCAAGAGAACATTGAATTTTCCTCTTAGATAATTCAGAACACTAACTTGTCACTTGATATGTAATTAGACATGAAGTATTAGTCCCCTGCAAATGTGGAGCATATCCCGGTAAAAGAATGTGATTAAGCTAAAATGAGAGATTAATTTAAGACAAACCATGTCTGTTTGTCTGTATTTTAGGTGGTACTAATTAACTAATATATAACCACATGTATTTTCTTATGTAAGATGCTGCTAATCATCATAACCCATACTTTATGCTGGTTATTTGATAATTGCTGTTAGTAAAAAATTTAAATGAAACATATCTTTGTAATCTCATGCACGTTTGAATATAAATAAGAAGAACATGTGTGTGAAACTTCTTTTAGAAGTACCAAGTTCATAAACTTTCTGAGCTTTAGACATTAGGTAGAGGCAATATGATTTAATTACTGGCATTTACTTTTCTAGTTTTATACATATATTGGTTTTCTTCTGCAGCGGCAGTTGGCACACATGAATTATTGTTCCCCACATGATTAATCACACTGGTATGTTGTACTTAAAATGCTTCGTCCATTTGCTTCGTCCATTTGCATGTGGGATTGCGACGACTCGATAAATATTCGTTAGTTATCACGCCACACCCATATTTACTTGAAATGCACAAACCGTATTTTTGAAAATATATATATGTATATGCCAATGCAACTGTGTACCACATCCTATTAATGGAACTTAATTATTCAAACTGATGTAGCAGAATAAGATGCCTGCCCTGCAGTTTCTGTTTAATATAAAATCTCTATCGATCCTCTCAAACTTTAATTAGTATGATTGGTTAACATTACGTACATCCATTCCCCCTTCTCCAAATCTTAATTAATAGTTATATGTTGTTTGTCCCCCTAATTCATTATTTGCTTATTGTACAAAAGCGGTACATGTTCCCTTAAATCATAATAATGCACACATGCATGCCTTCTCTTCTGATTGTGGGGTTTCACATGTGATGACCAATTGTTTATGTAAAGAGAGCATCTAGCATAATGGTCGATCGGTTCATACGTACCTATTTGACTGGAACTAACTCATCAGATAGAAAATATTACGATAATCTCTCTAGAAAGTAACACAGCAAAAGTTAACGAAAAACTGTATATGTAGTTGTTATATATTCTACTCAAGATCCCTTAATCCGATTACCCCCAATTAGACAAATTAGGTCAAGTTTATGGAAATTGTTCAATTGAGCAAAACCTTGTAAGAACTGAAAGCAAGAACACGAGACTTTTTACAAGCTTCGGGTAAACCCTACTGCTTGGAGCCTCATACGGGGAGGCTCGCCCAACGTTCCACTATAATCCCCAAGAGTTTGCACAATTACAATGTTCCTAAACCAAGCCACTAAGCCAAGACTGAACCCTAGTCTAATTGGAATAGCAGACACGAATGAACAATGAGAACTGGAACTTCCCTGAGTGAGAAGAACCGCGATGTGCCGCCGGACGCCCAAAGTCAGTCGACCGGTTGTCCGCACAAAGTCGCAGTTGCGCCTCGATCAATCAGCAAGCTCCGAGCTGCAATAGCAGTCCTCCGGAATGCGCCTCGATGACACGAATCTCTCTGGCTAGCTCTCGACTTCAAACCCTTCAAGAATCGCCTCAATCGATCTCTGGATTTCAATCTTCAGTCGGTGCCCTAAATCCCAATTTGAATTGCCTTTTTGTATGTTTGGAGAAGATGAATGAAACGACCGCGTTTTGCGCAAAACCAAAACCGAAGTTCGCGCTCGACCACACGGCGTCGTCCCACTTAAGTTCGTATCTCCCGCTTCGCCAAACGACGCAGCTTCGATCCAACTGTAATAACTGATTTTGCCTCCAAACCAAAACGACTCCGTTTTGGCTCTTCAGCAGCTTCTCCTCATACCCAGCTCCAGCAGCTTCCTCCAGTCGACTCAGCTCCATCTTCTGGTCTTCAAGCTTGGACCTGCAAGCCTAGAAAACTATACAGAATCCTCTAAGGGACATAGTCCTAATCTACGACTCAATGGCTTGGCATACTAACCTAAGGAGATGCAAAAAGGAGGATTAGAAACCTCACAGTAGTATACTGTTAACTGTCAATTATTGACCAAGTTTCTAATTTCTGTAAATTGTCAATTCACTAGTTTACCAGAAGTAGTTAATACCTCACAGATTTTTGGGTGTTGCTCCCTTTCTGATTAATTCACCATACTTGTCGGTATTTCTGATCAATTTGGAGCTGTGCGTGGATTACAACAATAATCAATTTGGAGCTATACAACTAGCAGTAGTCATTGATGCTAGGAATCAAATAAGATCATTACAAGTCCTCTTTAATAAGCTATATATTAGAGAAGAAAACAGTTGGTTTTGGCATGTTAATCATGCAAAACAAACTATATGAATCCACACGTAATTGGCACGAACCTAGAACACGCGCACCTAAAAGATTTAGATGGAGATATGATCTTACACATATTGCCTATATTCACAGTTCATTTTTCGGTTTTTTGCATTTATAGTGCTGGTCCCTGGTTATATATAGATATGCAATAACCAACAAATTAAACTAAAGCGGCATTTTTGGGTCTTTATTTCTTTACCCTTTCACCTTTTAACAAGCTATATATTCTTATTCGTAAACGAACGAATTTTGTAAATGACTAGCTAAGCTACATGTTTCCTTTGGAACTCGTGATACAATTTGCAGTAGCTAGAGAGTTCTTGGTGGGTTTCTGGTCTCATTATGTTCAATCGTTTATCTGATCGCATCATGATACCGCTATCAAGTTTTTAGCCCAAGCGAACTATGCGAGATTATGTCCAAGGATCATTTCACTTGGCTTTGTTGGTGTGTCTCTAATGATTCTCAGGTGCTTGCATGGTTGAGACACTTGGCTTAAGTTTCTAGATTTTTTTAGAATTGGGGTCATATTTTGGGATCCCATTTTGTCCATGCAAGGCCTTATAGGTTTTGCAATGTTTTTTGGGAGCATAGACTTCAGATTTAAATGCACACTCTTCTTAAAATGACTAAGAAATAACCTCTGTGGGGTGCTATCCCACAAAATAAGATGTTGAAGGTGATATACAAAAGTTTAATTACTTATGAGTAAGAATCGCAACATGTAAAAAAAAAACACGAAAAAAATCCAGGATCGCAAAACAAAATATAGTTGTTGAAACAGTATTATTCATGACGATGTAAAGAATAACTCTTACGATTATATGCATACTGGCATATTTCAGGGATCGGAGGCACGAGATTCATGGCATCTGGCAATGAAGGCTGATGCTTTTTTATTAATGCCAGGTTCAGCAATCCAATATCCCCTGTCTTCATCGCTACGGTATCTCCTTCTAACGGTAAGGGCCTCATCATAACCATCGTATAAGCTTCTATCAACATCTGAAAAACACATCTTGAATATGTTGAATATAGACAAGCAAGAAGATGACTTCTTCTGTCTGGTGTATCCTCCCATCAGATCTCACTTCTTCCGAGTAACTTCAGATTAATATAGCTACGAAAACTGCCACTGACCAGCACACACACACAAGCCAAAAATTTGCTTACCGTTTTCAATGATGTCCTTACACTGAAATGCCTTGTAAATTTCGTCTATTTATAGAAATACAGGCACGCTTTATGCTTAAAGACTAGGTATTCGATGGCTGAATTTTTATGAAATTAAATTACATTTTGGGCAACACCTTTAATGAGTAACAGAATGAGTTATAGGTATAGCTTCGGGCCATTATATGCTGATGAATATTGTCAACTCTCTTATTGTGTAGTTCAGCTCAATAAAGTGTTTTTTTTTATTTACATTTTGCTGTAAAGATGCATGCTTAGGTGTTGGGAATGAATAATTACACTTTCACATAAACTTCTGTGAATTGCTAGCTGAATAATTGGTAGCCTTGGAATTTCCAGCATACCATATTTTAAAGTTCATTAATCAGCTTTTACAGAAGCCATGGATGATGCTTTCATGATTGCATAATTATATAATGTGTGATGGGAGAGGAACTTGTAGAGCCCAAGCAGCTGGCTTTTAGAGCTTAAGAGAGGAAGCAAGGCAAGCACCACCTTCTCGGAAAGTCCCTGCTGCTAATTGAGCTATTCTCCACTTTCAGCTGTGCATTCAAGCTGTCTCTACTTGTTGAGCATCTTAAACTTAATCATTCTTTCTTTGATTGTTACTTTTGTGTATATGTAATTGCAGGAATCTAATACTCCTCCTACGTATCTGAATCTCTCAGGTACTCAAGTCCTCTATAACTGTACTCATGTACTTTTAGTTGGCTGATGTCTTTTTATTGATTATATATCCCATGAAAAGCTTCACATGACAATATATCACAATCTGAGTGCTCTGTTCTTTTGCACTTCAATACAGTTTTATTAAGTTCAGTAAAGTTAAATTAAGTTCAATACAGTTCAATAAAGTTCAGTACAGTTAAATTAAGTTCAATACAGTTCAATAAAGTTCAGTACAGTTAAATTAAGTTCAATACAGTTTAATAAAATTCAGTACAGTTAAATATACTTAAATTAATTTAAGTTAAAAAATGTAATATAAATTTTTTCAAGTCAATCTCCAACCCTATTATTCAAAATTTTAATTTAATTTTAATTTTTTAAATAATTTTTAGAAAAGCATAAGACATATATGATCCAACGATTTTTCAAGTTTGTGTCCACACATCTTGGGAAACTATTGCATCCGTTTTAAAATGGTTTGAAAAAATATAATTAGAAAAAAAATTAGTTGTACTATTTTAAAAATATGTACTTTGTAACATATAATCATAAAAAATTAGTTGTACTATTTTAAAAATATGGTGAAACTTTTTTGAGCAAGTTAATTAATGAATTATATAATTATACTATACATATATATAATTTTTCAATTTCAACAAATTAAGTTTAGTAAAGTTAAATTAAATTAAATTCGATACAGTAAATTAAGTTCAGTACAGTTCAGTAAAGTTAAATAAAATTCGATACAGTTAAATTAAGTTCAGTACAGTTTAATAAAGTTCAATACAGTTTAATTAAGTTCAGTACAGTTTAATAAAGTTCAATACAGTTTAATTAAGTTCAGTACAACAAAATTCCAGTTAAATTAAGTTCAAAAGAACAGCATAGTAAAACAACCTTATTCCTGGCATGTTTTTAACTAGCAGCAGTTCCAGTCTGAAAATTACACCCCCTTTTTTTCTTTTTCTTTTTTTGATGGGTTTACAATTTTAACGTTTATATTGAAACTTATTTAGTGAACTTTCCTCTAACTAAAGCACAAATACACCTCTACCTATTCATGTTGTGTTTGAAAAGTATTTTGACGCTGTTTAAGATAAATATATTAGTTTTTGTTGCAAAACATACAACAAGCACCAGTGGTCTAGTGGTAGAATAGTACCCTGCCACGGTACAGACCCGGGTTCGATTCCCGGCTGGTGCACATTTTCTTTTAGTTTTGGGGAAAATAATGTAATTGTATACATACATAATACATTGGTATTGGTGTGTTAAAATCTGTAGAGCCAGTGGTATCAATTTAGGGAAAATGACAAAGAGGGGGTATGAACTACCATTCATTGCCAAATTACGGTCCGAACTATGAAAATTGACAATTAAGGGCAATTTCAAAATATTTTACTCTTCATATAACACTTAATTGCACTTAATTGACGGAATATCACTACGTCCATTAACAAAGTTAACTAAATGAATGAATTGAAAAAATCTTCTTGCCCTTAATTTTGAAATTGAGAAGTAAAATATTTTGAAATTGCCTTTAATTGTCAATTTTTATAGTTCGGACCGTGATTTGTCAATGGATGGTAGTTCATGTTGGATATTTATTTCAAAACCAATAATTGTATACGTTATTATGTATAATTTAATATGATAATTATACCAATTAATGGGTATACATTTATTTATACTTAATTATATAGTTAATACTTAACTTTGGATTCTATAATGTTGCAAGAGGTATCGATCACTTTTCTGATTTTATATAAAGGATGAGAGCTGGAAAATTGGTTGAGAGTTTTTTCGAAAAAAAACCTTCTTTTCTTTTAGATCTCCCACAAGTCAATTTGAGAGTTCCATCTCTTCTTAGTTGAGTGCACAACTGAAGAAGAGAGCAGAGTAAACCCTGGAGTGAGCCGTCTTTGTTATCTTGCACCCAGGATTAGGCGGTTTTTCGCTCAAGTGCAGTAGAACATTCTACGGCTCTGCAATTTCGTTTTATTGTATCGCTTTTCGTATTCTGATTTCCAACAATCTTGAGCGAAAAAATATCTTGTTGAGTCAGAATGTGGAAAACCTTCACAGTACGTGAGAAGCAGTAACAATGGCGGTTCGAATGTTAGATCGAAGGACGCGAGGCGAGACTGCCATGCAGACTGATCGATGTGCTGAGTGGTTTTCTCAGACCCTTGGCGACGGAGCTGGATTGAGTGATGGACCCTGCGATCTCGCGTCCACTGGGTGAAGCAGGATATTCGGAGATTGGCGATTTGTCTGGGATGTCTGCGCAAGAGCTTTCTCTGATCTCCGGTTAAGCAGATTCGCGTGTGGATACTCCGACTTCTGGATTGATTTATTTTGATGTGGATGGACCTGTGTCTACGCAATTCTCCTTCACCTTGTTTGAGACATGTGCAGATGTTGGGCCTCTCAAGATTGAAACATCTGATGCTGAACTTGTCAAAATCAGAGGTTTCTGTATATGTTGAATTGAATAAGCGACGGTGTCAGGGACGCTGAGAGTTGAATACTGTGAGGACGATCGGTGCGGAAAACTTGATCTGGCGGTTAGAAGTCTGGAGAGAGTTGCTAACGATGTGCGAAGAAGCATACATTTTAGGAAACTTCTTCTCGGCAACATTGCAGTGCAAAACCCTAGTTGGGTAGGCTCAATGGAAAGCAATTGATTCGGTTCCAATTGGACCAATCAGATTGTGTATTGGAGCAAAGCAAGTAGATATCTACTATCCGTGAGGACGATGAGCGGATCATCTGTTGATGCAACTTTGTCTGATGAAGATAATTTGCTCAAATGGTTCAATCAGGTATGATTGAATTTGTTTTGAGTTGATTAAAAAATTTAATTGGATTATGACTGTTGCAGATTTGTCTGGACCTTTGCCGAACACGGGAATTGTAGTGAAACCCTAATTTGGCTCGATTGATGACTGAGGAATTGAATCAATTTGATTTGATTGAATCAGGTTTGGTTAAAATTATTATTAGTCTGACTTGATTAAATTTTGATTGATTCAGTACGATATGTTTTGAATATTGAGCTATCATGGTTATTATTGATTTGGATCAATTCTAATTCAGTTTAATCGGTTTGACTTGATGTGGTGCCAATGTCATGTTGCATAGTTATGGTTTTTCTGCCAAATGTGGGGGAAGCTGTCTTATGGCCTGTTACATTTTGAACCGAGTACTTTTGAAATGAATATTTGTCACCCCATATGAATTGAGGAAAAATTATCCTCCTAATTTAAGCAATCTTAGAGTGTTTGATTGTCTTGGTAAAGTAGGTTTGCCTCCATTTAAAAGGACAAGACTGACCCACCAGTCGAGGATGGTCTCCTTGATGCTACCAAGGATAATTCGGAGCTTGGTTGGTGGAATTGGTTTGGCTTATGGACTATCAAAATAAAGCAAACCAGTGAGTTGGTTCGTTCAGGTTTGATTGATATATTATGATCAATTTTATTGTTCATTATATCATTTAATCTCATGTAGTTTAATTGAGGTTGATTCATCTTGGTCTGATTTGAAAATTGAATCAATTAATTGAATTTTCGATTAAATACGATTATCTTGATCCAGTTTACTTACACTGTAAGGTTTAATGTGATGAATGTTCATGGCCGGATGAGAAATGGATCATGATGGATAACGATTCAGTCAAACATGGAGAACCTGACCATGAAATCTGAATTGACTGTTGTGGAATTGGCAGGACAAGAAGCTGATTGGTTGAGAAATAATGTGATATACAACCTGATTGAAATAGGTGTGATATCACTGGAGTTTGTAAGATCAGGGTGGAACTTGGCCGACCCCCTGACGAAAGGCTTGTGTGGACATTTAGTCCTGGACACAGCAAAAGGGCTTGTGTGGACATATAATCCTGGACACAGCAACATGGCTTGTGTGGACATATGGTCCTGGACACAGCAAAAGGGCTTGTGTGGACATATGGTCCTGGACACAGCGTATTGTGTGGACGAATGTTCCCGGACATAGCGAATTGTGAGGACGAATGGTGGACACAATGTATTGTGTGGATGAATGGTCCTGGACACAGCGTACCATGTGGACGAATGATCCTGGACACGACAAAGAAAATGAGACTGAAGCCTTTATCAGATTATAATTATTCTGGATACCCAACCAAGAATTCTAACAAAATTGAATTCTGGTTCAATGAGGTCAAACGAAAGAATAGTTGTAATCTGATGTTATAGAAAAGTCTTTTTATGTTGTTGGAGGAAGGTTGAGATATTTGATCTCTTAATGAACTCATTCCTGTATGAGGGTGTGCAACAACACACACTTGATGAGTCACCTAAGTAAGTGTCAAGGTATAAGGCTGCCTAACTAGATGAGTTGTAGGCAAACTCACTAGGACACTTATAAGGCAGGGTATGGTGTTAGGCCTTAAAGTACACCGTTCAAATTTGCGGAACTCTCAAATTGTTTTAGTTTTGTTGATTCAAGTCCAAAAGACATCAACATGCTTATTTACCATAATTATTTGATTTTGAAACATGTGGGGGATTGTTGGATATTTATTTCAAAACCAATAATTGTATACGTTATTATGTATAATTTAATATGATAATTATACCAATTAATGGGTATACATTTATTTATACTTAATTATATAGTTAATACTTAACTTTGGATTCTATAATGTTGCAAGAGGTATCGATCACTTTTCTGATTTTATATAAAGGATGAGAGCTGGAAAATTGGTTGAGAGTTTTTTCGAAAAAAAACCTTCTTTTCTTTTAGATCTCCCACAAGTCAATTTGAGAGTTCCATCTCTTCTTAGTTGAGTGCACAACTGAAGAAGAGAGCAGAGTAAACCCTGGAGTGAGCCGTCTTTGTTATCTTGCACCCAGGATTAGGCGGTTTTTCGCTCAAGTGCAGTAGAACATTCTACGGCTCTGCAATTTCGTTTTATTGTATCGCTTTTCGTATTCTGATTTCCAACAGTTCATACCCCCTCTTTGTCATTTTCCCATCAATTTATGTCTAAAAGCTGGTCATAAGGGCATCAACGTCACCGATTTGCGATTTCGACTCCAGAGCAGATAGCAGGAGCTGCAGTGCTAACTGATAGTCTAACATTAGGACCTTCCTTGCATTTGCCCATACACTTGCACCCAACCACATTCATATCCTCTTCCTCTGCAGCAAGGCTTTGGAACTTGTCCAATAGTTGCGACGCTCCAAATTTCTTGCACTTGCCGCCCATGCAGATTTCCACTTTCTTTGTTCCTCCGCGAAAAGTGCTGTTTTGCTGTGGTGAAGGCGAGGCGGGGATCAACAGCTGTAAATCAGTTGATTTCTCACATCCACCATCTCCAGAATCAGTTGATGCCTTAATGCCAAAATCCTCCATCATTCTGATCATTGCCTTCTTTTCCTGCTTCCCCCTCCTCTTCGCCTCTTCCTCAGCCTCTCTCAGACACTGCAGTTGCCTCAATAACACATCAGCAGCTTCCTGCCAACCACCACAACAAAATGTTAACAATTACGTAAAAGCAGTATTAAGAAAATCGAATGTAAATATAGGTGATTCACAAATGGTTAATAGTCCATTAGTCTCCATAAGGCACTTATACACTAAATATAAAATCAAAATCCGCTACGATCTTTTTCTTTAAAGTATTAGACCTGAAAACACCTGAGTCAATCCGATTACTTATTCTGATATGTAACCATACCGAATAGGATTCGAATCCGTGATCTGAACAATGATAACCACTGCTCTTACCACTATACAAATTATATATGATAATTCTAGAAACAACCCTTAAGTTTCTTTTAGACACATTCAAATACAGAAAACTTGACAAGGATAAAACCTCACCGTCATCATGCTTCCCTGAACTTGTCCAGCCAACCGGCTTCCCGACTCAATCCCAAACCCTAATGCAGCAAACATGGCCAAATCCTTCTCCAACCCCTTAACCAGCTTCCTCTTCTCCTTCCTCTCCTTTTTCTCTCCGCAGCAAACCGTCAGTCGATTCACTAACAGCTTCCGATGATTTCCAAACCCCAATTCTCCCACACTGAAAGACTGATCAGCGAGACACTGCTTACTCCTATCGCCACAACGCAGCAGCGACAGCCACACATGGCCGGTTGCAACGCCGGCGACCTCCATCATGAAATTCTCAAAAAGTCAACGCTCAAGAGAATCGGAAAGCTGATTGAAAATGTCGCGATCGCTTTGGTTTGTTTGTTTATTTATAATCCAGAAGAAAGCTTTCCTAGTTGCTTCAGGAGTAACCGATTGAACACATGTCGGAGAATGATTGGATAATTTTGGAGGGAGACTACGTGTGGTGTGATTTTGGATATCCATTCGTCGTCTCGTGGCGGTTTAAGGTTGTCAATTGATTCTTCTCGCGCGGCAAGATGTTTATAACCGTTGGATGGCTCGGTCGATAAATGTACGGATGAGATCGCTCAAAATTTGGAAACATTTTGCCACATAATCAGTTTCTTTTATTCTTTTTTTTATGAAGGGGTAGTGGTCGTGGATCAATTTCTTTTATTCAAAGAAAATAAAAATAAATTTGAGACAAAATTCCAAAACCCCCCAATTTCCCCCAATCCAAAAAGCCCTAAATTTTTTCTATAAAAAAAAAAGCCCTAAATTTCCGCACATATCAATGTCAGTGAAATCATGATCAAAATCGAAAATTGACGATGTTTCATTGTAATTAGGGCTTTTGGGTTCAGTAAGAACTCACCATTTGGAGTGAAGATGAGGAAGCTAAGATGGGCGATGGATGGTGGCTTTTGGGATCTGGACATGTCGACGCCGGTAGTGATCGACGGTTTGGCGCGACCAGTTCCTGGCGACCCTCTTCCGCTATCGCTCTCGCGAGGTGCGAGGCTGTCGAGGCCGAAGCAGATCGATTTCATGCAGCGGTTTCTGATTGCGCCGTTTGTGCCTTGTTTTTCTGGTGTTAATGGATTCTCGCTCCAGCGAGTTATCACCATCCCATTCGGCGAGAATGTGTGAGTTTTGCAATTTTTTTGAGCTTTGAGTTCATCAAGATTTGATTTTTTTTATAAATTCTAGGTTTATGGTTTGCACTTGAATTTGAAGTTCAGAATTTTTGTGCTGGATCAAAAATGCGTGAAGCTTGAGATAGTTCTGTGGATCAAATTTGTGCAGATTTGCTTCGGTTTTAGGCCAGTTCAATGGTCAGAAATTCGTGGAGCAAGTGAAGAAAAGAATGTCTATGGATTTGGAGGAAAAGTCGTGGGTGAAGATGGTTGGGAAGCAGCTTCAGGACAAGTCATTGTATGCGCTTAATTTATGTGCCGAGCTTCTTCTTACACCCAACGATACAATGCTATTTAGCTCGGAAGCAAATGGGGATGCAGGAACGCTTAGAAGCAAAGCTGTGTATCATCACGAGGCTAGTTTCTTCGACCATTATTGCTTGTGCTTTTATGGTTTGGAGCTTTGGGTTGACGAAGATTTGTTGGTTGTTATTTGTAGTTTCCTCAACACAATTTGACAGTAGAGGCAGTCTGGCCAGGGCTCTTTGTTGACAACTCCGGAACTTACTGGGACGTACCTTTGTCTATGGCTGTTGATCTGGCTTCCATAGAGTCGGATTCTGGCGCGAGTTGTCATATGAGTTTACAGCACAATTCAGGGACACCAAAACCATTTGAGGGTGGTCAAGCGGTTGAAGTACCCACTACGCTAAAACCTGGTTTTTGTGCCAAAAGCGCGTTTTCATTTAGAAAGAATTTTGAATTATGGAAAAGTGAAATGCCAAAGCTGAGAATGGTCCAACCATATGACATCTTCATGTCGAATCCTCACATAACAGCCTCAGGGATCATTGGTAAGAATAGACTACAAAGACTTGCTCAATTACATGACATTGGGTCTTTTCCGAAAGTTCTTAGTGTTGTACGTCGTCGTTATTCGAAGCATTGGTCGTATTTTTGTACTATATCATAATTGTCATGTTCTTTGCTGAACTAACTGTGCCAAGCATGTATTCAAACTGGCAGGAGCGGTGATGACTGCTGCGTTAGGTGATAACAATCATAGATTACAAGCGGTAGACGAACCGCATGGTTATAAGCGCTACCAATTATATGCGTCTGGTGCAAAATCTATGATTTCTGCAGATGCATTCGCAACAGGGTCGCTTACAGCCCAATATGGAAACTTTCAGAGGCGTTTCTTGGATCTTACCAAAGTCCATGCTCGCTTCGACATTCGTTCTGGCTCCAAGTTTCTCTCAGCTGCTACTCGTGTTGTACAAGATCTTTACAGTTCTCAGCCTCCTAATACCGAAGCTCTTCAAGATATGTGCCCTACTGCAATGATTTCATTTCAGCAGCAGGTAAACTGGCTTCCTGATAAAATCGAATATAAATTTTTTTGACAAACATGCTGCATTTTTTTCTGCATATGTTTTTATTTTGAATTCCCGTGGCATAGAGTACAATGCTAATGTTTTCTGTATGATTCTACGATAGATTGCCGGGCCTTTCAGTTTCCGTGTGGATTCAGGGATTGGACTCGACTTCAATAATGGGGATTGGAAAATACAAGTCGATCAGCCAGTCTTCGCTGTTGAACACTCCCTATATGTCCTTGGTTCAGCTAAAGGAGTCTTTTGGTACTCTCCGAAGAAAAAAGAGTTCATGGTAGAGCTTCGATTCTTCGAACCATGAAAGAGTCCTATAATACCATAAATGGCTTTGATTCTGGTGGACATCTGATAAAACTGGAAAAGATGAGCATGATGTAGGCACAATGATGACACAATTTGATCTATTCTGGCTTATGCTTTCAACAGTTTTGTAAGTAACATTTTGTTGAAAATTACCAACAGAATTTGGTAATTCAGCTTTGTAGTGGCATGAAAGCCAAAATCCTCACAAGCATTAATGGCATGACGGTGCGTCCACTTTGACTAAAACTTAACTGATTTTAACTGATGTTAATTTATCTTAACTGATCTTAACTGATTTTAACTAATCTTAACTTAACTGAAACTTATAGTGACTTATATTAACTTAACAGAAGGGTCCTACCACCACCGCCGACGGGCCGTCGCCGGAGGTGGCTGCCGACGACGGTGGGTGGTGGTCTAATTTAACTTCACTGAAAATAACTTAACTGATAGTAACTGATATTAACTTAACCGTCAAAAAATAGAGTCAAAAAGGACAGAGCCTAAGCCTAGGAAAAGGCAAGCAGCTGGCTGCAAAAATATTGAAACTAGCTTCCTGGACAATGTGGTATGTTTTGCTATCATCTTGCTGGTGATTTTAACGTTTTTGGCTGTTTAAAATCATCCTGCATGACTGTTAAGTTGGGTTCTACCAATATGAGACAGCCTTGAGGATGCTATCAAAGGAGCTTCTTCGTCAAAAGTTGAGTCCGACAAGGCTGAGTCATCTGCTCCATTGTTGTTGCCGATGTTAGGCAAGTATAAATCTGAGGACTTCTTCTCCATCTTCCATTCCTGAAAATATAAATTCCAAGAGGTTCATAAATGTCCCGGTTTGATAAAATAGTTCATAAGCTTGTGTATATTTTTATTCGACTAGGCGACTCACCTTTGTTGTTCTATCTAAGATACTCTCCGGAGGAGGTTGAGTTGCACGTATGTCCTTGACCTTTATATAATTGTACATTACCACACCACATAGTGCTGCGGAGGAAGTGGAATGAATTTTAGCTGATGAAAGAAAGAAGGTAATAACATGATTCAGCAAAGTGTGTCGACGAAGAGTAATACCAATGGCATAGCCGATGACATTCAGTCCAGTAACTGCAGACTCGGGGAATATGACGGTTGAAAGTGCGATCAATATCCAGTCCTTCAAAACACCAGCAACCCGAACGGTGACAGCCCCAGTTCTACCAATTACTAGGAAGATCGAGAAGTTCAAGGCTAAAGCACAGAGAGCGTTTGAGAAAAATATCCAGAAATTGAACTGGATTTGCGACACTTCAAATGTGGGCTTCTCCAATAAGTACCAAGGAATAAACAAAAACACAAAGCTGCACCGAGATATTCGAACATCAGATGCTGAAACTCGAATGGCTTAACGGCTTACCAAATATTTTGATTCAGATAGTGCCGGAAACAAAAAGTATTACCGCGTCTGATTAATCACAGAAGAAAATAATACACAAGGATGTTGCAAGGTACCTGCAAGGTGCAATGTAGTATAAGCTCGTGATTGGGTTCAGAGTCAGTCCCTTCTTTTGGAGAAGCACTTGTGTTAGGACCAGCCGCAGAGCTTCAGCAAAGATGCCAGTAACTTGATAAGATGTGCCGACTACATTAAAATGAATTTCCCCATACGACGAAATAACAACTCCAACACTGACCAGCAACATGTTCAAGAACACATCACACCGCAACTTATCAATGCCACAAAGAACAGCCACTAGGAATGTCGCCACCGGCACTGTTTTAGACCAAAAGTGTAAGATAATCAGTTTTAAATAAACTGGAAAATAGTTTAGAGGAAAGAGGCAGCCGTTTACGCACTCAAGGCTTTAAGCATCTGGATGAAGGCCACTGAAATGTGCAAATAAGCGGTGTTCCCAAACCTGAACATTCAGTGAGAATAATCATAGAACACATTTTTCGTGTTTTAACGAGATATTCAGAGTTCAGAAAATTGATGTAAGATCCCATTTCTAGCCTATTGTTCAATATTGACTGGTTAACAAAGAAGATCTGGACTGCTGTAAAAAATATCCGGTGAGATATGTCGTGTCAATCCAGCCACAATAATACAGTCATCAATTCAGGGATACATAAATGATCGAACAGGAAGAAACAAAATCGTTCCAAATAAACTGACTGTATAGTATGTATATTTATAGGCAATGCTTAGTGCTTACCAGAGACTTGATGCGAAGAAGGCACTAATAGGAATCACACAAGTCGCGTATCTGCCACAACCGTTTAAGAGAAAAATTTAGATATAACAAAAAAACACTTTGGAGGAATAGCATTCACATAGTGCATACATACTTACATTTCAAATGTCATCTTTACAGGCGATACAACCTGCAATTGTCAATAGAAAAAACATATTTTATCTAGTGACGTAACGGCACAAGGACAATAAAGAAGGACATTAACAAAGTATAATAATTACGGTACGCTAATTCAAGAAAATGGAACTCGTCAAAAGTAGAACCACGGAATTAAAAGTGCACATTACAGATACCAATGAGCTATTGGGCAAAAATATTAAAGATGGAAAATGTGAGTAGATATACCTTGAAAACACGAATGAGAAGGAAAGCTACCAGACCGGAAAACCCCATATGGATCATGGTCAACGTTATAGGTAATGGAAAATTGAAGTACTTGGGAGAAAGAACCCACTGCAATGAACCAAGGATAGTACAAAATTTTAATCAATGAATCACACTGACCAATTTTTTTGCCGCACTTGTAAAAATACTTGAAAAAGGTTTACTCTCGCATATAATTTACAAGTGCATTTTGTTAAGAAGGTAATCGACCAGCTATCATTGAATCAGGTGTCGAGCTGAAGGTCAGAGAGTTCATTGCAAATGATCCAATACACATAGTAAGCAATAATAAATCAAGCGAGAATGAATAAGCCCGAGTTGTACCTTGTTATACAAAATGACACCAGAAGATAGTACTATGTACATGAGAAGGTACAGATACGTCAAGACAAGTGATCTGTCAAGCATTTTCCCTGGTTTGTCCATCCACAAAGTTTGATACTGCCAGAGAATAGCCTCAGACAAAACTCACACCTCTGCTTTAATGCAGTGAGGTGGCTGAGTATAACGGTAACTGAAAGCGTGTCGATATAACACCCTCAAATATGCAATCTCTTGGATTACAGCTTTCTCAAATCAGAGCTTGGCAGATGCAGAACCTCCGAAGCCTGAGACATGAGATAACCATCATACATCTATATAAACTCATCAAAAGTAAAATCCTCTACGTCAAAACAATACAAGGTTACACAAGCCTGTAACAACATCAGAAAACTGAAACTTCACAAAAAAAGAAAGAAGTTTCAACTCATATATCATATAATTCACCAATTACTCAGCTGCCGATCGAAATGAACTTTTGGCAACATCTATAATATAAATAGGAAGGGAGAAAACTAGGACAACGAATCCTACTGAATTTATCAGAACAATTCATCCGAAAACCAATCTTGATCTGAAAATCACATAGAAATATTTCACATTTATACTACCCAAATGACCATTTAATCAATCTATACATTCAACCCAAAATCAACCAGTTCCCAATCCACATTGTCCACCCACAAACAGAAAACCATCAATCACAACACGCCACTAAGCACACACAACCTAATCCCAACCTGACAACAGAAACCCGATCGGATCTACACCCATATCGACCTCGCATCATCAAAACTCCAAACAGATTGAAAAGAAGTACATACCCACCTGGAGAAAGGAACGGACTTTAACTAGGGCACACCGATTAGGAGACGGAGAGTGGAGCAGAGTGAGGCGTTTGAGGGTTTAAAAGGCAGATGGGTATTAATGGACGGGGTAGTAAATGTGGAGACAGTGATGTAGCGGGATTTGGTAATTCCGATGAAATGAAAGCAACGCGGTGAGAGCCAAATTTTCACTTTTTTGTTGTTGTTGCAGAATAAGGGAAGAAAGAGAGATTTCAAGATGAATCCGGGTGAAGCATCACATGGGTGGGATGCAGAGAATGGAAAAAGAAAATAGAGACCCTTTCACTTTCCCAGTTGCCAGATTTGTACAACAAGGAAGCTCGAATGTTTGTGTTTTGGATATTAAGTTTTTTTTTTGTTTTAAAAAAATACTAAATGCACACATAATTGGTATCAAAGATTTACTAATTTAATAATTTAATAATTAGCTGATATTTTCTTTTTATATGATTATATCTTTACTCTGGCTTCACTTTTTATACGTATTATGTAATCAGTAACTTTATAAATTTTATAATTTTAAATAGGAGCTGCAATAAGGCAGCAGGTGGAGGAGCCTTTGGCAGCTCAGGTCTAAAGTTTTACTTAGTAGACTGTCAGACTAGTCACGTTTGAAAAATCAAACTCTTTGGAGCGGTAGTTGAATTGAATTGGACAAATAAAAAACTTCACGGAGTGGTTGGTTTCATATTTTCAATACAGAATATATTTTCAATTGTGAAGACTTTAATAGAAAGTAGATAGCTATAATAAATGGATGCATACAAACAATACTACCAGGAGATACTGTTGAAAGGTTGATCAGGCGTGTGGCTCCTGAGGTGGTCCGCCAGGGCGGGGAGTCAGCAGAGGCTGGAGGGCTTTCACTACTATGCTCATGTTTGGTCGGAAATCAGCTTCGTATTGGACACACAGTGCAGCAACCGCAGCCATCTGGACCATCGTGTATAACAAATTGTTAGTAATGTTGTTAAGTGATCACAAAAGCATGAAAATTAAGTAGTTTAAAGCATCTACTGGAATACCTTGGCCACCGCTTTCGGAGGATAATCCCCTTCCAGCCTTGTATCGACACACTGCTTCACTTTATCTTCACTAAGTTTCGGTGTAGCCTATTGCAATTGGAAATGCAAAAATGTGTGTGCATTAGAAGGTGATTTTTGCACTCTTTTCTTTATCAGGACTAAAACTAAAAATTGCATTGCATCACAATTTTCACAGTTTGCATCATATATATGTAAAGAATACATAACATCCATACCCAGGTCACAAGACTCTGCTGTCCACGTGGAAGTGTGTGATCAACAGGTTTACGTCCAGTTAGTAGTTCAAGTAAAACAACACCAAAACTGTAAACATCACTCTTTGAGGTCATTTGTCCAGTCATTGCGTATCTGTCACCAAAAACCAGAAATTAGCCCCAGATATGCAGCTTTTAACCTTCAATCAACATTATTTTGAAAACGAAAACGAATTCATTAATAACTGATTCTTATGTGATATGCCCAAACTGACCACGACGTAAAACCTGTTAAGATGAGGCATGGAGATGAACAAACAAGCTCTGTATGCTGTCAAATATAATTAGCAGAGTTTACTATTTTGAGTTCATTCAATCAGATTTAACAACCATACACTTTGGTCAAGATAAAACATTAAACATAATTACCACAAACGAACATGCAATAGCTCCACCAAATGAGTAATGTTGCATGGTTGCTAAAATACAAACACAGCACTTACTCAGGAGCATGATAACCAAAGGTTCCAAGTACACGAGTTGAATGAAGGCGTGCTGCCATATCAGGAGACTGATTCGACACGTCAAAATCTGCAATCTTGGAGACATGATCGTCGAAGAGCAGAACATTACTGGATTTTATGTCACGGTGAATGATACGAGGTTGAGCCTTGTCATGTAAATACTCGAGTCCCTTAGCAGCACCAACAGCAATTTTGACACGTTGGGCCCATGACAGAACTGCACCTTGTTGAGCTCCTTTCACACCCTTTTTCCCTATAGGCATGGTTTCATGGCACATAAGTACTCTCTACATATATAAATATTCCAGTTCGCACTGTCCACATATTGATTTGATACTCATCAACATAAAAGGCTTAAATAAACGAAGCATCCACCATATTCTTAAGAAGAACTAACTTTATTGGTTTAGAAACATGACAATTAATGGATAGTCTGTTACTGTAGAGTGTAGACATCCCTATGGCTCATTGGGTGAAACACCAACAATTTTGTAAAAGAAACTGATTATGAAACTTCAGGTTGGGCAAGTCACTGTCGGCCAGAGGCAAATATATTACTCAACTATAATATGGCCAATGACATTGTACCTACCATGAAGCACATCATGAAGAGAACCTTTTGAAGCATATTCATATGCAAGGACTCGCAGACTTCCATCAATACAATAACCAACAAGCTCGACAACATGTTCACTTTTCAGTCTTGAAACCATGGAAACCTGTCAAAAATTGAAGCAATTTGATTTTATGATCGCATTTTTCACAACATTGTGATAGGATTAAATCTGATGCCGACTTACCTGTGCCAGAAGTTCATGATCTGACTGCTTGCTGGAATCAAGCTTCTTTAAGGCAGCCGCCTGCCCATTTCTCAAAATCCCATGGTACACTCTCCCGTATGAACCCTCGCCAATCAAAGCATTATTTCCAAAGTTGTCCGTAATTTCTCTCAATTCTTCAACTGATAAAGCTGGGACAGCAATTGGTTGAATTTTCAACACTGGTTGTTCCTTCGGCGCTGCTGTTGCATGATAACCTCCTGTCCCCGAGTTACCTGGGCAACCCATGTACACAAAATCAGATCTAAAAGCACAACACTAACACTTCAAAACCGACTGACTAACATACAGTCATACTACTAGTCTTGAATGCTAGCCTATTTCACAACCCAACTTGCTGAATTTCAAAACACCCAAAAACCTTATCAACCGAAAAAATGTAAGCCAGCCTCAACAGGTTCATCAGTTCAAAAAGTCAGGGATGAAGATTTACCAGCAGAGTGATTGGGCACGTAAGGTCTAGTATCATCAGGCCGACCGCTATCACTCTCTCCACAGCACCCCAAGCAACTCATACTTCCTCTTCCAAAACAAACACCTGCGAATTCCACACAAACAACAGCTATAAACCTTTACATCTACGACAATTCAATCTCTCACCAGCACAATCATTTTTCAAAAATCTCAAAAAAATTAAATCCAGAATCACTAGTCTCAACTCTCAACAATCAATCCATCCATCCAACCAGACTAAAAATTCATCAAAAGCGAAAACCTAAAGTCTTCCCTAGGGCTCTACGAGTGGCGTCACTGAGTTGAAATTGAACATACCTGATGATCAATACACTTGGGAATTCGCGACGGAAGGAAATTGAACAACAATCAGTGATCGATTTGGGAGAGGGCGGAGGAGAATCGGAAACAGCTGGGAATTGGTGCGAGCAGTTACGAGAGGGATTCGTCGTCGTTATCTGATTGTTGTTTTGTTGTTGCGGTAAGCCATAATTGAAAACTTCTTCTTCACCAAACGGTAGACTATTAAATTTTATTTTATTTATTTTGATTGCGGTAGACTATTAATTAAAAACACATTAATTAAATAAAAATAATTTAATAAACATTACTATCTTTTTTTTTGAAGGTAACCATTACTATAATTAATTAAAGAGAATAAGTATTATAATTATGATTTATGATTTGACTTTTGCAAGATTCGGCTGGCAACTCGGTAAGGAAATTAAAGAAAGGATTAGGTTAGAGAATTTCAACAATAATTAATAATTGAGATGACACATATAACCCACATTGGTAAGTTGTCTCCGTTCCAATAAATATTGCTTACCAATAGTATTAATGGAAATAATAATTATGCTTTAAAATGAAAATTGTAAATGAATGAAAAAAATAAATACTCTCAGTAGTAATAAATTAATATTCATATATTTATTAATTATTGATCATTTGAAAATTTAATTATTCATTCGTGTGTATTTATTATTCATCGATTTTTAACAGATATTAACAATTACTCAAACGAGCTTCATCAACAAAAAAAAATAAAAATATTCATCGGTTTTGAACCTCCACAGTAAATAATGTTCTAACAGATCATCAATTTTTGTACTTAATCATTAAAAAAAACCATAGAGTGAGAACAGTTGACCAACCTTGACCGCAGTCCACAGTAACGCTTACAACCACAAAACTAAAATCTGGGCAACTCATACAATTAATTCAGCAGATAGCTAGGTTCACAAAATCAAAAAATAAATGAGGTCCATTTAAGACTGGCGATTTTTTGTGTGGATAAAACTGAATATAGATCAATAAATAAGAGTAGTAAATTCTCCAATTTGGACAACATTTTATCCACTAAAATCCAAATCATTGAGATTAACAGAAGAATCACAGTCAGATCAGACAATTAACTTCTCATCACATTCAGTCTCATCCACTCAGCTCCATGCACTATATAACCATATAAAACACCTCATGCTAATTCAAACACCATCTTCATCCCCCACAGTCCTAGTCAACTCAAGTCAACCCTGGTACAAACAATTACCGACCTCTCTATCTACCATGGCGTGCTCAGCCTGCTCTCTCATACTCTTCATCTCAACCCTCACCCTGATCATTTCCACCACCACTTCCTACGCTGCCCACCACACACCTCCTCCGGCCAACAAAAACTACACCATTGTATGCAACCAGACCAACTTTTTAAAATTGGGTGTGGATATGAAAACATTGGGATATTGCAACAAGTCCTTGTCGTACCAGGTCAGAGCTAGAGACCTTGTTGACAGGATGACATTGTTTGAAAAAGTCCAGCAAGTTGGGAACACAGCCTCTGGTGTTCAGAGACTAGGGATACCTAAGTATGAGTGGTGGTCCGAGGCTCTGCATGGTGTTTCGAACGTCGGTCCCGGGACGTTTTTTGATGACGTCGTCCCCGGTGCTACCAGCTTCCCTCCTGTCATCCTCACTGCAGCTTCATTTAATGAAACCCTGTGGAAAAAAATAGGCCAAGTATATGATCATTCTGTATATTAACTCATGTCATAAAATGCATCCATTGACTTTGTCGTGTTATGAACAGGCTGTTTCGACGGAAGCGAGGGCAATGTACAACATGGGACGTAGTGGGCTGACGTACTGGAGTCCGAACATAAATGTAGTGAGAGACCCGAGATGGGGGAGGACAGTGGAGACGCCAGGAGAGGATCCTTATGTGGTGGGAACTTATGCGAAAAACTACGTAAGAGGGTTGCAAGATGTGGAGGGAACTGAGGATTTCAACGACTTGGATTCCAGGCCACTTAAGGTTTCATCATGTTGTAAGCACTATGCTGCTTATGATGTTGATGATTGGCTGGGGATCGATAGGTTCCATTTTGACGCAGAGGTGCGTAAACTGTGTAGACTGTTTACATACATGGAAGCAGTTGCGAATTGTGATCTTCTGTGAGATCGATCTCATTTGGGTTGCTTTGAGGTTTTTCAGGTTAGAGAGCAGGACATGTTGGAGACATTCTTAAAGCCATTTGAGATGTGTGTGAAGGAGGGTGACGTTAGCAGTGTGATGTGCTCTTATAACAGGATCAATGGGGTTCCAGCTTGTGCAGATGTGGATCTGTTGAAAAACACCATTAGAGGCAAATGGGGTCTCCATGGGTAACATATATATACACCACTAAACCATCCTTATTAAACTCTGCTATAGTATTTCTGTTTGGCATTCATGTTTCTGAGACTGATCATAACTTGCAGCTACATTGTGTCGGATTGTGACTCGATTGAGGTCATGGTTGATCAACACAAATGGCTGAATGAAGCCGGAGAGGATGCCAGTGCAAAAGTCTTGAAAGCCGGTCAGTGTTGCATCCGCATCTTTGTTGCTTCATCTGCTGATTTATATATAGTAAGTAGTACTGAGATCTTGTCCCTGGAGTTGTGTTTTTTTCAGGCCTGGATTTGGACTGTGGAACTTTCTACAACAACACGCTTGGAAACTCTGTGCTTCAAGGGAAGGTATCTGAGAGCAGACTGGATGAAGCGCTGATCAACTTGTATGTGGTTCTGTTGAGAGTTGGAATGTTTGATGACCAACCCAAGTACACAAATCTTGGAAAGGCTGATATATGCACTAAAGAAAACATTGAGCTGGCCCTAGATGCTGCAAGACAAGGCATTGTTCTTCTAAAAAATATCAATCAGACACTTCCACTGGATCACTCCAAGTACAAGAAATTAGCCATTGTTGGACCACATGCTAATGCCACAATAGACATGATTGGGAACTATGCAGGTATGTGTAGACTCTGTCCTTCTTTTCTGAGAAATTTTTGAGTCTTGGGTCAGGATGAAGGTTGATAGATTCATGATGTTTTTATGTAGGGGTTCCTTGTAGGTACACTACCCCACTGAAGGCCTTTCAGGGTATGAAAAATGTGGAGGTGGAGTATGCACAAGGGTGTGATGTGTTGTGCAAGAACGCCACACAGATTTTCCCAGCAATGCAGGCTGCCATGGATGCAGATGCCACAATCCTGTTTGTGGGATTGAACATGTCTGTTGAGGCTGAGGGTTTGGATAGGACTGATTTGTTACTTCCTGGGTACCAAAAGCAGCTTATTCAGCAGGTTTCACAGGCCTCAAAAGGTCCTGTGATTCTTGTAGTTTTGTCAGCTGGTGGGGTTGACATTTCTTTCACAACCAGTGATGATAAAATTGCTGGGATTATCTGGGCTGGGTACCCTGGTGAAGAAGGTGGACAAGCCATTGCTGACGTCATTTTCGGCAAGTACAATCCAGGTAATAATTATCTTCAGAAACAGGTAGTGTGGACATCAGCTGGGTCATATTCATATCACACTGTCTGATTCTAATGATCTGATTTTATCTTACAGGAGGAAGATTGCCGGTTACATGGCATGAGGCAGACTACGTAAATCAGCTGCCAATGACATCCATGCAGCTGCGGCCTGATGACTCTATGGGATACCCAGGAAGGACTTACAAATTCTTCACTGGCTCGACAATTTTCCCATTTGGATATGGGCTCAGCTACACTAACTTCACCTACTCCTTGGCCATATCGTCTTCACAATCCACTGTAAAGATTACTCAGGCACAGCACCAACACTGCCGCAACTTAAAGTACTCCACGCCACTGGCCCCGATACCAAACTGCCCAGCTTTGAAGATCGATGATCTCAAATGTGATCAGACATTTGATTACCATGTCAAGGTGCAGAACACAGGAAACAAGGATGGAAGTGAAGTGGTGATTGTCTACTCCAGCCCTCCTCAAGGTTTAGTAGGTACTCACATCAAACAAGTGATTGCCTTTGATAGAGTGTTTGTCCCTGCTGGTGGGAGTAAGGTTGTGAAGTTCCAGCTCGATGTCTGCAAGAGTTTGGGCATTGTGGATGAGACTGGTTACTATGTGCTGCCTCAAGGACTGCATACAATCACTGCAGGAGATAATCAGACTCCGTATCAGGTCAACATCGATTTTTCTTAGTTTCTTTAGAAACATCGTCCAAGTGAAAGTCTTTTTCACTTCATAGAATTGTAAAGGTATGAGTCATTCCACCGGCCATCCATAGAAAAATTCTATGAATTGCATTCTTGCAATAATGAAATGATCACCTTTTTTTTATTGATAGCTTTTTTAGTATATAGAAATACTTTCATAGCATCAGTGACTCCAAGGAGGGAGTAAACCGGCGAGTAGATGCAACAGTTACTTTACTTCAAAAACTTAGTTGCAAGTAATATGTGGGAAAATGTCAAGACTCAGTTACTCACTGACCTTGGTTCGAGAGGGAAGGGGAGGTGCTTCTATCAAATTCAGATATAAGAAAACAAGGGTGTTTGTTACCCTTGCCATTTGGGTAAATCATGTCTTCCTGCAAGAGTAGCCGAAAATAGTTGCATTGTGACTGTTTTTGTGAAGTCTGAGAAATGAGATCATGTATACATACCAGTTGTGTCTTCCAGCCTAAAAAGAGTGTGCAACTCTTTGTTTCTCAATCATCCATAAGTGCTTGTAGCTAACCACATTTCTGTCACAGCTAGACTATCTCCATTTCAACGGCATTTGTTGTCCTTGCATATGAATACCTCTGCTCCAAAGACACTAGTCATCACTGAGATGCCCATTACTCTAGTTGTTAAAAGCTTTCAGTTTGACAAATTGATCAGATCCCCACTGTCTTTATTTTATGGATTCTTCTTCCATGCCCAAGTGTATCTACAAAATAAAGAAACAACAATATTAGGTTATGTATAGAATAGCTGTTGGAATATAATGGCATTCATCACTTAAGGCTGTTACAGGGGTGTGCTCTTCTCTCCCTTCTCTTGCTAACATAAGAATTTTTGAAGAAATAAGTACCACATTTATCAACTGAACAATACATAGCTTCTGGAATAAGACCATTCACCTTTCAAGCTGTTGCTGGATGCTTCATAAAACAACTGGCCAGGAAACCTTTCCATCTATAAATATAATTGCATTATAGCAGAGTGAGAAAACAACTTGACCAACAACCTTGTACTTTATTTATTGAGATACTTCATCTGTTCGGCTACATTTAGTCTTTTATTGTATCAAGGAATTTGAAAGTTGGAACAGTTTCCACTTCAAAATCCTCTGAAACGGAAAGTTCACACTTCAGACGGACAGAGATAGATACACATATTTGGGAAGCAAGAACCGCATGCAATTTATTCATGCTGTAGCCATTATGCACTCTATTGCTTCTTTGCATATGCCAGTCATGGTTGCCTCAGGTCCATAAACCTGCAATGAAGGTTTCCAGATGTAAGTAGAAGAAATTAGTTGATATCTAGTGTATAAAATCAATGGAAGGTCACTTGGGATAGTTCATTGACTTCTAAACCTCAAAAGCTCACGAACTACACAAGACCTAGTTCGAATGGTGTACTTGTCAAGCGCAAGCAAGAACTTTGAGTCAGTATTATCTTACCTCGAGAGGAACACCAAGCTCTTCACCTAGAGCACGCATTTTGGACAAACCAGTCTGATAGTTTGGGCCTCCTCTTCTCACATAAATGTGCATTCTAGCGGCTTTTAGCTTGGCTTCCTTCAACACCAAGACAAACTGTTAAAACAAAAGACTAGCACATAGACTACTTCCATCAAATGTCTGCATAAACATTGTAGTGTTTGTACCTTTTCCCTCAGAGCCCTGATGATCCCATTGAAAGTCGCAGCAACATCAGTGAAGTTAGCAATGCCCCCGCCAATCAGAAGAGCCCTTTTACGCCCATCAGGATTCGCTGTGGCACACTGCAGAACAATAATAGAAGAGAGATGTATGATACTTCTTTTGCAACAACCATTTCTGTAGGAACTTATTCCAAAAAAATTAATAAGCACTCACGTCAATAACAACTCTGGCATACTGCAATACTTCATCTTCATTGGGTGCTCCACTATATTCTGCATAGTTGCCTAGTTCTGATGCATAACCCAGATCTCCTACCTAAGGAAAAAACACATGCACAAAAGGGAGTAAAGACTTGTTAGAAATACAATGCAGGTATAAATTACCGGAGCTCAATAATAGGTTTGGTGGCCAACTTCCAAAATTAGACATTAGACAATAGTCAGTACACTTTTAGGGGAAGCGGAAGCAAGTTTAAGAAGTAACCATATACTTACAGTATCAGCATAAATAACACTTGCACCCCCACCAGCCACCATAGTCCAGATACGTCCTTTGGGGTTCAGAACCGTGAATTTCAAAGATGCACTTGTCTGAAATATTTAGTACAACAACTTAAGTCTCCAAATGCACAATACCAATGATTGATTGTTATCTAGTGTTTGCTAAATAATGCGTTCTGAGATTTATGCACATTTTCATTCGAAATTGCCTCTTTTTTTTTATCAAGGTGTAAGACATTATATCGCCTTTAGGCGGCAGGCAACATTATTCAAGTTTACCTTCTCGTCCAAGTTATGAATGAAGCTTTCTGTGGGACTCAACACTCTGCCAAAAGGCAGAGGAAATTCAATATTGCCCCACCTGCAGAGTAAAAGTGGCCCAATAAAAAAAGACCCTGCCCAATATCATAATCTAAAACAAAATAGAAATAAAAATTGGGGAAAACTAAGGCCACATATATACTTGTTGAAGTTTTTGAAAGCCGCAGTATCATCCAGTTCACCCCTCATATCTAACGGATATGGCTTCCCTTCAACGAGAGTAAATGGATTCATCTCTAGGAAACTGAAGTCCAGATCTGAGTAGTTTGACGTAAAACAGTCATGCATTGAAATTAATTTCAAACATTCATTCTACAAGAACAGAGAAATCATCAACTTGGTAGTGCACAGAAATCGTACCCTGAAACACAGAAAATACGCCTTTTACAAAATCACCAATCACCCCTCTGACCTGAACCATAAAGTAGGCAAATTCTCAGCGAGCTAAAAAAATATCACATAGGTTGGTACTATAGTAGAAACAAAAATGAATATAAGCATGTGCTTGGACACTCTTGCTTATCAATAAAGCAGGGTAGATAATTCTCATCGACACCAAATCATAGACCCAAACTATCATACCCTTGAAGCACTTTCTTAACCGTTTTGGTTGAAAAATTACAAAGAGGACTGTAAAGTTGAACAAACCTCCAATGGAAGCGTGGCAATCAGTGGAGCAATGACCTCGATTGTCAATGGCTTCTCGGTTGGAAGAAAAATGTTTTTGACCTGAACAAGCCAGCAGTGAATCACATACAGTGAGCTGTAGGAAACCACTAAACACCGGCATTTTACTTGAACTGTGTTACGACATCTCGTGGTAATCATTACCTTGTCCCAGTTCTCTTCTATCTCAATCCCACCACACTCAGAAAAACTAATTGTGCACCCCAGTCTCTCCGACACAATAGAAAGATAGTACTCTTGATCATGTGGGACAAATGGCTCAACTATAAATGTAGTTATTGGCGCCTTGCAACCACTCATTTCCACCTGTAAGATTCATCAAGAACGAAATTTACTCTAAAAAGGATCAATACTTAGTGCCATGAACAACTCTGATCACACCCCTGGAGTCTCACCTCCACTCCAAGTCGAGATTTAACAAAGCCAGCAACTTGAGCCATATCCAAATTCAGTGCAACAAGTCCACTCTTTCCTCGCTTCCCAAATAACATATCCGGCTTCACCACCAGCTGCGTAGATGATAGCCATGTCTCCTTGTTCACGAGTTCAGTGAATTCAGTTGAGTCATTCACCTGATGCATGTTCATCCCGCTAAGTTAACCACTCACTCCAACTATTTGCATTCAGCAACAGCAAACAACACAATCAACTCAACCTAAATTAATTTTTAACAGCTTCTAATTTCATTAATCATAATCAGAATTGAATTTCAAATGAAATCAATAGTTAAAAAATTAAATAAGTATCGATCAAAACTCAAAAAGTGTACTTGAGCGGAGCGGATTTCGAGCTCGATTCCGGCGAGTCGCTTCAAGTGCTCCTTCAACAGCCTCTTCGAATCATACTCCCTGATCTTCTTCCTCGCCATTTTCTCGCTCTTTCTCTCTCAATCAACAACTTCAACAGCGAATTCGAACAACCGTAACAGCTAAAAAGAACCCGAATTTCAAGCCACAAACCACAAATAAATCTCCTTCTAGAAATTTCCCATCGGAGTTAGGAGAGATAGTTAGGTTAGTGTTGGGTGAGCAGCTTGTGGATTGTGGATGAACGTCGCTGTTTCGAAATTGAGCTGTATAGCTACAGAGTTGAAAGGACGAAGCATCCAACTCGCCTCCACGTGTATATTACACGTGGCAAATTTACATTGGCCATTACATAGAGCATTGAACCAAAACAACCAAGAGTAAGGGCGTGGGAATCGGCCGAGTGGTAAATCACTCACCCCGGGCATGTGGCGGCCTGGATTCGAAACCCATTAAGTTCCTATCAAAAGCGCATAAAAAAAAGAATTAGATGCTACACTTGAGAAAGAAGCTGCGCAATCAAAAAAAACAACCAAGAGTAACTGTATAAACCAACCAAACCACTAGTTCAGAGTTTCGAACCGCTTGTTGTATGACGTCATAGTTCGATATCCGATGGCCCAAATCTTATCGACTGTTTGGGCTTGAAAAGATAGGGCAGTTTACGAATCAAACGACAACGATTTCTCTTATTGATGATTTACAGCAAAATGTTTAGAGAACATAAGAAAAGTCAACGAAACCGGTCAACGGAACAAGACTAAATGGAATTTCTTAAACTTTGGTGAAGCGCAGGTAGCCTTTCTTAGACGGAAGATCAGCAGTTTCAAAACCTTGCGGAAACATCTTCTTGGCTTCCTCGTCCGAGACACTTGGAGAGATCACGACAGGCTCTCCAGCTTTCCAGTTGGCAGGAGTCGCTACTTTATGCTTGGAAGCTTTCTGAAGAGAGTCCAACGCCCTCAGCACCTCGTCCATGTTCCGACCCGTTGATGCCGGGTACAGAAAGCTCAACTTGATCTTTTTGTCTGGTCCAATGATGTGCAGAGCCCGAGACGGGACTTGGTTTCCATTCGGATCCTTCTCATCCGGGTCAACCATGTTGAGTTCCTTAATCAGCTCTCGGTTCGGGTCTGCGAGGATCGGGTAATCCACTTTGCACCCGGGCTAAAATCGAGAAACAAACTCCATTACATAAAAACAATATCGTTTATATGTTTCATAAAATCGACACCGTTTTTAATTCCATAGAAACGGAGCAGCAAAGACTCACAGTGTAAGCTTCAATGTCTTTTGTCCACTCAAGATGAGACGCCACGTCATTACACGACAGGCCGACGAGCTTCACCCCACGCTTTTTGAACTCCTCCGCGTAAGCAGCCATCTTGCCTAACTCAGTCGTGCACACCGGCGTGAAGTCCCCTGCAAAAACAAAAAACAAAGTCGCACGTGTGAAAATCTGACAAGAGTAAAAATGTATGTCTGAGAGGTTTTCTGACCTGGGTGAGAGAAAAGGATGGTCCAGCCATCGGCCACGAAATCATGAAGCTTGATCTTCCCGAGAGTGCTGTCGGCTTCCAAGTTTGGAACAGTGTCACCGATTGTCAAACCCGGCATTTTTAGGCTTTGGTTTGACTTGAAGATTGTCTGAAAATGGATGTGGAGGAAAACGAGATTCATCAGGTTTTATAAAGCTCGTGGAAGAACGTCGACGAAGGCTTGCATGGGCTGCACGTGGCGAATCCAAGTGAAACTCGTGGCACAACACTTGGTCCTACTCGTTTCCACGCGCTCTCTTCTCCTTACATGTGCCCTTTCCACCTTGTCAAAGACCAGGTCAACTGTAATTTGTTCCAGGGCCAATAAAAGCCCAATCGTGTCCTATCTATCTGATTTATCCGGCCCAATAAAAGCTCAATTGGTGAAGGTATACAAACAGTAGTTACAGTTTCACAAAAACCCTAATTTCGGAGAGGGAAGGTGGAGCGAAGATGCAGATCTTTGTGAAGACTTTAACAGGCAAGACGATCACGCTCGAGGTCGAATCGTCGGACACTATCGACAATGTGAAGGCGAAGATCCAGGACAAGGAAGGGATTCCGCCGGACCAGCAGCGGCTGATCTTCGCCGGGAAACAGCTAGAGGACGGACGAACATTGGCCGACTACAACATCCAGAAGGAGTCGACGCTGCATTTGGTGCTCCGACTCCGCGGAGGTGCGAAGAAAAGGAAGAAGAAGACGTACACGAAGCCGAAAAAGATCAAGCACAAGCATCGGAAGGTGAAGCTAGCGGTGCTGCAGTTTTATAAGGTGGATGATTCGGGGAAGGTGCAGAGGTTGAGGAAGGAGTGTCCGAATGCGGAGTGCGGTGCTGGTACGTTTATGGCTAATCATTTTGATAGGCATTATTGCGGTAAGTGTGGGCTTACTTATGTGTTCAAGGCCGCTAGCGACGAGTGAATAGTCTGTTTTGGATTTTGGATGAGCACTTGAATCGCATTTATAAACATCATATTCTGGAATAATTTTTATCGGTGTGGTGCTCGATATTCTTCTGCTCCTAAATGTGTTTCTATTTCTTAGCATAAAATGTTCTGGGTCAATATAGTCCTAGCTGAGCCAAGAAGTTACATCACATTGTTTAATGCTATCAAGCTTCAACTGTAGTAATGATTGGCGGTCAATCTTGATAATATTGGGCAGTTATATCCATGCAAAACTGGCCTTGTCCTTTTGATATTATATTAAGTTAATTTGGAAGGTCATGATTCCGATTTCTTATCCAAAAAAAAATTCATCAAATCATCATTAAATATTATAAATATAAATTCAATAATATGATCAAAGGGGAGAGCTCGGTTGAGAACTTCTAAAAATTCGAGAATCTGATAATCAAAATCGCACCATTTGATCCAGTTGCATCTTTGAATATGGTGGTGACACGTGTTCTACTAACTTTTTTTCCTTCTGGATGCATTTTAAGCTTTCGAAAACTTCATTTAGGCAAAAACTGATGTATTTTCAAAAATGTATAACAAATACAACACTGCAAAAATGTATAACAATTAACAAATACCAAACTGCATAACGAAGTGGTTCTCAAAATTCTCGATTTTTTTCTTCATTTGAGCACTTTTCTATGATCAAATATGCCTTATCAAAAAAAATTAATATGATCAAATATTAATTAAATAAATATGTTTGTTGTTGATGTCAACTCAAGTTAACTCCAAAAGGACAGCCCCTAGGACTGCCTATGCAAATGAAAAAGAATGAACCTTTCAAGTTTCAACTATTAGATCGTGATTCAATTGGAGGAAAAAAATTGTATTAGATAAATTTCAATGTAAACTTTATTCTCTCCTAGACGCCTCTCGAAGCTCTCCAGAAGACTCGAAGAAACAACCGCAGATTTTCAGCTCTTCTGCCGGCGAATCGTGGGCCTTTGGCCATGGCTGGTCAGCTGACTCCCCGGCGATGCTCTTTTACCCCTGCGTGATTTCTTCTCCGTTGACTCCCTGTTTCGGCCTGCTGTCGCTGGGCCGATCTGTGTGGTGGCGGTTTGGATCTCGTTTGGGGATGTCGCTATGGTTGTAGTTGGCGTGGCGTTGCAGTTGCGGTTGAAGGCCGTCCGACGGATTCGCCGGTGATTGTTTTGGGTCGGCGGCTTGTACATGATGTTGTTTAGTTCAGTGTTAGGTGTAGTTTTTTTTTTTTGATTGAAGTGTTAGGTGTAGTTAGACTTAGTTTAGTTTAGTTTTAGTTTGAGGGTTTTATCTCAGCCGGTTTTTCCGATCTGAGCTGTATCTCTCAGTCGTTTTAGCGGTCTGAGTTGTTTTTAGATTCAGGAGCTTATCTCCTGTTTCTTCCACGAAGGGCATGCGGTACGTTATTCGTTTATTTTAGTGTCGGCCACTACGGTCGGTCCGACCAGAACTGTATGTTTGGTCGTGCCCTTCTTGAGTGATCTGCCATTTGTGACAGTTTACTCGTGTTTGTAGCCTTTGTAGCACTATCAAAAAAGTTTCAACTATTAGATCTTAATGTACTTTCTAGAAGCACCTCCATCTCAAAAGTTACAGCAACACCTCTCCTAGTCTCCTCCTCTTTGAAACTGGCAATATTAGGGTCTTTAGGACTTCCATCGTTCGAGAGCATGTAGAAACTCTAAACTTGTTTCAGCGACAGTCTTTCTGGGAGAGGCAGAGTTGGTTATCAATAAGAAGTCGATAGTAAATGAGATAGGGTGAAGAATATGCATTGTGTGAACAGGATAAAGGAAGTCTTACTTGTTAGTTCGTAAGTAACAATCATTGTGGTTCCATAGAGTGACATATTCAAAAATCGTGGTCCGAATCCTCTGTAGAACCCTCGCCATCCGTCTTCTTTCACCAGAGCCTTCACCGTTTTTATCACAGATGGTCGTCCATCACCATAGTTGTCCATTACCTTCGTCCATATGGTGATTCAATAGGATTATGTAAAGTAACATGGTTGACATTGAGTTACGCATACAAGCAATAGAAACTGGCAATAGGGCATAGCAAGCAATGTTACCTGGAGTCTTGTCTTAACTGTATCGACTGGAGTAGTGATCACAGATGAACATGCACCAGCAATCAGTCCAGCAGTTGACTGAACTGCGACCATCTCCATGTGAGATGGCTTCTTTTCCTGCTCATCTTTATACCCTAAACTCCTATATCCAGTTTGCATAATGAAAATGATGTATGATCAGACAATTTTTCCTATATCCAGCAGTTGACTGGAGTAGTGATCACACATGTTGATTGCTCTATGTCTCACTCAATAAGTGATACCTCCAAATGGCGTGTTGAGCAGCGCCATAAGCACCCCACCAGAGTGCAGATGCTGGTGTCTGAGTCGCAGCTGATAATCCAAGCCCTCTATACATGCCTCTGAAGCCTTCTGCTTTGACCACCTTACGGACAACATCAAAAGGGCCGTTGCATGGAGTGGCTCCAGGAAGCCCTTGTACCATTAGCCTCTGACAAACCTAAGACGGTCATCACATTTATCAATCAAATTGAATTGAAACAGAAATAAGAGGGAGTTGCAAGTTCGTAGGCCAATGTCATCAAATGAACATTTCTTCTGGTTTCCCAGCTTTGCCAGGAAAATCCAAAGCAGTGATCGGATCTCAGCAAATATATATGCATAACTCCCTTAGAAGATAAAAGATACCTTTTGGAAATAGAATTTATCACAGAAGTCCTCTGCAAGGGAGTTATGTGGTACTAACTTATATCGAAAGACTATCATAATATAGAAATTATCAGACCCTAAGTTAAATTTAGATTACAGAATGCAAAAAAATAATTAAATGAATGTGAAGCTTTGCATTGGATATACCACATCCAGAGGGACGTAGTACAGGCAAGACGCCAAACTCGTCACCATTCCCGCGACCGCATTGGCAACCCCAACCCGTGTAACCTCAGGCATGTCTATCCCTTGAGTATACTTCATCACCATGTCTTTTGACATCTCCAATGCTGTCAATGTAAACACTCTACCAGGAACTGATCCAACTGCAGACATCCCAAATCCCCTAAAAACGCCACGAAGCCCATCCTGTCTTAGTATATGTTTAAACACCGTCATGCCGCTTATGTTACTGAATCCAGCATTGTCTACTTGCATCCTGGTTTTGACAACTGCAGTCGGATGTAATAACGCTGACTGAGCTGTGAACAGAATCGCTCCAATTGCGTGAAACCTCATCTTGTCCAGCCTGAAAATCAGATATAATCGGTTTGCTAGTACATTAACCTGGCTGAATAATAAATAAAAATGAATATGAGAAGTAAATAATAAAAGATAAAAAAAAATCATCATCATCAGCCATTCTTCCTATGCTGGCAACTCTCCTTATGTCATTCACTCACAATTAGCAGAAAAATACAAAATCGGAAACCTAGGACGATTCGAATTTGCTAGCAACGAGATACTGATGAAATTCGGAGAAATCGTCGAGATAAATTGAAGGAGTGTAGCCGAATGAAAACCTTTCCCAATTGATGTCGGTGTCGGCGAGAGCCAGCTCGGAAGAAGCGGCAGCTTCCGCCTCCACAACTGCATGACCGCCACTCGCGGAAAGCTCCATTACTCCCGTTGATCTCTGAAGTCTGCGCCGATTCGCCAAATGGAAAAGATCGAAACATTTGGGAATTCAAAATCCGAAGTGGAGAGAGGGAAACGGAAGCAAGTAGAAACCTCCAGAAAGAAAAGGCCGAGATCTCCTCGGGTCAATTTCGGTAACTGGTGCTTCATTACGGTTCAATTTCGGAAGCTGTGCAAGAAAGGTCAAAAGAAGTTTTCTATTTTCTGAGGCCGTTCACTGGGAAATATTAACAAAAGCATCATTGTAAAAATCACCCACAAATGCCCCAAGAGGTCATTCTTATTGAAAATCAAAAAAGTTCAAAGGAATGTTGTCTCAAGTAGGGCTGTCGATGACAGCTGAGGCCTGAGCTCCTGCATGGAACGAAAGAGAAGGTATCTAGCTAGTGTACAATGGAACATCCAACTGTCGAGATAGCAAGTCAGGTACACATCAGGAAATGTCAATGGGATGGTTCCAAATGCATCTTTTAGGCACTCTTGCTCATCTTGCGCCCAGACAGCTGCTCGGACTCGTACAAAATATGATTTATGAGTCCCCTTGCCGCACTGCAATGCAAGAAATGTACTTGATGTCAAAAATGAAGTTGATATAGATTAAACTATATCGCAAACAAGTGATGCTTGTAGTCTACGAGGAGATTTAGAACTTACTCATCTTTCAACTTTTGAATCTTATCCGGATCAGTCTCGTGCACATGCCTTTTGAATTGCTGCCTTACCATGTCTACCACAAGTGCTGTGTTATTTTGCTGTGGAGTTGGCAAGTTCCCCAAAATAAAATTAAATCAATACAAAGTCAAACTCTTGTTATTGTTTAAAACTCCCAGATATCAATTTCAGTGAAAAAATTATACAGCGAATAAAGGAAATCTAGCGAACAATATGACTCCTGCTTCAAGTATATTAGGACAGCGACTGTTTCTCAAGGCATACAAAACACTGGCACCATTATCGTTTTGGATTTACCAGTTATCCACTCGACAGTTAGAGCAACTATTTACAACCTTGAAATGCGACCCAAGCTAACTTCATAACAAATACATACAATGGACAAACTAAATTATTAGGATCACTTCAGGGAGATCCCAAGCATACCTTATGGCCGATGTATTTAGCTCGTCGAAGACACTCACGGTACAGCTAGAGAATAACAAATAATAAAAGAAAACGAGTGTCATTACATAACTCTACCAGGTTTTGTATCAAGAACAACCAAATCGAAAAACAAGACTTACTCTAATCGCATTGTTTGCAAGCTCCGGTGGCAAAGCAGTTTGAAGAGAAGGCATCTCCTGAACTCAAGCAACCTCACTCCACCTTCAAATACACACAATCACACAAGCAAATCAATGTCTAAAGTACAGTTTCTGAGACACCCAATTCAGCACCAATATCAGCAAATCCACAAGCCCCGCCTCAAGTCATCACAAGTTCATTTTTTTTTAATAAACCCTCCGAACTGTAAAACCCCATTTTTCCACTGGGTCAGCGTCAGCATCTATTAACCAGATTATCAAACCCTTATTGACGCATTTCATCAAACAACTGCCAGGCGTTCTTTAAACAGTTACAATCAAACGACGAACAACAAGGAAACGCTCAAAACTGTGGGCTCTACTGAATCAAACACGTAAAAAATCTAGACGGAGATTAATCGAACAGCGAAAACAAATCGTAGAACTCACCAAATCGCGAGCGTCAACAAATCCAGCAACGCACCGGCCGCCGATGACGAAGTTACAATCAAACTCATTTTCCCCGAAACGCTGCGTTTGATATACCCCTACGGCCGATGAGAAAGATCTAATCAAAACACTGCGTTTCATGTTTCTTTTTGTGTTTGGCTTAATGGGCCAACTAATGACGGCCCAACAATACAGCCCATTTTAGCATGTGGATGAACATAGAATATGTCTGCCGACATACCACCTCTGCGCCACATCTGACACGTGTCACTTCCGACACGAACGATGCCTAAAACAGCGCCACACAGAAGGACACGTGTCGAAAAGAGAGCATTATTCTCACATGCTCGGCCTTGATAAATACTCAGTAGTTGGACACCTGAACATCACATCTTGCTAGAAAAACACATAACAAACAGCTGAGTGATTGTGAAGATTGATCTGAAGCGAGAATGCAGAACGCTAAGGAGACTGCTTCCAACATTGCTGCGTCTGCCAAGGCCGGCATGGATAAAACAAAGGCTGTGGTTCAGGAGAAGGTGTATATTCATTTTCTCATATCCAAATTTGTTACCGTGATCAGATGAGATTTATATGTTGTCCAGATTTGGAAATTGTATTTAATTTTTTTTGGGTGTTTGTAGGTTGAGAAAATGACAGCACACGACCCGATTGAAAAGGACATGGCGACCCAAAGGAAGGAGGAGAAAATCACACAAGCTGAGATCAACAAGCAGCAAACGCGTGAGCACAACGCATCAGCTACAACCGGATACGGACACGCTACTGGCGTGCCCGGAACCGGTGGAATGCACATGCCCGGTCATGGTACCGGACACATTCTTGGAGGACATGAGACCACCGGAACCGGTGGGACTTATGGTACTCATTCAGCCATGCCCGGTCATCATGGAACTGGGCATACACTTGGCGGACATGGGTTTGAGGGTACTCACCTCAACGATACCCAAGCCGATTTGAACAGTGGGACCCATGCGAGTGGCTTTGGGACTGGAACTGGTGGGACTTATGGTCATTCCGCCATACCTGGTCATCATGGAACCGGGCATACACTTGGCGGACATGGGTTTGAGGATACTCACCAAGCCGGTTTGAACAGTGGGACCCATGCGAGTGGCTTTGGGACTGGAACTGGTGGGACACATGGAACTGGGCATGGTCTCGGCGGACGCGTGGTTGAGGGGATTGAGAAAGCGACTGGAATTGGGAGTGGGACTACTGGGCATAATACCCATGGGACACACCCGAGTGGGTATGGGACCGGAGGAACTTATAATTAGATCATTTGTCATTAATGGTCTGTTGGTATGTTTTTTTTTATAATGTCAAATAAGGGTGTCTAAACATTAGTGGCGGTGTTTATGATTTGTAAGTGTGTTTGTTTTGCTATGCCTTTGTGTTTGTGTGGAGCTCCAAGTGAGGGATATTTGTTCACTTTGGGGCTCATTTCATTGGGGATCAATAATTTCACGTTGAACATCACTTTCATTTCAAGGATATTTTTTTTTGTTGACTCAGATTCTTGTTCGAAATTGTCTTTTAAGTTGCAGGAAAAAAAGAAGAATGATATTGGAGTACATAATATGTATCCTAATCAAATTTGTCCTACCGTTTGAGAAATTAAATCATATGCAATATTTATGTACATAAACGATAAACGAATATGTATTATGTGAGGAGTGCTCAAATGAGAATCCATTTATATTTCGAGAACTTGAGACCCTAATCTTCACATTTCAAAATGCAAAATGTATTTTCCAAGATGCAATGTATCCTAATCAAATTTATCCTACTGTTCAAGAAATTAAATCATATGCAATATTAATGTACATACATGATATATAAACGGATATGTATTATGTGAAGAGTGCTCAAATGAGAATCCCTTTACATTTCGAGAACTTGAGATCCAAATCTTCATCTTTCAAAATGAAAAATGCATTTTCCAAGATGTATCCTAATCAAATTTATCCTACTGTTCGAGAAATTAAATCATATGCAATATTAATGTACATAAACGATAAACGAATATGTATTATGTGAGGAGTGCTCAAATGAGAATCCCTTTACATTTCGAAAATTTGAGACCCCAATCTTCACCTTTCAAAATGCAAAATGCATTTTCCAAGATGCAGCATTTTGGTGGTGACACGCATTTTCTACGATGCATTTAATGCAAAGTTAAAGCCACATTTTTTACTTTGCTTTTAGGACATGTGATTAAAAGATGCATCATGATCTAATGGTGAGATTTAGATTCTCAAGTTCTCGAATTTTTAAGAATTCTCAACCGAGCGCTTCCCTGTATTATTTTAATAAATATGATAAATATGAATATTAGCAATGCACATTCAGTTAGGTACATCACAACTTCTTAATTTCATTTATTCATTCGGAGTAAATGTGGCATTAGAAATGATGAGATTTGATTTTCTTAACACAGTGCCAACATAATTTACCAAAACATTCATTTTATTTTCAAAAAGTATTTATTAGATTCAAATCTCATGCAAAAAGTGAAAGACAAACGTGTAACATAATTAAACGTGTATTGTTCTATTCTTCATGCATCTGGATGTAGCAAGATAATTTATAAAAATTACTTTGTAGGGCAACGTCTCTCTTTGGAAGTTCTCACCTGTAATTTTTGTTATTAAGCTGCTTAAATAAAAAATTTGAGTTGGGAAGTTGTTGTGTGACTGGTGTCACTCGAACTGCGGGAGTGCATCTGGAGTTATGTACAAGCACGATAATTTATAAAACTATTTTAAATGGAGACGTCTCTCATTGGAAGTCCATCCCTAAATAAAGTTGAATAATTAAATAAATCGAAGTGTTTTATAAGGTGACGTCTCTCATTGGAAGTCCATCCCTAAAAAAAATGTTAATAATTAAATAAAATCGTTGTGAAAGGTGTCAATGGAAACTGATCACAAAAGATACCCAACTCAATTGCATAGTTTAATCTTCTAGGTAGGCACAATGCAAACAACTACCAAACTACTCTTTCTTCAAATTTTCAGGTTTAAAGAAAAATAAATGTGATCATTATATTATTATTAGAGATAAATTATTATGTGTTTTCGAGTTCGTTTCTTGGTCGAATGGGTGACCAGACAGTTATATTGGCAAAGTATTAGATTTGATTTTTTGTGTGTGAAAGTGATCGTACCTGATTGTCCTGATAAGTAGTTATGGGTTAAAATGATTTTGTTAAAAATTAAAAATACTGACCACAACCGGTTTCGGTCTAATAACATGGGCCCAATGAATTTTAGCCCAATATGTGGGCCCGACACATCCGGTTCTAGTCTAATATGACTCAGCTTAATAGAAGGTCGGCCCAATTAATTTTTTGCCCAATAAACGGGCCTGATCACCAGCCGTTGGATGAGAGTTTGGAGCTCGTTATCTTCTTATCTAACTCGAATTCTCGCAGGTGGTGAGAGCTTCGGCCTGCGAACAATCATCAAAAATGGCGTCAATAGCGCAGCAGTTCAGCGGCCTGAGATGCTCGCCGGTGTCATCGACGCGGCTGACGACGCCGTCCGCGTCAGCGACGGTATCGGCGCCGAAGAGGAGGAACTCGCAGATTGTGTGCGGGACAATATCGGCGAATATGCAGACGAAGGAGAGGCTGAAGCTGAAAGAGCTGTTTGACGAAGCATATGAGCGGTGCCGGACTGCGCCGATGGAGGGAGTGGCGTTTACTGTTGAGGATTTTCATACGGCTATTGAGAAGTATGATTTTAATTCTGAAATTGGGACTAAGGTATGGCTTCTCCCTCCATTAGAGAGTTGAATTGAATTGATTATGATGAGTATGTTTTGGTCATTTTGATAATTTATTAAGATTGGTAAATGTAGGGTTATTCAGAGAGTTGATGAATGTATATGGTTGTGAAAAATTAGTTGTTTTTATTTATAAATATATACTTTTTTTCTTTTTTCTTTTTTGATTGGGCTTTATAAATATATATTTATAAATATATACTTGATTGTTTAGTATGTGGCAATGTAAGTGTTATGGTAGGATGTGAGAATGTTCAGATGAAAGTCATTTGGTAAGGCTATAGATAGAAATTTGTTGTTCATGACGTTGATGGTGGGAATGTAGTCTTAGATGATAGTAGCTTTCTGTGGTGGAGTCAGTTCGATGAGTATGGAAATTTGCAAGCTTGAGGATAGTTATTGTAATGTAATCGGTCAGATTTATATTCTGATTTGGTTTAGGATTTAAAAATGTGATGGAATTATTGAATTTATATATTTGGATCCGCACAAAAAATTAATGGGCTGTAACATATCGGAACAAAGTTGTATTCATTGATAGTTCACTATTAGCATGTCTTACTGTTTGGCATGTGAACCTAGGCGAGAGAGGATTGGATTGGGTGTCCGAGGTGATTCATGTTTATACAACCTTTCAGGTTAAGGGGACAGTTTTCAGTATTGACCAGAATGGAGCTTTCGTCGACATCACTGCAAAATCTTCAGCATATTTACCTCTCCAGGAGGCCTGCATTCACAAAATAAAAAATATTCAAGAGGCAGGAATTTTTCCTGGTATGCGGGATGAATTCATTATTATAGGTGAGAATGACGCTGATGACAGTTTGGTTTTGAGTTTGCGGTCCATTCAATATGACACCGCCTGGGAAAGGTGTAGACAACTTCAAGCTGAAGATGTTGTGGTCAAGGGTAAGGTAGGAGTTCTCAACTGGCTCGTTGGAGTTCCTATTACATATTTTGTTAGGTAGAATGTGAACGGATGGAAAAAAACTAATAATGGATGCTCAGACTTAATCCAGATCCCGCTAATGACTAACTGAGCACTTTAACTCTTCATTTGCAGGTTGTTGGCGCAAACAAAGGTGGAGTTGTTGCTGTAGTTGAGGGTCTTCGAGGATTTGTACCATTCTCTCAGATTTCGACTGTTAGTATCTCATCTCCTCATACAAACGTTTTCTTTCACTAGATCTCGTATCATGTCTCCAAACACTTTTATACAAATTCTAGACTCATTTGAGGATCATACGAGCATAAAACTGGCCATGTTCTTCTCCAGAAATCAGCAGTAGCTGAAGAGCTTCTAGACAAGGAGCTTCCCTTGAAGTTTGTTGAAGTCGATGAGGATCAATCAAGGCTTGTCCTCAGTAACCGAAAGGCTGTGGCTGACAGTCAGGCACAGCTTGGCATTGGATCAGTTGTTACTGGAACGGTGCAGAGCTTGAAACCATACGGTGCCTTTATTGACATAGGTGGCATGAATGGTCTTCTTCACGTAAGTCAGATCAGTCATGACCGTGTTTCAGATATTGCTACAGTCCTCCAACCTGGCGACACTCTCAAGGTACATTATATAAATTCAACCCTTTGCTTATCATACATTTCCCGACTTTCCATTCTTTTATAGTAACTAACACATTTACCCCCTGTTATAGGTCATGATCCTGAGCCATGACCGAGACAGAGGCAGAGTTAGTCTCTCAACTAAGAAGTTAGAGCCAACTCCTGGTGACATGATTCGCAACCCAAAGCTCGTCTTTGAGAAGGTATACCTTACTCATCACTTTCAGCATAACATAACACACTCCGTCAGTTAAATGCAGTCTCAATCCATCTTAGCCTCATCTCCCACCCTGGCATTGATATTAATAAATTTAAACTCTTCCCATTTCTCACAGGCCGAGGAGATGGCACAAACATTCAGGCAGAGAATAGCTCAAGCAGAAGCCATGGCTCGTGCGGACATGTTGAGGTTCCAACCCGAGGTAATAATAATAAGTTCCCTACATTGTTTAGCTTACCTCAAAATTCTGAAGACAGCAACTGTATTCACCAAAATGCACTATGTTGTGATTGCAGAGTGGTCTGACACTCAACTCGGACGGAATCTTTGGGCCTCTGTCGACAGACCTTCCAGAAGAGGGACTGGACCTAAGCGACCTTCCACTTGCCGAAGATTCTTAAGCCCATCAAAACATAATCTTTAATCTTCCACTCCACCAATGTAATCATTATGTTGTTGTCACTATCATAGACTTTAAATCTGAGTTCAAACTTTGTTGCAATTGTAACACCCAGAAAATCAACAGGTGAAGCTTGTGTGACTTTGTACCAAACTAGATCACATTTCAATACGAAAAGCCATTTTGTAACTTCACCCGTTGAAGCAAGTAATCTTCAACCTTAAAACAAGGTCAAAATAAAACAGGATAAACTCCATAATGCCAACACAGTTGACTTTCTTAAACAAACATTCTCCCTAAACCCACACGTCTCTACTCTACAAAGACCTGCACAAATGCGGATTCGGGCCGGACTTTTTTATATTTGACAGCCCATACAGTCGGGTCGAGTTAAACCCGTCCGGTCAATTCGGGCTCATAATCTTGTCCAAGCCCGCCCATGTACCGGGCCGGGTTACCCATCGGGCCAACCCGCTACAAATATGTATCGCTACATTTTAATTTTCATGTATAACTTAAATAAAAATACAATAATTTTTTTTGCACAACAACAATATATTACAATGATGTAACATAATAGATGGATGCAAAACAATCGCCACATTGAAGTAAAATATTTCCAAAGCATCATAAAATATTTCAGAAAAGTTTTTAACGTGGAATGTTGGGAGTAATTTTGATTGTTAAAACTTTCAACTATTTTATTTTTGGAGTCTATTTCTTTTCGATTTCAAGAACACATATTAGAAATATATTTTTATTTCTTACTAATTACAATTAACTATTAGTTTCCTATTTAAAAAATAAAATAAAAATTAAGGTTTAATTTGTAGCGGGTTAATGGGCGGGCCAAATAGCCCGGTTCGGGCTAAAATATGTGTCCGATCCCGACCCTAAAGAAATACAGGCCGGACCGGGCCCGGTTCGTCGGGCTAGTATGCTTCTCCAAGCCCGTTTCATTGACCGGGCGGTCGGGGCAGCCCGGATTTGTGTAGGTCTGGGCCCTCTACATCTTCTCGTCTTCATGTTTTAAGAAACAACGATTTTTTATCAAAAAAATAAAGAAATCACGATTTTGTTTAACTTATGAACTCGGTTATTAGATAAATCAAACGCAAACAGTTCACCACGAAATATCGTTATATGAGTCATGGGTGTCTTGACTTGAGTGTTTTCACGTGTGAGATAAATTCGTTCATGTTTGTCCAGTCAAACCCCTCTAATACCATTTGTTAGGATTTGCTAGCGCAATTTACCACGGCCCCTTATGATCCAAAAATCCAAACTTAAGAGTTATGGTTTTGTGATTTAATATAAGTTAGCAAATCTTCCTCTCTCGAGAGACAATATGAGACAATTTTTGCTAAGTGTCATATTCCCAACAAAATCAGAAACCGTAATTCGAACTAATTTCATAATCAAAATTTCATATGAACTTTGGTTAACAGCCCAATGTATTAGACTCTATAACGATTTTATTTCCTCTAATTGTAGAATTTTGCTATTATTATTGGATTTTTCAATTTAAAAACTAAACATTTACAAATTTAATACACAAATGTCAACCACAATTAGATCTTGGCGCAAACCTAGTTTATCATCTAAAATATAATTAATCATCAAACACATCCTATTACCAAACCCAAAACAAAAGATTACAAACACAATTTCAACTCGAAAACGAGAGTTGTCCATCACACAAAACAACTAGCTAGCTAGTTGATCTTCACGGATCTCGTCTCTTTATACCAGAAACATGTACGCGTTGAAAAACATGTCAAGTAAACGTCTCTTAGTGCAAATGTCAAAGCTTTGATAACAAATAAATATACCAAGTTGAGAGCGCTAGCAGTGATCTAATGCTTCCAATTAGCACATGGTCGGTTGTTGATTTAAACTAACTAATTATATTTAAGGGCTTCTATTGTTCTATTGTAGGGTTTAATTAAGTGATGCATACACTACAAATTATCGTTTAACCATGTGAGATAACATATATATGTTGCGAGGAGCGTTCAAATGAGGCACGCTACAATAAAGTGAGGCACGATCTCAACCACACATCTAATTGGAAAAATTAGTGGCGCGCCACGTATCCAAATAGTAAAAGCAGTGTGAACACAGAAATTACAATTCTGGCGGCTGTGACACGTGGCTTCGCTCGTGCATTTGTGGCGCGCCACGTGTCCAAATAGTAAAAGCAGTGTGAACACAAAAATTACTATTCTGGCGGCTGTGACAGCCACGTGCCTCGGATCAACTCCATCAACGACTCGGATCGTGCCTCACTGCCTCATTCTACCAATCCTGCCTCAACCGAGTGCTCCCTATATGTTGCATGATTATCCCATATATAAGTCACATGTACGATACCTATGCGACAGAAAGTCGTACAAACCATGCAACGGCTTTGCGAAAGGTGTAAAACATATGACTGTGGTCGCACGACTGTTGTATAACTTGTGCCATGCACAGACGTACGAGGGCGACGGTGCTGCAGCGGCAATAATTCGTTTATAATTTTTGTTAACAATTATTTAATGTACAAAATTCTATTTAAAATTAGATCCTATTTAGATGTACATTAATTTAATCAGTATTATCTTCTGTCATTTTCCGAATCAGGCCTTTGGAAAGAACTGGCATCACCTAGCTAGCCTGCAACTGTCCGCTCTATAACTTCGATTGGATGTACGTGTCTGCCACTGATCATCGATCTACGTAGACTACGCTTCAGTCCAAGTGATGGACTTCTATGACGATTATATTCTGGTAGGGGGCGTTCAAATGTTATAGGTTGTTAGAGTGTTATGTGTTATAAGTGTTTTGATTGGTTGATAGTGGCATGAATAGTACCGGAATAGTGGGTTTTTTGGTAGTGGATTTTAATGTTTGCTTTATTGGATTTTGGGTATTTGGACACGTGGCGCATCACAAAGCACGGGGGATTGGATGTGTGGCTGAGATTGACATAACACATAACACCATAAAAGAGGTATAACATTTGAACACTCCTCTATTCTGGTATATATATATAGGTGTAGCTGCTACATGTTATAACAAAACTAGCTAGATTGGGGTCTGATGGATTCATGTTCTTCGAGTTTCTTATCTTGACGAGTATTGTGGATTGATTTGGAGGTCAAACTACGCGGTTTATAACTTAGTTAAGTTGTTTAATTAGTTGATTGTTTAAGATTTTTAGACTTGTTTTAAGGTTGCAGAAGAAGATATGGACTTTTAAATGATTTTAATTATATGAAGAGGATATATATATATATGGTTCTAAAGACATAAAAGTTTTCTATTCAATAATAGTAAATATTATTACCAAATCTCGCTCTTATTCAATTCCCGAACAAAAATAAAGATGCTTGTTGACTTGGGTCGCACAAATCGTCGGCATCATAATCTGCATGTATATTATATTTATAAATTATGCTTTTTAAAAGCATACGTGGATGAAGTACGTATAAGCAATTTGTTTTATTGAGAAAGCTAATCCAACAAGTAAGCATTACATTTATGTTTGATGATTCAGTGGAATAACCCTAATCATTATGATATTGGTCCCAAGAATTCACCTCCCAAAGAAACTTTAGTCTCTCTCTAGGTTATCTAATATGTTTATGGCAACTTGCCCTACGTGAAAAAATAACTAGAAATGTGGGCACAGTTCGTAAAAGTACACAAAATTTTTAGAGCATGTGCAGCGGTGCGTATTGCATTAGCATTTTTTTTTTATCATTAGTTGTTGTAGTCGGTTCAATTTTATGCTCATTTCGAAACTGATACAATGGGTATCGCTGCACATGCTATTAAGGTGTCGTCGTAGTGCTGCAGTATTACAAAAATTATATAAAAATGACACAAAATGATAAATAAATAATAGTTTTCAAGTATTGTGAATATTAAAGTGCTCTTTGCTTGCTCAACAATTATCTTATATTTCCACATTTGAAGTGAATACACATGAGAGTTTTAATTTCAATCAAGAATGATGGTTGTTATCAAAGCATGGCCAAGTTAAGAGAGGCGAGAATGGAGCCATCATTATTGATCAAAAGCTTGAACATGGAGGCGTCTGGAGTGGGATCGCAACAGCTCGTACATGGCCACCATCGCTGAAGTTATGGCTTAAACGATTAATGCGATCGATTTTGTGCTCAAATAAGATGCTGCCATTTGGACCGTTAAGCAAAGTATGTCATGATTACGACTAGTTAAACTCTACGTGTTCGATGATATTGTTGATTGTTTAGGGTTAACGAATCTGCATCAGGTTGATGGATGTGGAATATGCTGATTTTTTTACTTCTTTATTTTGTATCAAAAAAAGGCTCTTTTAGAGGCTTTTTAAACTTGATTAGTTGCTTCTCGAAAGGGGCACAATGTGTTTGTTTTATAATGCATTTATGTGTCTTATAATTTTTCAAAGAGACATGTCCATAAAGGTGCGATTCTTATGTCCATTGGTGTATGCATATGTATTTTTTTTGTATACGGCATGTAGATAGTATGTCGTGTTAATGTATCAATTCGATTTTAGAATAATTGTTTGGATAAGTGTTGAGTATGGTATTCATAAATCAAAAGTGCATTCAAACAAAAAAGTTACAGGGACACATAACAACTTCAAATTCAAAGATACAATTTGAATTGTTGGTTAAATTTGATTTCTCAAACTCTCTAGTTATAAAAAATTCTCAACTGGACAATCCTTTAAGCTAACATGTGTATAAATATGAAGTGACAATGTCAAAAATCTACACTTGCTAGGACTTAAAAATCTATGACCACTGGCCACCTGAAATTGGTCCATGCTACCTTTCTTATTGCGGCCAACTTATTTTTCATACTACTTAAATAAATGATTATCAAAAAATGTCAGAACTAACTCAGAACAAAACAATGGCAAGACCGTAAATACCTCTACATTTTATAGCCGAACTAAAATAAAGCTAAACAAGCAAGTAAGCTCCACTCAAAACAGCAGTCAACCCAACGTATGAAAAGTCAAACAGTCAAATTTCAACCCCCAGTAAGCAGCACTAACTTAACTAACTAATCCCACGCAATTAGAATCTAAATATAAAATAAAAAAACATGAATTTTTATCCCTTTAAAGTTTAAACATCTACTAATTGGTGGCTTTAGTATTGTACGGAGTAATGTTTTGTCCAACAGTCTCAAATACAAATTTTGAATTTAGTATTAAAATAAACGACTTGCATTTTACATATTACAAACATTTATTTTGATAAATTAATATTATTTCAAAGAAAGTAATTAAAGAAAAGCTAAAAATACAAACATTTATTTTGATAAATTAATATTATTTCAAAGAAAGTAATTAAAGAAAAGGTAAAAATAAATATTTGTTTAAAAAATAATTTGCGGCTGTGTTAGCGTGTAAAATTACATGTTCTCTCTCTCAACGCCTTATAAAAACCCACATCACCACTCTCATCCTCCTCATCTCCTATTCCAACTTTCACAGAGCAATTCTGTCGATCAATCATCCATCCACCAATAATTCAGAGCGAACGAGGAGATTGCTAAGAGGAGCCGAGCTGAAACAATGGACAAGTACATGAATGGATTTCAGCAGCAGGAGCAATATTACTCCGACATGTCATTTTCAGGCAGCAACAATAACAACCAACAGAAAGGGCAGAGCAGCAGCAGTGGCGAAGAGGAAGACGATGAGATGGGTATGATGATGGTGGATCTTCGTCGCGGTCCGTGGACCGTCGAGGAAGATCACACTCTCATGTCTTACATTGCTAAGCACGGCGAAGGTCGTTGGAATTCCCTTGCTCGCTCCGCTGGTAAGTTATCGAGCAAGAAAAAGACGTCATAAGAATCAATGTTTTTAAAAAGTATCGTAAATTGTGACTAATTTTTAATGTTACAGGGCTGAAGCGGACCGGAAAAAGCTGCAGATTGAGGTGGCTGAATTACCTACGGCCTGATGTTCGCCGAGGAAACATAACTTTAGAGGAACAGCTTCTCATCCTCGAGCTCCATTCGCGCTGGGGCAACCGGTAAGTCGAATTTCGAATTCACTTTTTTTTATTTTTGCAACATTTTTCGATAAATAATAACTGATTTTGAATGAAATTTGGTCTCAAGGTGGTCTAAAATCGCGCAACATTTGCCGGGCAGAACGGACAACGAGATCAAAAACTACTGGCGAACACGAGTCCAAAAGCACGCCAAGCAGCTCAAATGCGACGTCAACAGTAAGCAATTCAAGGACACCATGCGCTACCTCTGGATCCCTCGCCTAGTCGAGCGCATCCAAGCCGCCCAAAATCCCAAAACTCATCCAGTCGACACGATCATCCCGCCAACAAGCACGACGGCAGCCTCGACTGACTCGTTTGGTGCGCAAGTGTCACCAGCCTCGGACTTGTCTGAGACTTGTTACAATTTTAATGCGGATTTTTTTACTGGATGCAACGGCCAAATTGGCTACTCGGATTCGATCATAAGCCCTGCCGGCTATTATCATCCGCAAGCAGCCGCTTTTCAAGAAATTAACACCAACATGAACAGCAGCAACAATCTTAGTCCGTGGGCGGTGGGAGACTTATCGGACAATATGTGGAACGTTGAAGACATTTGGCTTCTACATCAGCAGCAACAGTTTACCAACAATTATTAAGTTAATTTTTATTTGATTATTATTGTTGAATTTAGAATCATATTCTAATTTATTACACCAAAAATTATTTATTGGTAATTACTCTTTTATATAAAATCATGTAAACATTTTAGCCAACAAGAATGTGGTTAAGTTATTGAATCATTATCTTGCATTCACAAAGTGGAAGTTTAGTACTTGAAATAAATGCCATGTAAATCCAGTAATCCACTATAAATAAATTATTGAAACATTCATAAACTCTTATCTTTTTTCTTTCTTCACTTGTGCAGTTCAAGCAGTAGTGCAAAATTTAAGCGGCACTTAAAAGATTCCAACAAAAAGCTATTGTGATGAATCTCTGCCCTCTATGCGGTTCGATGAGTTACATGTCAGATATTCTCAAATTCTATGTTGATCAATTTTCTCCGACGCATTTAAATATTAGTTATTAAATGGGTGGCAATTTTTGTACATTTTAAATGGTAGGATTATATTCCATCAAAAAATGGTAGGATTATATGTGTATTATTACATTTAAATAAAGTAGTCGTTCTTTAAATAAAAAATATACGTGTAGAAAAATAGAGAATGTTCGAAAGTTTTACAACAATAAAAGAGTGTAATATTTAATCTAAGGATGGACCGAGTCAGTGGCGGATCCAGAGCTTTGCAGGAGGGGGTCCTAAAAAAATTTTCATCGAAGAATATAGATATTGCTCGGATTTGGCAACAATTTTTTTTTTCTTGCATATATATATATCCTTTAATTTTGACGATATAACTTGTTTTTCAAGTAAAATACGAAGTCAAACTCATATATAGTTCATTGACGACCTAACTTTGAGAGGTCATACAACTCACATCGATGACCCTATCAGATCGAGTCATATGTCGTTGGGAAGATAATTTAACATGCTACGATTCTTTAGTTGATATTAAGATCTAAATCGGACTTTAAAGCAGCCAAAAACATCTCAAACTAAGGACGCCGAACAAGTAACCACATGTAACCTTCGCAACGTTGCAACCCTATAACGAGCGACCGGAGCACCATTTGGGGAAATCGATCAACTAGAATATAAAGCTAACGACAAGGACTACAAGTTCTATGCTTACCCCTAAACTCAAATCTAACGTTAAGATGGCTCAAAACTAAACCGAAATAGACTATATATTTGAAGTTGCTAATGATCGATCAGACTTCTAGAACTCACAAAGACCTCATCCTATATCCAACCTGAGCGAGTATAATTGGTTCCACCACCTAAGTTTGAGTCCTTTAATAAGGCTTGAGATTTATTGAAAAGACAACTTTTTAATTTTTTCTAATTATGTTTCTTTGGGAGCAACCTTATTTAATAATGTTCTACATCCTTTTATGTTAAATGTATACATTTCATTATTTGCTAGAACGTGGCTCTATCGAATAATTTAAACGATGTCGAGTCATCTCAAAGGCCGTGAGGGTCGGCTTTTGGGACATTTTCGCTCTGCTTTTTGGATCGTCCAATCAACGACCCTTCTTTATGACCTTATCTATTCCTATTTTCACTTGGCTCTCTTTCGCGCTGCACGTGCCTACCGTATTGGAGTCACGTGACTGCCCCTTACGACTTTACACGGTCACTCGCGTACGGATCAGTGTCTAGTTCGTTTTTGGTCCCTGTTGGTCACTGCGCGTCAACCACGTGTCAAATATCTAACGGTGCGGCGGAAACGTGCGTGAACTTTGAGATCTCATTCTCGTCGACTGGAAGAGCTTCCTAAAGTTACGGCAGTGAGTGCCGCAAAGAAAGTCCACGTGGCGATACTTTCCGTTAATTACCGAACTATTTACCCCCTAAACGCTGCGTTTAAAATCACAGGCTTGTGGTCAAAGAGGTAGGGGGCCATTTCAGTTTGTTACACCACGTGGGCGATTTCAATAATGCTTACTTAGTTAGTCAATTTCTAATTGAAACCGTCTTGTCCAATCAATCAACTGTTCATATCAAATCATGATGTGATTCACACTCTCATCTTGCCATTTTCAACACAAGTCGATGGCGTTGCGTGAAGGGCTTTTATTATTGACATGTATATTTGTAGCAAGTCCACATTCGTTAGGACTCTCCAAAGACTCCTCTATCTCATCTCATCCAAGCATATTGATCAATTATCATCATAGACGTCATTGAATGATCTCATTTTGTTTCCAAGCCGGAAGGAATTTGAGGGCATGATCAAGTTCATTTGCCCTGTTAAGGCTCTTGGTACTTGTGGAAGTGGAGTTAGTCGAGTGGTTAGCCACCCATTACTTGGTGTAAATATTGGGCCTAACTCACCTCCAAAAGGCACCTTGTGAAGGGAGGATTGCCACTTAGTTATAAACTCATGAGACCAACTCACCCTAGCCAATGTGGGATACTTGACACACCCCCGCAGCCCAATGGACTGGACAACAAATGGGCTAGGGGCAACATATGGCCGGGCACCGCCCCAAACCATTGGTCTAGGGGTGGCTCTGATACCATGTAAATATTGGGCCTAACTCACCTCCAAAAGGCACCTTGTGAAGGGAGGATTGCCACTTAGTTATAAACCCATGAGACCAACTCACCCTAGCCAATGTGGGATACTTGACACTTGGGATCAAAGATTCCGGGTTCGAATCACACTGGGATAGGAGTGAAAATCCTTAGATCCTAATTTAATTTTAAAAAAAAGCTCTTCGTACTTATCATTAAAGCGAGTCTAAAAGGTTTTTGTGGTAACATTAACACTTGATTCAAAGAACGTGTGGTTGTGCTTGTAATTTGGATTAATTTAGACGAAACAATCTCTTATAACAACGGTCATAAGTAACGCTTGGAAGATAATCACATGGGGTTATTTGAAAAGCTCGCACATGCTTATGAAAAAGATGATGATAGTTCAGATGGACAAATTTAGAAACTATTCGGTTTGTGAGAGCGATTTTTAGTTAGTTGGTTGCTTAGTTAACTTGGCCGGGTTTGATGTTCTTAGGCTAATATGAGTTAATCCGAATGATTGAACAAAGCAATCTGGTCAATTGGGGGCGTGACCAGGTGGCTAGAGCATTGGTTACATTGCCCAAGCCCCTGTTTTGAATTTTGATGGGACTTGAGTGAATTTCCTTTAGTGGGTATGTTTTAATGGTAAAGTAGGTCGAACGATTGAGTCCGAAATGGTACGGTTCTTTTAAATTTTTTTTTTAATAAAACCTAAACAATCTGAATATTTCTTTATACTACTGTAGAAAACATAGAATAGAAGATATCCAAATTTAATAACAGACACTATCAAAAAAATAATAATAATAACAGACAACGCCTAATAAAGTGTAATGGTTGAAAATAGGGGTGAGTACGACATGTCCCGATCCGGTGATCTGTTCCGATCCGATTGAAATTTGGACGAATATGAATATGACCCGATACAAAATAAGTCGGGTTCTGGTTACCCGTCCCTATTGATATCTTTTAAAATAAAAGTTTACTTGAATTTATTACACTTTAATTTTGTTTCACTATGTGCTTAACATTATTTTATTACAATAACATGGACGATTAATACACTTTAAGCTTAGTTTCTTTTTTCTTAGACTATTTTGTTTTAGCTACTCAATACTTATGTTATAAGTTATTTTTGCGACGAATGTTGGTTATCATATGCGACCCGGTGAATATTTAATGTCGAGTTCGGGTTGACCTAATTAACCCGATCATTATTTCGGATCGAATTAAAGACGAACCAAACCCGTCCCACGATGACCCCTAGTTGAAAATGAATTCTCAAGCTTGTTGTGTGTTAAGTTAAGACATCATCAATGATGTAATCGGGATGAGAATATATTACAATAAGCGAAACACCAAAGACCAAAGTTAACCCACGTCATTGACCAAGTCTACTAAACTTCTAGAAACTCTTCCTATTTGTATTCTTCTGTTGCAATCAAGCACTTACTTAGGCCGCTATATCAAGCTAATTAAGCAGCCTCTTTCAACTTGGCGGTCAACCTTAATCCACTACTTATTTACAAAGCTCCATCAAGTTAATCAACAAGCCAATTTTAATAAGATGCCAATTAGTTTCATAAGTATAGATTAATTAGAAAGTAAGTGTAATGTCTAATCACACGTTATTCCTTTTTACATTAGGTTTACTATAATTATAAATACAGACTCAAAAGTACATCATTTTTTTTAAAAAAAATTCCATGATATTCAATGGTAAAAATTAAATAAAATGATGAATTATTACTCGTGTAAAATTGATATATGCTAGATGAATAAAAATTACTGTAATTCACTCATGTAAAAATTGATGAAACGGCAACATTTGGTGTAAGTTTCTGAGTTTCGACCATTGAACGATTGGGCTGGGCTTCGACTGGACCACTATATTTTACATGGCTATAACTTTGCCACGTGAGACGGACGGCCCAAACCAGTCTGGAGAATTTGGTTGAATCGCGCGCTCCGGGGACGATCGGCTTCTCGAAGAGTCGAAGTTCCTGCTAGTGCGAGCTGTAACCGCATCCGAATATATCGACGCTCTTTTCACCGTAAGTGTTCAGTTCGATTAGTGCTCGAGTCTTATTTTGCATGAATTTTGTTGATGGTCCAGTATGCTTGTCGATCGCGATATGATGGATGAGTTTGAATAGTTTGATTGTGAATGTGTGAAATTCGCACAATGCTCATTGAAGGAGTAGTTGTTTTGATTTTTTTTTTTTCAGTGGATTTATTGATGAAATTCAGATTCAGAGCCCTGCTTTTCAGTCTGATTCGTGTGATTTCATTCTGATACTGATCCAATTTGAATTTAAGGACTTCAAGACTTTTCAAATTTCCAGAGAGGATCGAACATTAGGGCTTCTTGGAATGGCATGGAAGCTCATATGTGGAGTTGTATTGTGTGATTAGGTTGAAGTTGAACACTTTAAAGTACGGTTTGAGTATAATGGTAGTTGGAAGGAAGACTATGCAACATTAGAATAAAGTCACTTGCTTAAAATAGGGTTTTGATTGGCTACTCTGAATATTTGATGTGATTTGATAGTATGTGGGTGGATAGATGAGTAAGGGCTAATAATGGAACTGGTCATGAGTTTACTAGAACTATCGTAGAAAAAGGTATTTGTGTCTGGTTTATTCCAGCTATATAATCTTTTTGGTGGGGGATTATGATTTCATTCGATTTGGCTTATTCCGGTATTCAGCTTCTCTATTTAGATGAGTGTATATGGTAATGCATCCGTGATGAAGATGACTACTGGTATCTTTTTCCCTGGCGTTTGAGGGTTTCTTTTTGGATCCTTTGTTAAATAAAGGCGCTGGTACCGCCCAGCTTAAAAAAAAAAGATCCTTTCTATTTAGATGACTACTGATCTCTCTTTCCCCTGACGCTTGAGGGTTTCTTTTTGGATCCTTTGTTAAATAAAGGCGCTGGCACCACCCAACTTAAAAAAAGAAAAAGAAAAAAGACATGACTACTGGTTGTGATTGTTGATATTGTACTAACACATATGCCAAATGCTTCATATTAAAATTACATACAAATTAAGTTAACATACTTAGTGCATCAGATTTTCTTAAGTTCTTACGTACCATGCTACTTTTCTTGTAGAGGATCCTTTCATCAAGTATTCTTATCAGCATGGTCTATTTCAATCATATTGAAGTGATCAAGCCGATTTTCTGCCAGCTTCATCCCATACATCACTTTTTTCATCTCTGCCCAAGTGAAGGGCCTGTAAAGAGGAGGCCTATCTGGTGTAACCATTTCTGGTAAGCAAGTGATCAATCCATTTAGAGGTGGAGATGCTAAGAAGATAACTGAGAATCTAGCCTGGTGGGAGCAGTTCATCATCACTCTGTGTCTGACACTTCTGAGCCTTCCATTTGTCATTACCTTCAGAGACAGAAACCAAAAAGTAAGCATATCTCTCTTTTGTCAGACTTTGGTGGATATATAACAAACACTTTTAGCTGGTTGGCCGTATACTCTTTAACCCTGTAGGCAAAGTGGGGTGTAAGGCTGTGTATCTAACAAATAAGTTTTTTTTTTCTTTTTTTCTAGTGGCCCATTTTGATGAGATGAAATGTTTTAGGGTCCATCTTTGTCTGAAAATTGCAGTGATAAGAGATGATACTACTGATCCGTTTCAATTTACAATGTTCTTATTATAATCTGTTCATTATGTTTGCCCTTGTCTTAATTTATCAGGGAAAAGAGGTTGGGACTGACCAACCTGTAAGACATCACCAACATTGACACAAAAAGCAGCAGGATCAGGAGTGACAGGGATCCACACTCCATCTATGATGCATATTTGGAGGCCACCCACATCGTTGGATCTCAATAGTGTCAGCATCTGAGGGTCGGTATGATCTCCGAACCCAATCCGTTGGCAGGTGCTTGTATTCCTGCATTGGGAGTCTTTTTGGGTATGATGAAGAAGATGATGAGTAGGAGAGATGCCAGGTGGATAGTAATTGAGTCTTATGAGTGAGTCACTTTCCCTGTCTGTGACGAGCTTACTGAACACTGAAGTGATTTCCAGATCCAGCCCAAGTGACTCAGCTATCATGTCTAGCAAGTTGCTTGCCAGTTCTCTAACAGCTGCTATGTAGTCGTTCATTGCAGCACTGCCACAAAACACCAAGCTCAGGTATCTATAGTTATAATTAATAAAAGATGGCCAATCAATAATGCATGTTCTGCTTTTCCTTGTACAATAATCATGTTTCACTGTATTCTTAATTTGTGTGGTCCAAGTTTAACTTTGCTTAATCTGTGCATTTCTTCATTATTGATGATGGATGGCTACCCAAATTTCAATTTTAAAATATATATCCAAATTATGCATACACATTACTATGCATGGCCAACCCGTTATATATCCTGTGGTTTGGTGAACATTTTTTCACAAAGTTACTAATTAAGGCTTCCTGGTTTCGTGAAATCAAATCAATAACCAACTGTAGAAATTAGAATGATATGTGTGGATGCCTGTAGAATAGTGAAAAAGAATAATACTCTGGTGCAACATGTAGCATAGTGAAATGTACTGTATTTCACAATATAGTATTAATAATTGTTACCTGAAACTTTTAGGATCACTGGAGATGGTTTTTGACCAGTGGGAAATATCTTGGGGATCAGCTCGAAGGAGAAGATATTCAATCTCTCCTTCATCACCGCAGCGTCCTATATTTTTGGTACCATAACCTATGGGGTTTGATGACCCGCCTGCTGCTTGCTGTTTTATGGCGGATGGCTTTTCAAAGAAAGCAAATCCCTCTTGCTCGACGCATCCAATGACATCGCTTGGAACACCATGGTTGATCACCTTGAAGAATCCAAAGTCTTGGCACGCTCTTAGAATGAGTTTTAGTGTCTCTGATCTGTTGTTGCCTTTTGCCGAGATATCAATAATGGGTATTTGCTGGTCTTTTAAGGCTTGATCAGTTTCCGCATTTTGAATTTGTGAGAAGGCTGTGGCGACCACCATATTCACAGCTTGTGTTTAACAAGATTTTATATATGTTTCTCTTAGAGAGCTGCAGAAGTAAGTACTTGCATGCTGGTATCTGGTGGAGAGAGAGGTCTTGGTGCTTGATTTATATACAAGGGGGTAAGTTTGAACGTTTGGCTTCTTTTTTTGTTCATTAATTTGGTAATACCAAATAAAGTCACCACATGGGGCCATAAATGCCATATTGCATGGTAGAGGAGCGTTCAAACGAGGCACGCTACAGTAAAGTGAGGCACGATCTCAACCACACATCTAACCCCCGCGCTTTGTGAGTGCGTCACGTGTCTAAATAGTAAACCCACTACCAATAGTAAAAAGCAAACAGTAAATCCCACTCACACACCTTTAAATCTCAACCATTAGATCAATATCATCAATGACCAAGATCATGCCTTACTACCTCATTCTTATAATACTGCCTCAACCGAGTGCTCCCCTTACATGGTAAATGTAAGATATCAAAATCAGTAGTTTTTACATCATGTTTATTCACACTAATCTTTTATATTCATGTTTGCATGAGTAAACTGGCATTACTACTATGCCGTACACTATTATAATAACCCGGCCGCTTGGTTATCTGCTCAAAAGGTATAAACTTATTTGTGTTCTTGCATGAGTGTGTGTGTGAACTGCCAATAATGGAGTTTATCTTTCAATGCACATAACAGGCATATAATTGTATGTTCCATAATAAAGATACACACAATCTAAATATGGTTGGATACGCGCTTGGTGCATGTGGTCCCCAATTCTGTAAATAGTTAAAAATAATAATTATATAATTGTAGAAGCTCTAAGAATCATTCAGAACTGATAGGTACATTACCGTACGTTTATTGCTTTTTCCAAGTAGTGAATACTACAGTTATTAGTAAATCAATTAGATAAGCATGGTATGTCCAGATAGAGATATACAATTGACAAGTTTGTTTGCCAATTGCATTATTGATTAGACCTGAATTGCATACTGGGATTATTATTTGTATTTGGTGCATTGCAATCCGCCCATTGGCGTTGGTCTCCAAGCTAGTATAGAGAGCAGGTTCAAGTTGCAAGGAACGTTGTAATAACTAATAACAAGACTTTTTATGCCTCCACTGCTGAAAAAGAAGCCCGCCCCCATTCATATTGATGTATTTGTTACGATTCTAAATCTTCATCTCCTCTCTATTTATTTTTACTTAGGTTTTGGTATATGGGGCCGAACCAACCAGTGGACAACAAGCTGTTACCAATATCAAAGTCCCATGTCTCTAGCTCGGTCTTAAATTAAAGCCCAAACAAAAAAAAAGAAGTTTTTGGCTTTGATGAGGTATCAGTTTGAACATTTGACTATAAATTCAGCATTCTAGTCTCTCAAGAAAGTGTTTCACTAGAAAAAAAAACATGAGCATTTGGAGTCATGGAGATCATAAGATGGCAGCAGCTAATTAAGTTGTCATGCATCAATTAGCAGCTAATTAAGCTGTTATCAATTAGTCCTTTACATTCACTTTCCTAATACTATTTGTGACTTTTACCTATGGTGCAGAAGCAAATAAACTAAGTTATAGCAATTAAATGAATGCTAGATAATATGGTCGGGCAAATGTAACGTCATATATATAAATTCCATTTATCTCTGTCTCTCTTTTGCTTTGCATACAATTTATATAGAAAGTGAAATTTCAATATATTGAATTTTGATTGGCCATGACTGTGCCTAAAAGTTGCAAGATGTTTGTCTAGTTCATGGACCCAATATTTCCTTCGTTGTAATACTTCCTCTAATCATCAAACACTTCTACAAGACATACATGTGTTGTTTCTTCACGTCCCTTGCAAATTCAACGAAATCCATAATCCCTTGAATGTATATGGTGAGAAAACAATGGAAACTCAAAGTGTATATGGTGAGAAAACAATAGAAACTCATCAAAAGCATTTCAAAGTTCTTACATCCCTTGCTCTTCACGGTGGAGATGAGGAAAAACGTATTTCAGCCGTGGGGGGAAACCAGGAGAAGTGGGCAAGATGATATAGGTGGGTGAAGTCTTTATGTTTTTCATTTAATGATGAGTCCTTATGCGACTGACTTTGAGTATGCATAGTCACGTAAGTATAAGATTTTTTCCACCGGCCGACTTTAATGCAACAAAAAGTTGGTCAACCGATAAATAGTCAACATTTTTCGAATATCGCATGATGACCTCACTTCTCCAACGATTACTTATACGACTACCTAACCAACTCATACCAACAACTGTCACATAAGTGGTCTTAACTAACGGATATTGAGACAGTCGTCTTATAAGTAACAGTCACATAGGTGAACTTATATAACATTTTTTAATCAGTCATATAAGTGTACCTATATGGCCGATTTTGGTCAGTCACATAAAGTACAGTCACATAAGGTCACTTATGTCTCTCACTTCGGTCAGACACATAAGAATCAGTCGCATAAATGTACCTACCCGGCTCACGTTCGTTTATCAGCCGTCTAAGGTCACTTATGTGACAATTGCTTATGTGACTGACTCAAACTCAGTCACCCTAGGAGCAAAATGATGTAGTGTACCTTGATCAGGATTTTGGTAGTACCACCATGTAACTTATCTTGTCCTGCTTCTTCTAAGTACCTCTGTAGAAACTGTATGTGTTCAGTAATATGGTTTTGTATATATATATGTTTAATTTCTCAAACCAAGGCATTTTAAAACAACCACGCTCACTCTGATGAACAGTGCAATAGTTGAGTGAACAAGTAACATATAAATCAAGTCACGAGCGTGGTCAGACACCATGCACATTTACACGTACATGTGTAGTAGTTATATGTACTTTTGAAAGAGACCTTAAATGGAAATGCTCAATCGCAAGTTCATATATGTTCCAGTGTGTAACGGTAATGTGTATTGAATTTAGCAACCAAGCAAACTGAATAACATATGCTACAGAAGATCTTTCAGTCCTCCCAATATCGCTCTTCATTTTAGTTGTGGCAGGAGAAAACAGAAAATCAAGGAAATTGTAGTACTCAATTTCTCCATCATTTTAGTGAGAAATACATACACGTAATCAACATATATAGCTCAGGAAGGAGGAGGGTCGATCGCTCAATCGAGGTTTGACACAAGGTGGATCAGTATAGGTCTGCTTCCAAGGTCAAGAAAGACTCAATATATAGTTTGAGCTGCAATGTCAGAAAAGCTCAGGTAGGATAACCAGAGCAAGCAGCTGATTTCTGAATCGGCCAATTAAACAGGGTTTTCAAGCTCCATATCCCTTGAAGACCTCGTCTTTTTCTGCTTGGAACTCTGCTACTATGGTAAGGTAGCTTCATCTCATGCTAACTCAACTCTCGGTGTGTATGAATAGTGAAACACTCTCTTCAAATGCTTCACCAGGTAACCTTTTTCTCTCACACCATATCTATTTCAGGAGCAGAGTGTGGTGTGTGAGAGTTTTTATTTTGGTTTAAGAAAGTGAGAAGAGCTTTTATTGAAGGAGGTGAAGATTGGGCTGCTCTGATGGATTTGATCTCGGCCCAGAAGGAATGTCCAATACACTCTCGTTTGACCTGCCCGGAAGGGAGACAAGTTGACCTGCCGGGCAGGGTAGATAGAAGTTTTTGATTAAATTTGCAAGCCAAGTCATCCCCAGGATTCATAGTCAAGCTGCAAAATCCAGGAAACCGCCCAAGAATCGATTCTTTGGTTAAAGTGGCATTGTATAAAGACGTGAAATCAATCAATCAACCTTTGACCGTCTCCATTAACCTAACCATGCACTATGCCATCAGAATATGATCCTCATCAAACTGTACAAACTGATGAGAATAATATATTCTTTAACACCCCCTCAAACTCATGGTGGATCAAGAAGACTGAGTTTGGAGAGAAAGAAAGTTGTGCTGTGCTCTAGTCTGTGCCTTCGTGAAGAAATCTGCAAGCTGAATCTCCGAAGGAACATACTGAAGAGCAATAATCTGATCATGTACCTGTGATCTTATGCACGAAGCATCGACACCGATATGCTTAGTGAGCTCAGCTTACCATACACATCTATCCTGTACTCTATTCATATTCATAACAATAATGAATTGTGTATTGATATGTGACGAAGACGTCAATATATACAGCACAGGATAGATGTGTATGGTAAGCACAATAATGAGAGAATATACACGATATATGCAATGAATATCTGATGAGAATAATATATTCTCTAACACAAACGATCCAAGTAATGTTGACCTTATCCTTCACAAATTCTGCCATGTAGAGATGCTTCTGCCTCAAGCTATACAAGTACCTTCAGTCCCAAACATAGCATCCGGACAAGGGTTTGGTTTAGCTAACACTGGTTAGCAATCATTTTGTGCCATGGTTGGCTAAATCCATCTTTATGGGTCTAGTTTTACTATAAAAAGGTCACCACTCCACACTTCTTAACCACTCAAAAACAGCCACACACAAACAAACAGTACCAAAATCGAGTGTTCTCTTCACCTTGGTAAATGGCTTCTAGACAAAGTTTGCGAAAAATCGGAGAAGAGGCTTTCAAGCTAATAGATCAAGCCGAGGAAAAGCGAAGGTTTCTTCTATATCACCCAGCCAAACCATATATCCATTATCTTCAGCCACCACAAGTCTCAAATGCTCATAGGGCCGATCATTTTTATCCTGTAGGCCAAAACGGCTACCCTGTTCAAGTAACTCCTGCTGCGGTTGTAGATGAGGAGGATCATGGCGGTGTGACGATAGATTGCTATGAGGCGGCAAAGAGGTTTGGAGGGATGGTTGTTACCGATTATTATTATCCCAATAGGAGGATAGTGGCGAAGAGAAGGGCTTCTTAGTTATTTTCTTACTTGTAGTAGGTCTTGGTATCCGGAGATGCTCTCTAAGGGTATATGTCCTCCGATCCCGTCAAATATAAGCCTCCAACAAGTGACTTAGTTCTATGTGGCACGTTAGTTTTTGGGTCTTGCTATTCTGTCTGATGCATGTAAAGTCTTGCATACAAATGACTGCTCTATGTCATAATACACTTAAGTGATCTCATGCAGCGTCACTCGATTTCAACTCTAACCGTAACTTGACAATTGGAAACCTAAAATTAGATGTCTTGCAAATAAAGTACAAAATAAATTACCATTTGATTAGGATAAAACAAATAGTTTTCAGATGTTCAATGATTGATATATAAAATGCTCAATTACCAAACTATGTCTCACTCTCGTACTGTCATTTTAACTTTAGTATATATATGGAAGAATTTATCAAATAAATTACAAATCTTATCATAGTTGTCAAAAATGCGTGCTAATGAAAGCTCTCATGACCGTGAAAAGAATGATATTGTGGAAGAGATAGTGAAGAATAACTATACTGATGAGCAGGGGAATTGCACGAATTATCATCGAAAACCTATAGAAAAAAAGATATGCAAGTCAATAGGTCATAATGAATAAAGTAAGCAATATGTAAAAAAATTCGCTAAATATATTTTGCACGCAACACATTATTTCCAAATTACTTTATGCGATATGAATTGTTACATGTGAATTTTGATGAATGTTGTCAAATGCAAAGCTCAAAGTAAAAACTAAAAAGGAAAACTATTTTTTTTTACGAAAACTAAAAATTAAACTAAAAACTAACAAAATCGTTGTCATTCATCAAATTCTTGAAAGAAAAAAATTCTTGTATTTACTACGCTACTAAAAATAGAGTACATTAAACTTGGAATGAACATTCAATTATCATAAATCGTAAACTTCTCTTATATAGTAAAAAACATGAGCAATAATGTTAATGAAGAGAATTTTAATGTGGTAGTGAATGATGATGCTAACTTTGATGCTACAGGTAATCGGCTGATGTTGATAGAAAATATAATGTTTGCATCTACGGTGATTTTAAAGACTATGATCCGGCGCTAGATCATCGGAAGGATAAGCACAAAAGTGCAAAATATAAATGTCCCAAGCTCAGAAGGGTATTTGAGGAAGCCATTGATCGACAAGAGCGCTTAAACAATAAAAATTGTCTTGTCTACGGCCAAAAGTGATAGATTTGGTGTTCGCGGTGAGACCACTACTGTTGTTTTCTCTCTCATTTTTATGTTTTTTTTCATATTCTCTTTATGTATAAATAAGTGGCCAGCTAATTATTTATAAAATTTTCTTATCGTTATGGATATATATTTACCCTCTTTTGCATTTAAAATTGAATAATCAAACAAAAAGAATTGGATCATGTACTAATTCAACTACTTTAAATAGTCTTCATAGAATAACTGAACATAAAAATGGCCTAATGCAAAATCTTTTTTTTATTTTTTTTGCAAATTCCAAGGAAGCAAGATACTTGTAATACATTCATCCGATCACCGCGAAGTTTAGCAGGAGATGCTAACTTCGTCTTCGAATTCGTTCTGATAGTTTCTCACTAAGTGCAATGGTGGAGGAAGCAACTCAATTTTTTGCCGATATGAAAGAGCTAATGACCGCCGTTGTATCTATTTGAATACACACAATTTGTAGATATATGAAAGAGCTAATGGCCGCCATTCCAATAGGAAGCAGCTCAATTTTTTGCCAATATGATCAGACACACCATTATATCTATTGGAATACCTAATCGAGCATATTATCCTTAGAAATCCAAGACTGGGTCATAGTGAATTACAAAGTGATCAAATTGATGCTTGAGGAGAAAATCAAGTATTGAATGAGCAAAAGATTGGAATGATGCTTGAGGAGAAAAAGTATCGAATAAACTGAAGATTTGAAGGAGAAAGAAATGTTAGTTCGCAAGCTCAACTACCAAATAAGTTCTCTTCATCAGATTATTATGACTCTTATATACATGACATGAAACATGAGAATGAACCTTCATTCTTATCATATATTGTAAACATGAACAATGCTAATGAAGAGAATGTAAATGTGGTAGTGAATAATTGTCCGAACTTTGATGATGCGGGTGATCAGATTGATTTTGATGGGAAGTACAACCTTTGTAGGCAGGATGATTTAAAAAACCATGGTGCGGTGATTGATCATCAAAAGGGGAGGCACAAGAGTGCAAAGTATAAGTGCACAAGTTCAAAAGGCAGTTTGAGGAAGTTATTGACAGACAGGAGCATTCAAACAATGGAGGGTGTCTAGTCTATAACAAAAAGTGAGGGATTGGATCATATGCGACTAGTGTTGTTATTTTTCTCTTTTTTTTTAGTTTTTTTTATGTATGAATAAGTGGCCCGCTCTTATTACTTATAAAAAAAATTCCTTATTGTTATAATTTGTGAGCTACATCATACGTTTACATCTTTTCCATTCAAAATTGAATAATCAAACAAAAGAAATTGGATCATGGTGATTCACAAATATGAACTTTTAGAAATCTAGCTGAATTTTTTTAGCACATTACATAATATGGTAATTCAGTGAGCTCAAAAGAACTTAAATGGATATAAAACTTGTAGTAGAAAACAACTTTTGATCCAACCAAGCTGCCAGACCAATATTCAAAGAAAGAATGACATGGCACTTCCTCTGCTTGTTCTAAAATGCTCAAAAGGTTAATGTCAGGGTATTGTCTCTATAGAGCATAAATGTTAAATTTATTTTAAAGCCATCAGTAGTTGATTTTCTCAACCGAGTATTGGAGTTGCAAAGAGGAGGTGCTTCAATAAGCCTACTCAATTGACTTAAAGTATATTAAAAAAAGAGTACTAAGAGATTTTAATATGTGTAAAATATAAATAAAAATTGGCAATTTCTCGACTAACGGTACAATGGCTGAACCCATATAGCAGAAGGCTTAGATCTGTAATTCGGGTCACTCACATAATGTCATAACACTTCTTTCTTCAACGTTGTAAATGCCTGACTCTTCAATTGCATTATTTCTACCCCGACCATCTTGAATCCAGTAATCATCCATGAAATAAATTGAATTGGGTTTACATCCATCATATTCAAATGCCTTGACAGATACACAATTACTTTCACCTACGAAAAATGCATCGCCGTCAAGAGTATTCACTTCATTATAACTTATAACCTCGCGACTCTCTTGATGGAACTCCAGTTTCATAACTTTAAGTACCACTATAATGAAATCATATTCTGCCCGTCTTCTTACCGCATACAAGTCGCCAAATGTGGATTTCACAATGTTGCACACCATTTTTCATATAGATCAAACGACGCCCTTTGTTTTAGATATCTTATATGGGGAGGGTGGGAATTAATGCCCATCGATAACACCATAAAACTATGATCCGTGGCATAAATTAATCTGTTGTGAAAGACAATGTCGGCAAATCCGACCGTTTTTCTAGGGATATATTTGTTAGTGTAAGTCCAATCCTTGTCTCCACTCTTAACGAAAGCCAAATAGCACATTCCATCCTAAATGGCCACCATCGTGTAATTATCTGGCGTTGAGTCGGTTGAAACAATCAACTTGTTTACTGATTCAACATTTGGTTCTACGCCAAGGGTGTCCAAAATAGGGAGAGGGATAGTGATGCCTCTAAATTTAAACGGGCTCATGAGGGTAACTGATAAGTCTTCTTCCACAAAGGCTAACCAGCCATCGCTGGACCCATAACATCTCACGTTGGGGATATCTGACAGTTTAATATTCGGACCTAATTTCCCAGTAGATATATTGTACAACCTCCTTTGAGTTTCGTTCACGGAAACTAAAAACATAGGTAGAGTGATGTGAGAACGGCGAGCAAGTGGATTGAAGTCTTTTGCAATGTAATACCAATTCTTAGACACAGCTCCGAACCAAATACGATCTATAATTTCAGGGAGCTGATTGAATATAACATAACCAACATCGGGTGGAACTGCTCCAATCTTGTTCTTCAACCATAGTATCTAGCACACATAAACATTCACAAAATCAACAAAACAAGCTCAAAGTCACACCCACTAAATAAAAACATTATAAGTACCAAATTACAAATCCAGAGAAGTTATAAATTATGACAGCCATAAAATCCAGTACGTAGAATCAAATCCAGAGAACTTATAAATTATGACAGCCATAAAATCTAGTACGTAGAATCAATGTTATTAAAACCGGATCGATTCGGTTTTCTTATCAGACCGGTTTGCACTCGACCCGGTTGATCCGGTTTTTCATTAAAATCTTGATTTTATCGGTTCAATCGGTTAGATTTGGTCTGAAAAATTATTTATTTAATTTTGACTTGAACAAGACTCGAACTCAACCCCAGTGGAAGGGCACTCCCCCGGTGTCAAAGCACCCGGATTCAAGTCCCTGCCTAACTCCTAACATTACCACCCTATCAAAAAAAATTAATCTCTACTGATTTTTTTTAATATAAATTATGCCGTTATTAATTTACTTAGTTTTGGTATGGGGCCGAACCAACCAGTTGACAAGACAGCAATATCAAAGTCTCATACTCTCATGTCTCAGCTTACATCAAAAGCCCAAACAAAAACAAAAAAAACAAAAAGGAGTTTTTGGACTTGAGGAGCAGGTATCAGTCCAAACCTTTGACTCGGGATTAGATATTCAATATATTTTCAATTTTCATTCTCGTCTCTCAAGAAAGTGTTTCACTAGAAAAAAATTGAGCAATATTGGATGATTGGAGATCATAAGATGACAGCAGCTAAGTTGTCATCAATTAGCAGCTAAGCTGTTATCAAGTCCTTTACATTCACTTTCCTAATGTCACTAGTTCTAGTTCAGGTGAATTAGAATGAAATCTTTACTGATTTGATGAATAATAAAGCTCCTCAATACCTAAATTGTCATTCTCAACAGTATGCAGAAATTAAACTCACAGATCAAGTTCGCAGGAACTCAATGAAGATGATTGGCCAGAATGGATCGAATTGGGGTCAAAACCCTTGGATTTTCATGGAGTCAAAAAAATTGGCGCAAAAGTCTGTTATAGCAAATTTTTGCAGTTTTGAAAATTACCCAAATGATCCCTTTACTATTTTGTTGTACAAGAAACAAATAAACAAAATACATACATACCCTTAAGCTTTACACAAATACGCTTAAAACCCAGATTCAAAACAAACAGAATAAAATGGCGCCTAGCTGCCATTTTGAGCTTGAGCAAGATCATAAGCTTCAATAGTGTAACTAGATCTAGATGCCACAAATTTGATAATGGTTGACCAAGGACCTAATTGCCATCCTATAATTGTCACCCCAAATTTTAAAAAATATTAATTTATATAATATACAAAATATAAATTATGAATAACAAAATAAATACAATAATTTATCCAAATTTAGTAACATGTATTTTATAATTTCATATAATATACAAAACATAAATTGCGTACAATAAAATAAACAAAATATCTCATTCGAATTTAGTAAGATATTTAGTTATAAATGTAATATACAGAATTTAATAAGATATATTTTATAAGACATCTCGTTAAATTTTGATTCAATAATAAATGTTTTTCGTGATATGGAAATACTTTTTTTTATTTTTTTTAGATTCTAATTTTTTAGTTTTTTTATATATTTTTTAGTTTTTTTAGATTTTTAGTTTTATGAAAACTAACGTTCTTTTAATTAATTAATGTAATAATTCTTTTTAAACAATAGTCATTTTTTCGTAATGCAAATTATTTTTAGTTTGTCCCCTTTACCGAAATTTCTGTGTCTGTACCTAGATGTAATGTACATGTACTCTCCGCAACACATTATTTCTGTTTCCAAGTCTTCATCAAATTTGCATTGTTACATGTAGTTTTCATGAATGTTGAATTAGTGAAATGCATGCTCAACTACCAAATTAGTATTGATTCATCAAATTCTTATGACTATCATACATATATAGAGGATGTTCATTCTTATTATAATTGTAAACTTCTCTTTTTGTTGTGAGAAACATGGACAACAATGCTAATGAAGAGAATGTTAATGTGGTAGTTGATGTTGGTCCTAACTGTGATGCTGGAGGTGAACGAAAGAATTTTGATGGGAAGTGCAATCTCTGCGACTACGATAATTTCAAAGACCATGGTGCGATGCTAGACCATCAGAAGGAGAAGCACAACAGTGCAAAATATAAATGCACCAAGTGCAAAAGGGTATTTGAGGAAGTCACATGAGCACATGAACAATGGAGGGTGTCTCGTCTACAACAAGAAGTGAGGGATTCAGTGTCGGCCGTCATGCCACTGCCATTATTTTTTCTCTCTCGTTTTTTATGTTTTTTTTAGAATAAGTGGTCCGTTGATTAGTTATAAAATTTCCTTATTGTTACGAATTGTGATCCACATCATGTCTTTACCTCTTTTGCATTTGAAATTGAATAATCATACAAAAAGAGAACTGAACATAAAAATGGCCTAATGCAAAACCTTCAAATTCCAAAGAACAATGACAACTTTTGATTAAAAATATTAATAACTAAAACATTAATTATCAACCGAAAGGAGTCATCTCCCGGAACTAACAATGTCTCATTTAATGACATTCAATAAAGCGATTTAAGGTTGAACGCTCAAAAAGTATACTCTGTAGCTCAGAGATCCAGTGATGTCTAGGTGCGTGCAGCATCTCGAGCGCCACCAGCTGGGCTGAGCTGCGAGCCTGATCAGGTTTCTAGTCCCTGCGTCTGAAACACTGTGGATGCTCTCTAGTTTATCCTGTCAGTGCGAGATCGCACCCAAGTGCATGACTGTGTGTGCATCGTACAGTACAGCTTGGGCAGAGCATTGGTAAATCATAGACACATGTTTTTTTGAACAGTTTCCAATCGCAGCCTACTCAACCAAGAAATAGAGATTGCCCTTAATTGCGAAATTGAGGATTCAAATATTTTGAAATTGCCTTTAATTATCAATTTTTATAGTGCGAACCGTAATTTGTCAATGAGTGATAGTTCATACTCGTCTTTGTCATTTTCTTTTAATTTTAAAGAAGTTTTAATATTTATTTTGTTTAATGCTTCGCCGATATGCTTCAAGATGAAACACTCAACAAAATGAACAACCGCAAACAAATTTGTTTAAAATTAAAGCGACGTAGTTACGAGGATATAAAACCTAAGTAGCATGAACACAGAAACAGAAACAGAAACTGCGAAACGATAACCACAAGACACCGCGAAATCGTGAATTTAAAAATAACGAAAAAAGAAATCACGGGAAATCGCTGTTTTAAATATATACATTATTAATATATAAATAATTTTATAAGTTATTAAAATAATCAAATTTTAGTTTAAAATAATTCACTTTATTATTTAAATTCATTTTTTCGAAAATTTTTCCAAAATAAAATTTCTCGAGATTTCCAAAAAATTCTTGATGTATCTTAAAAGTTTCCGGTTCATTAACTATTTTAGAAACCTAAAGAACCTTTTGCGTTTCCGTGCTACATAAAACTTGCAAAGTATACTCAAGGCAAACAATGGAATGTTAATTAATAAAACTCAAATGTATAGAGTTTTATTGAAGTCGATTGCTATAAATAATTTTAGTTCCGCATGAATATGAACAAATGAGATACAATCCTATATTGGGTTTTTCTGTGGGAGATAAACAAGCTGATCAACTAGAATTTGAAAATAGCTGCGCCGCTTGATGGCTTGGAGGCAAAGACGTAGAGATCGAGGTCGTTCTGAGAGACAAGCCCTCTTTGTATCCTTGATTTGTAGTAATGCTCCTAAGAAAGTTAGAATAATGAGATGAATGATTTATGAAGATGGGTAACTAATAGTAGAAGATAAAGCAGAATAGGTTCGCTTACTTTCAGATTGGCAATGTATTGAGGGACGAGGTCCTCTTTGACTAAAGATACCGTGCAGCCACCCCATCCAGCTCCTGTGAGCCTTGCTCCCAAGGCACCATTAGTGCGACAAACTTTCACGAGTTCTTCCAACTCCGGGCAACTGGAAATCGAAAGACAAGACTCAATTTTCAACGTAGTATTTGATAGCTAATGCTAATGGGAATAGGCTGCAGTTAGGACCGGGGAGGAATGACATTCAGCTAGTGAGTTGTTCGTACCTGCACTCGTATAAAACACTACAACTATAATGACTCTCATTCATGAGGTCTCCAAGCTTCTTGAGCATTTCCTCATCACTGCAAAATTAATGTAAAAAGATATTAGTACTTTGAAAAACAGAACAGCTTACCTTATTCTCATTTGAGTTGTAATTCATTGGTACAATAATTGAATTCGTAAAGATAAGCCAATTAAGCTTTAACTAGAGAGTTACAATCAGGCACATGTATCGCGCAACAAGTGCCGTACACTCCTTCAAAACAACGTGATGAACTAGTCGCTGTCATCATTGACCATGTGTTTCATGCATATTCATATGCTAAAAAAATGTAATAAGGCACATCCTAATATTACCTTAGTTTTGATGACACTGTATCTTTGAATGCATGTACACGTTTGGCTTCGGAGTACACATGCAATGCTCTCTGAGGATGAACATACATAATATTTAATAACTTGTGAAAAAAATATAGAAACAGCTACAGAAACATATTCATGCATTATAATTCATTCAAACTTGGAGGCTAGGTTAACGATCTCACCTGATGCAACTTGAAGTGACTAGCGGCTTTAAGCACATCCAAAGAAGATGATGAATTTTTAAATAATGATTCCAGGCTTTCACCCAGGACTGCTTCAACATCTTGAGCATAATATGGTTCTTCTTTCAAGAATTCCTGTATGTAACAGTATATAACCATTAACCTGTAAACATTAAAGACGATAGTCGTCTAAAAGTGACTATAACTATATCCTTTTTTTTTTACCTTCACCGCAACACCAGGATCGGATGAGCCGCGACTGCTTGCAAAAGATATACACATGCCTTCGACATCAGAAAGAGTATTGACAGAAGAGATTGCGTCATTTGGTTTCATTCCAAGTTTCACAGCAAGTACAATCTGTTCCATAGACAGACTTTACTACGAGTTTTTCAATTCGGTCCCATACAAAAGGTCAAGCGGTTACCAACAATAAAGTCCCGTTATAATATATGCATTATGCAACCTTTATTCATACATGAGAAGACTATATATACAACTAATAAAGCATGCAGAAGCAAATTCACCAACGGACAAAAAGAATGAAGATCTCACAGATGCTAAACGGCATTCGACAACACGGTTATTGTAGTTTGTAGCAGCAGTGACAGCTTTCTGCGATTCTGCTAAAGAATGAGCAATCACAAAGGTCCCTCCAGCTGGAAGTTGCACGTCCGTTGCTCGAATGGGGTTAAAATCTATTAGCTCCGCAAAGCCAGATTTGGCCATCACAGAGATTGCCTATCAATAAGAAGTTAAGGCGTGTGTTCATACCATTACTTTAGAGGCAACTGTAATCTAAAATTCAAATAGAGTTTACTGTATAATAATTGCTGTAGAGAAAAAACTATTAAGAAGGATTTTTGGCTAACATAGTTTGAAAAAAAAAACCTGGTCCATCCCACCAGATTGTGTTCCTATATGCCGTTCACACTCGCATGTAAGTTGAGCAATTTCTTTCTGCGGCACACATTATGATACAAATTTAAAGAAGTGATTTTCACACTGCTGTAGAACATAATGGATTGGAAATAAGACGAGACATACCTTAGGGAAGTTCATATCATAAGCAGCCATTATAGCAATTGTCGAAGAACACACAAATGCAGCTGAGCTAGATAATCCAGATCCTAAGAGAAAATTTTGATACTTTACAGTTTATTACTGACATTCACCCTCTAAGTCCATCAAAATCAAAACTAAACAAACTAAAGTGCAAACCTGTAGGCACAGTGCCATCAACAAGGACATCTAGTCCCACTGGGCCACTGAGATTCGCTCCTTTCGCCTTTGCAAACTCATGATACCCTTTATACCTGAATCACATGAATCAAAGAACATAAAACTTAAAGTTCTTTTTAGGGTTTTTCGGATAAATTGCATAAAAATGTGTGATATCAACGAAAGGAATTCAACAAGGACTTACCCGCAGATGAAGTAGTGACCCCATCTATGATTCTTCAAGTCAATTTCCTTGAGAGAAAAATAAACAGAAAATGTAAAAAATCAAACAAATTTGAAATCCAATTGGAATGACTACTCAATTGATGCACTTCACAAAACACAAACCTGATCAGGATCCACCGGATAAGTACATAACTCATACTTCTCATTAACATTCGCAATCCTCAAAACCTTCTCACTCTCCGACGCATCACGCTTCCGAATCGCAACAATCGTGTCCTGCCGAATCGCCATCGGCAACACCGAATAGCCCTCGTAATCAATGTGCTCACCGATCAAGTTCACTCTCCCTACAACAACCCGATCATCAACCGAATCCATCAATTCCAACTTCCTCGGTTCAATTAAACACCAATCAGAAAGAAATTACCATACCTGGAGACCGAGCGATGACGTCCGGCGGATGTCCGAACAGTTGTTGAAACTTGGCATTAAAATTGTCGTATCGAATCCGAGCTTCGTCGAGCTCCGATCCGTCGCCATAAACTGGAGCGAGGGACGAGAAAATCGGAATTGGAAGCTCTTCGTGTTTCGCCATTGCTGTCGATCAAGGTCAAAAAATCTTCTCACTTTTTCTGCAGATGAAAATCTGGTTCGAGGATTTTAAGATTCCGTAAATTAAAATAAATTAATTAATTAAAAAGAGAATATATACATATGAAATAGTGGATAAGATATTCCAGATAATTCGGATATCGGATAACTGGCAACTGGGTCTTTAATGCGATATACGTCCAATTTGTGATGACATCAGCATTCCGGCCCATCAAAGCCCATAGTCTTTCTTTTTTTTCCATTGTCTAATTTGGGCCTCAAACAAGTTGTTTTTAATCTTACTCAATAGCCCATTTAGCTCTTATTTATTTTGGGGACTTTTTATTTTCTATTGCTTAAATTTCTGTAGGAAAAGATAACAAGGATTTATTGATGATGGAGGGATCTCTTTTTTTTGGGATTTTTTTCCTTTTGTTGACTAAAATGCAAATGACAGACAATTTCCACCAATGTGTATAAAATCATCTTTTTCCCTCTTTTTGATGTATTTTAATTGATTCCCATATACTTGGTTCGAATCGAATATTAATAATTTGAGCGAAAAAAGAAATTTATGCTCCATGTATAAAGGTTGCTTCCAAGGATAAAAAGCTTGCCCTACTATCGTATCATGAAAGAACAATTAGATGATTGTCGAGTACACGTTATTGCAACAAGTAGAAAAGTGTTGTGTACGCATAAGTTATATAAGAAATCTGATTATCTGTATACTCCGAATAAATAAACATTTATCCAACATTCTAAACATCTATTGAAGAATAATATTCTCCTTTTTTTCCTTAGCTAAAAAACAATAACAGTTTCGTGTACGCGTTTCGAAAAACCTGAAATTTTTTGTGAATTTAGATTAAATAAACATTCATTAAATGTTCAAAATAATGAATAATAATATTATATTCTCCTTTTGCCTTTGCTAAAAACAATAACAGTTTCAATATAATCTTAAAAGGGGGGTTCTACTTGAGAGGGGTCACAAACATTCCTACCAAATACTTAAGCAAGTAATTTAAGCAGCTTCTTATGAAGCAGCTGCTCAAGTGTGTCATATGATGCACTATTCACATGTTGAAAAATTTGTGTCACACATAGTGAAAGATGAAGCAGAGAATAAGTTTTGCTAGCTGGAAAAAGGTTGTTCAGAATCAAAGAACAATTTTATGTCTGTGACTGTTGTGTTCTTAACTTCCTTACTTAATTTCCTCACATCATCAACTATAGCTGCTAGCTGATCGCATAAATGTTTTTCTCATGTTGAGATTGCCAGAATGGAGCAAGAGATTGTACTGTATATTTGTTCTTATTCTAGTTCGGTTTCTGCATTGATCATCAACATACTAACAATCCCATCCTCCCAAAACCCTATCCAGTTTAGTGGATCAAGTCGACCAATTATGATTTCAAAAGCTCGGACTTTTAAGTTCATTTATTAATTAAAATCCAATAGAAGCTTTTTCATCATTCTCTTAATTAATCTTAGTGAATACGGTGACAATCTAAGTGAATATATCTCAGTTTTTCTCATTCTAAAATTTGTGGTTGGAGGCACAAGCAGACGTCTGATCTCCATTTTAGCATTAGTTCTTTCGTAGGTGGAGCTGACAAACATATATCATCTTGTACACATAGGCGGGAGCTTACTCAAGCTCTTTATGAAAATAAATGATATATTCATGAACACATGCATCACACTGTGCACCACAGATTCATATCTCGTGCGGTCAAGCTATTCGAAAACGACACAGTTTTGATAAAATAATATCAAAACTACGTCGTTTCATCAATATAACCTCATTAATTGATAACTGAAACTTCAAACCTACGCAGTTTCGATTTAAAAACATGTAGTTTTACCTTAAAATTCACTAAATTATGTCGTTTCCTCAAATGACTGTTCATATAGCTTTGCTGCAAGGGATCTCATTTCTTGCACCACCACATGATCCAAACAAATCATGAGTTAATTCTGAGAATACTGTTGGTCCAATTTAATTTTAGTCACATTCTTACTAAGTTGTCGCTTCTAAGTCGCAAAAGGAGTAATGGTTTAGCAGTCATAATCTTGGTCAAATGACAAGAAAGTCGTCGGTTCAAACTTCTCTGAATGCATCTTATGACATAAGTTTAGCCAAGTCTCTTCTAAGTCTAGCTAAGTCCAGACTTGTTCGACCGTTACTTATGAAGAGTGATTATGCATTTTTTTTTGATGAGAGAGTGATGAAAGCACTTTTGAGTTGCGAAGATATGTAAGAATACAGACATAGCATTAAATGTTGTTTCACTATAACACACGGGTTTGTAGGCTGTGGCTAAAGTGAGATTTTGGGAAAGCTAGGGCATGGCTAACTGATGACTATGATAGAACTGTAACATTCCAAGTAAGGATTGGGACAAGGTCATATGGGGATGATTATCACCTTTTTTGGCTAGAAATGGTAAGTAAGCCTAGGGCTGAGCATTGTTCGGTAAATTCCGAATTTACCGATTTAATTTACCGAACCGACTTAATTCGGTTCGGTAAATTCGGTAAACGGTAAATTCGGTAATTTACCGATCGGTAAATCGGTAAATTTTTGTCGGTAATCGGAATAGATTTTCTAATTCGGTAATTTACCGATTTACCGAATTTACCGAATAAGAATATTTTATTATTAAAAAATAAATATTTATTAAAAAATAAATTTTTTTAAATGAATTATTTGTTTAAACTTCAAATTTTAATAAATTTTAAACAACAATTTTTGAAAACTTTTGTGATTTAATTGTGTATATCCAAATTTTGAATTATCTTTGTGGTTTTTTTGTTATTAGATGATTATTTATTATGTTTTAATAATTTTAAAATTAATCTCGGTAAAATTCGGTAAATTCGGTAAATTCCGACAATTTACCGAATTTACCATTTTACCGAAAGTCGGTAAATTCGGTAAATTCGGTTCGGTAATCGGAATAAAATATTTGGGTCGGTAAATTCGGTAACGGTAAATTCGGTAACGGTAAATTCGGTAATTTACCGTATGCACACCCCTAAGTAAGCCCATGTCTTTCCATCGATGGGAACTGAAAGTAGACTATCCATATTGCTGTGTATTAGTCCCATGCCTCTCAACTTCCATCGACCACACTATGCGATATCAAGGCACGCTTCCTAGGTACACTATATATGTTCATCTTCTTCATCATCATCATCATCATCATCAAAACAACAACTACAAACTATGTTTATTACACCCATTGTACATCGATTGATCTCAAAGGCCTGCGCAGGGGAGCTGGCAAAGGAAAGATGATGCGAGACATACGTACGAGAGTATAGCTAATTTGTCTAGAGTTTAAAGTCGAAATGTCTTTTGTACACATTTTTCGATCATCTCACCATTATACATAAATGTATATCAATCAACTGAATTCACATTTGAAAACAGAAAACAATAACGTGAAGCGGAAAATAGAAGGGAAAATGGTTTTTCAATGGAAAAATTGGGAAGAAAATTTTCTAGTGTGCTATTTTTATATATTCATTTGTCTTGACAAATTAAACACATAATTTACATTTCCTTTCAAAAAAAATTCCACGAACCAAAAGGAGCATGAGGGTTTAACAATCTTGTTCAATTTCCAATATAAATTAAAGAGACATCAAATGATTATATTTTATATTCAACGAATACAAGCGCATGACTCTAATATTTGAGATCTACAGATTCTACACGCACCAAAGCGCAGCGCTTTTCAGATAAAATGCATGCTCAAAAAATCACCCAAACTAGGGTTTTTGTTAAATGACTTTGATCTTGTTTTGGCATTCATGATGTCTCCTCTTGCCACCAGTCCAACTCTTGATGGGTTTTTCACTAAACGATTAATCGATAAACATTCCAGAAACAAACTATAAAGGGAGTTTAAGGATCTTGTTCAAGTTTCTATATACTAATTAGACATTAATGATTCCGGAATACAAGTCTCTATTATTTGAGATGCTCTATATAGCCTCTATGCACCAATGTTTTCAGAGAAAATAGCACTCACAAAATCCCCCAATAATCTGCCTAGGTAATTGTCACACATTTACATATATCCCTCACGTTATTCTGTGCCATATTGATAATATTGGTTTTAAGTTCTCCTTAAAACCCAACCACATAGATCGAGCCCTCTATGTTACCGACAGATTCAAAGAATACAATGTGGAGTCAAAAAAAACATAGTCAATCAAATTCAAATCTAAATGAAATGAATATAAGATTGGAAAATCTACCGAACAGAGAGGACAAACCCTAATATCTGAGGTAGGGTTGTTAACTAAATCCAAACTTTTGTAAAAGACATAATAGAGACATGTTGATCAATGACCCGCAAAAGTGTTTACATATAAATCCAACTAAAGAGAGAAGAAGAAGGGTGTAGATATATTATAACAAGAAAAAGTTGAATGATCCCACCCATAAACACAATCTAGCAAATACTAGCTTAATTAAAATAAATAAAATTATGATCTTACAATAATGATAGAGATCTTCATATATGCAACAACAACCAAGAGTCAAATAGGGTTTTTAATTAGAATGAAAACCCATCTCTCTAATAATATGAAAGAAAAGGCCATTAAAGAGCTAGAGAGTAATAAAGGTTTAAAACTAAGCTTCATATCATATAAAAATGTCAGAAAGAGAATTAACATACAAATAAATAACACAACTAGAATTAACATACCAATATCTCATATCGATCAATTCTCTTTTGGATCGTTGTAGGGAAAAATCATGTCCTGTAGAAGCGCATCATCTCTCATCAGACAAGAAGATGGATTAGCATCAGCAGGTTGAGAATGAGAACTAGGAAGAAGGTGATGATGGCGATTAATAGAAGAAGGGCAAAATTGATCACTTTGTTGGAAAAAAGGGTTGGAAGCTAGAGATGGAGATGGGTGATTAATAGTACCACTAGGGTTGTTGTTGTTAATGAAGCTACTGAGAGTCGAGGGTGATTGAGGAGGATGATGAAATAGAGGCTGATGTGAAAAAGCATAGGATGGAGGAGGAGATAATGAAGATGAACCAACAAGCATTTTGAAGCTGCTGGTTGAACTGTTTTTGTTGTGGTGAATGTCAAGATGATGATGGAGTAAGCTGTTGCTGATGCTTCCTCTAGCCATTACAGGACTTAGGTGAGTATGCTGGCCTTCATAGGTTGTCACCACTATCGTCGAATCGTCTGACATTCTCTCCACTCTCTTCTTCACCCCACATGAAGCACTTGTGCAACGATAGTAGCTCCTATGCACATCAACCAGGTTAATTAGTTACGAGCTGATCGAGTATTTATATGATCTATATAGGCTGCATCATGTTTAGTCGATAGCCTCACCTAGGAAAAGGACTGTTTTTGACGGCCTTTTGACCGTACTTTCTCCATCTATAACCATCATCAAGATGATCAATTTCACTTTTTGTCATGAAGGCAAATCTTGGCTCCTTCTCCTTCTTCTGGCTCTTCTTCTTAGGTTTCAATCTGATGCAACAAAAGTATTGAACATGAGAAATCTGAACTTTCATGATGTCTTTAGACAAAAAGATATTACCAAAAAGGTCAGATTTTTAATTTTATTTCGAAAATGGGAGAAAATGTAATCAATCGTGTTTTGCTTACTGTTTCTTTCTCTTATCTTGATCTTCATCCTCCTGCTGCTCATTCCGATCCTTACTTTGTTCTTCATTAGCCACAGCAACAGCCTCACTCGACGACATCGAGATCGACGACGAGTTCGGCGTCATCGGAGCATTCACCACCTCAGATGTCTCATGAATCGTCGACGCCGGCGACGGATGCACCGCTAGCGGTGGCGCTGCAGAAACCGTGCTCGTCTGAATCAGATCAAACAAAGATGTCCCGTTGTAGCAGTAATCATGAAAACCCATCAAGTCAGTACTAAACCCGAAAACAGAACCGCCGCCAGTCTTCTCAATATCATAACTGTAGATATCCGCCGCTGCCGACAGTGGCGCTGTTGAAGATGTGAATGTCGGGATGTCGAAAAGGCCTGTTGAGCTGAAGCAGCTGGCCGAAATTTGATCTTCGAATGAAGGATTGTTCATCATTAGTAAGCTCTCGATCTTCGCTATCTGATCTTCGGCTCTCTCCATCTTCGCTATATCAAACAGAGCTCGAACGCAGAGACCATCAATTTACTTATAGTTGTTTTTTTTTCAAATAAAGAAAGATTCTCAGATTTTCATTTTCAAACAAAATTGAAAAAAAGTAAAAAAGCTTTCGAGTGCCTGATAATCAAACTTGTAACAGTAGAGAGAGAGATAGAGAAACAGAGGATAAATTGAGAAGGAAGATTGAAATGCAGAGACTGTTTGGTATGTATACCGAACAGAGCGCGATTGAACCGGTAACGGGTTTTATTCAAACCGACACGTGTCGGTCTGATTTGTAGTAAATAACTCCGAGCGGGTGGACCGATACAACCGAGACCACCCATTCGTCGAAATTAGTCCACGCTTTCAGACTTTTCGGTTTGTTTTGGTGTAAACCGAGTTAATTGGTTTGATTGGCTAGTTAATCAATGCCTGAACCAGATGCAGGGATCAGGTTTGTTTGTTTGTTTGTTTGTGCGATATTCTTTGCTCGGTTAAGGTGGTTTCATATTTGGTTTCATGTTATTGGTTGGTGAACCGGTTCGGTTTAGTGTGAACGGGCTTGGATCTCACTCGTTTTTGTGTGGAAAGGGGTTGCTTACGCGCATATTTGCATTAAATGAAATAGAGTAAATTTATTTAATTTACGAATCTAAAATTTGGAAAAGTACTAAATATTAATTTTTAATTAATTGTGTATAATTAAATATTAATCGGAATTACTTATGTACCTACTACAAAGTGCTAAATCAGATTATGGTGTTTAGTGTAAAACCGCGTTGAAAGCGTGCCAGGTAAACACATCCCCGCACGTGCCAGCTCGCGTAATTACTATTCACAATTTCCAAAATAAAATTTCATAACCAATTTATGCGCATTGCATTGGATTTAGAATTTCGCGTAAATTATGCAAGACTAGAATCCTCTGTTCAAAGATATTAAATTTCACAATAAAAAAATATTAAATTCCAATTCGTTCGGTTTACAATGTTGGATAGGAAGCCGAACCAGGTGCCGGGGTGAATCAGATCATTTTATTGTTTAAACCGCTCGAACCGGGAGGTTTAAATCATAAATCGGTTCCCTTTTCGCTTGCTAATGTGTTCTTTTTTATAAATGAAAAGTAATTGAATTGAATTAAGCTGAACTGAATTTTGTTGTCAGCTACTAATATTTAAGTGGTTGAAAAGCATGTTTTAAAGTGCTACATTAATGGTTAATCAAAAAAAAAAAAGTGCTACATTAATGGATTTTCTTACCCATCATATCTTAGACAACAACAAAATATATGCTTAAAACTAAAACTTATTCAGTACACCGGGGACCTTTACCGATTTATCGATTGCACATAATCATCGTTATAATTTCAATAATTAGAAATTATTTCCATTTAAAAAACATTATTATTGAACTCAACTCTAAATATATATTTAATATTTCATGGTCATCATTAACGTACATACTCTAAAATCAACTATTTAAAGCTAAGGTGGTGGGTTGAGTTGATAGAATACTTACCTTTGCATTATAAGGTTAAGAGTTCGAACCTCACAATGACATTTTCCTATCCACAATTTTATGGAGGGGTGCTTTTCGTCCCGCATACGCGTAGACGCGTTGTTCCTCCCTCGTGGAGGTGTTCTTCGTCCCGCCTCGACGTGCATGTGTTGTTCCTCTTTCGCGGTTGTGGTGTCCGTCCCTTGTGGACATGTTGTGTCCTTCCAGTGTTGATTGCTTGATGCATGGAGGTGCGTATTCGATCGTGGGGTTTAACGATAGAGATACCTTATGTGGCATGTGCTTCAATGTGGATGCTTCAAGTATCAATCCGGATATGTGTCTTCCATGGTCCGTGTCCAAAGTCTAGTGATTGTACCCGAGTGCAAAGTCCTCATTTAATAGACACAAAAATGTATTCGTGCAGTGTTTGGTTTGTATGATATGTTGTAATCCCTAATAAAAAAAATCAAACTATTTAACAAATGGCTTGCCAACACAATAAAAAAACAATCACTTGCCAACAAGGTGGTGGATGAGCCCTTGCAATATGCAAGGGTTTGTGTTCAAACCTCACCGTGTTACTTTTCCCCAACAATTTTGTAGAATTTTTCAGTCCCACCTATGGTGCGTACTTTTCCTACATCCTTCGTGAATGTTTTCCTCTCTCTCTTCCTCGTCCCTTGTGGAGTTTGCAGGTACTACCATATCGCGGATAGGCGAGCTTTAAACAGCGCTAGTAGTCCTTCCATGGAGGTGTTTGTCGATTCGTGGGTTTAAAGCTGAAGGTACCGAGATGGTCTGCGCTTCATCGAGTGATTTAATTAAGTTCAAATCCGAATGATACCCTTTACGTGATTATGCTTCAAATAAACTAAAAATATATATATCCGAGAGATATCCGACAAAAGCGTCGGTGAGACAGTGTAACCGGGACTGAATGGTTGACCAATTCAGCCTGAAATCCATTCCCACATTGTGAAATGGTTTTTAATTATTTTAAATCTTTATTTAATTTCCTTGTTTCTTTTCTTCTCGGAGAAGGCAGGAGGGTAGGATGACAGCAGGTTACATGGGACGAATCTAAGTGGAACGACAAAACAAGTACACTGGATCAGATCAGACGGGGGTCGTCTTCTTCGGTAAGTCACAACTTTGTCAAACCAAACTGCACCTTGTTATGGCTGCAAATTTTATCATTTTTTTAACTCAGATTCACACATCTTTTTCCACACCTTTTCACAACCTTAGAGCATCCCCACCATGGTTTTTTTAGCATAAAAGTGAGCATGGGAGATGATCAAAAAAACCATGCATCCCCATCATGGTTTTTTTTATCATCAAAAAAAGCATCACATGGTTTTTTGTAAAAATGAGCATCTCATGCTCATTTTTTGTGTTTTGAGCATGAGAAAGAGCCAATCGCAACGCGACACGTGTCCTGTGTAAGAAACAGTACAGTTTTTATTTTGATCTTGCAACGAATATATCTTCTAAATTACAAATTAAAAAAATCAAAATAAATATCAATATTCATAATTATTTGAGCTCTATAAAACGAGATACACTTTGATATATTTTTATTAATCTTAACATTTATGAGCTATGATTTATGTAGTGATGAGAGAGATTGATGATAAACTTTTTTTTGGATCATGATGGGGTTCATATGATTGAAAAAACCATGAGGGATGATTAGATGAGAGAGAAAAAGGATGAGAGAGATGGATGGTATGATTTTTTTGATCTTGGTGGAGGATGCTCTTATTGCTTATATATCCATGCGTATGATTTTATATACATGGAAGTTTTTAATGTCTACACACTACAAAGTAATTTCATCCCCATATTTATTTTGATAATTATGTATATGCAATGTTATGTAGTAGTGAGAGATCGATAACATAAGTTTCTAATATGCTTTAAGACATGAAATGTATTTATTAAAATTTTAGTTAGTTGTGCTTCACTGGATATATATATATATTGCTGAAAATTTAGATATATGCAAATGTGTCCGATGAGATTTGAACTTCAATAGTCAATATATATATTGTCGAAAGATTTAAATGTGGATTAAGATGTCATATAAGACATGTGCGTCAGCTGCTAAAAAAATTGTACTAGATAATAGTCTAATAGATTTGAGCTTCGAATCTAGTTGTACTGAATAAGTTGCATGCATCGGTAAAAAAAATTTTATCATATCAGAAAGCCTTTAAAGATTTGAACTTCAATGACGGAAGCTTTATTCCGCAGGGAAAATTGTCGTCAACATCATTTCCGTCGGAAAAGAGACGGAAATGATGGGTTTTCCGGCACATTTCCGTCGTTTTTCTGACGTCAGAGATTTTCCATAAATTAGTAGTGTTTGTTTATTGAATACATATTTGAAGACCTTCAGAAATTACATTCACTATATTTTGTAAATGAAAATAATCATTTTCCACATATAATAATAATGTCTCCATCAATCTTCCCATCTTTACAGATTAGCCAGACAAAAGCAATATAGGTGAAAATGATGTAGAGAAATGCCTTTTTTTTTTAACAAAGGAGGATTTTTCATCTTTTAGCATTGAGCAAGTTGATTTCTTATCCTAACTTATCTTGAACATTTCCAAACAATAGTGCTCACAAAAATCGAAACAAAGAGTAATCAAGGAATTTGATGACGGCCTGGCCACAGTCAACCGCGGCCCCAGTCCATCGCCGACACTGACCCCACATAAGTCATCCGCAGAGTGGCTTACGTCCAAATATGGCACATCCATCATACTACGCATTGGACGAGTCAATATTTTCGTTATTGAAATTCTAGAATGGTTAATTGACCGAAAAGTCATAATAACTACGGTTGCAAATTTAAAGCATACGTTCCTTAGACGCTTGTTCATGGCAGATTGATGCTTACTACAAGGATTGTGTTCTTTAAAAATGAACTGCAACTGAACTAAACTTATTGAATTGAAAAGAAAAAAAAATTAAATTTGTAGGCTTTGAAACAATAAAATATTTAATTTAAGTGTTTAATTGAACTATTGAACTGAACAACTGAAATATTAAATACAACATAACACACCAAACCCTAAAATTCCCATTGTGAAACCTAAGCCTCGCGGTTGCGTCTTGTTTAAGTTAGATGCTTGATCTGATCCATCCATATCGCCCTGGGGCTCAACCCTACAAAGCCCTAATTGTAATTAAACGACCCTACATTTATATATAAGGTTTTATGCATGATGGGTCTTTAATTTTCTTCTTCTTAAATGTTTTAGATCTAACATAGATAGTATGATTAAGGTTTGACCAAAGAGGTATTTAAGGGTCTTGTTCTTCTACAAAAATATGTATAGAAATCTAGCGTGTATTGGAAATCGGACGGCCAAAGTCAGAGAGGGTCAGAGTGTTAGACAAATGTTTGCTTACAAAATTATTAAGACAATCTATATATATATATATATATATATAGTTATGATGTAGAAGGAAAAGTACACATTGTTGTTTCGTATTATTACTGTTTATAAATTATGGTATAAACTATTCTAATTTCAAATCAGGAGTAAAATGAAAAATAAATTAATGAATTTTCGAACGTCAAACATCATAGTAATACCGTGATTAAATTTCTTACTCAGTCATATTGAATCCCGTTGAAGACGATCTCACATAAACTTTTAACGTATTAAATCACTATTTCTTCTTTAATACTCTTACGTACCCCTTTTATTGAGTCGTTGCCAACGAGGTTTAAATGATTGAGTTAGCAATTTAGTCATTGTGCAGATACGGTGCCCCAGTTTTCAAATTTTATCAATTATTTTTTTAATTTACCTCCAATATAAAATTTTAATAATTTAAACAGAAATTTGAAAAAGGATGGTAGCTGGAGACCTCAGTGCGTATTTTTTGTTTGATATAATTAGCAAAAGATTTCAAACCCTAAACCCTATAATCATCATGGCAACAGGAGGGGTCGTGGCATGTTGGTTAAGGAATTCATCCAGGAAGGTTGGATTCTTACACCCTGGGTTCTAGCTAGTCCCGAGGTCATGAATTTCTCTTTCATTTTCGTTTCCCTCACTGCGCATGGTTGCTTTCTTCGTCCGTCATGATGGACGTGCTTGCGATGGTAAAATGCCCGATGTGGCCAGTGCTTTAGATGTCGACAAGATGCAATATATATGTATCAGATAATATGTATTGAATCGTTGTACCCTTCATAAAAAAAACTTTCAATATTATTTAAAAATAATAATTATGAAAGAATCTAAATATATATCAAAGAATCCTACATTGTTTTGGAAATAATGTAATAAAAAATCCACGATGTTTCCGGTTTGGATTACATTGCAAGACACTGAAATGAATTATAAACTAACATGTAATATTAGATAGAACGTTTTGATCAAAAGATGCTTTCCTAATAAGGCTAATGGATTGGCATGCATCATCTACATACCCTAGCTCGATGGTTGTGAGCCATCTTTAATGCTACCTCAACTAACAAACTTCAATTAATACATTCGTTAGTTTAGAGATTATTGTAATCGCTCTGAGAATCAAGATTCGATTTCTGATGCGATCGAAATTTGAGTTTTAGTTAATAAATTAGGGCAGAATTTAGCCATAATGCATGCGAAAATATTTAAATATGACTATATATGGATATCAATATATCAAAAAAAATGATGACGACGGATTATTGTTAATGAGTGGATTTGGACTTGGGATTCAATAAATAAAAAAGAAATTAAAATATATTACAAGGTTGACAAAATTCCAACTTCTTTGAATAGAATGTCGATCAAGTGAGAACATGCTTGGCCCTTGATTTCCGCAATCATGTACTAATCCAACTCTATTCATATGAAATGCTAAAACTACGACGTACTTTAAAGAATATATTTGAATGTCCCAAGTGTGTCAATTTTATATCTTTTGGGACCTCTGTCTGTTTTCTATAGTGAAAGAGAATAGATCTTGACCACATGGAGATTTTTAATAAATCGAGTCAAAGTCAAACCTTGCTTATATATAGAGTTGAATAGGTAAGTTTTTTTATATATAAAATCCGGATATTATAAGGACATAGAAACTCATTTGATCTAAAATAAAAATTTTAAAATAACGAATTAAAACATTTTTTTATAATAAATTTACCTATTTAACTTCTTACACCTCTAAAGTCGGCCCCGCCTGTGTTCTCATCAAGAATGGACACACAACTTGAATACATAAATAATACATTTTTATAAAATAATACGCATTTGAAGAAATTATCTAATAATTGAGTAATTTTACAAATCTAACACCTATGGCCACTTAATTTGTGAAATTGCACTGATGGGGAAATTATGTTATGGGTGGATAAATATTATATAATATATACAAACCTAAATATACTTTTACATAAAAATTATTATACTCTATAGAATATGCAAAACGCGTAAAGACACACAAGAGGACAAATTAACTTTTTAATACAAAATGTAAAAAGTCAGCGAATCAAGACAACGATGTTTAACGTGTACGTCTCCCCTCTTTTAATTACCGTAGTTCAAATATTAAGTTGCATTTTGAATTGTACGGATAAATAAATTTAACGTACAAGTTTTCTCTATCCAAACAAAAAAAAACTACAAGTTTGTTAATTGTACCGTAAATATGGGCTTCTGGTTTTGGCCTGGCCCCCAAAAGGAGTAGAATTGGCCTGTAATACGGCCCAATCATATTACCGCTGTTTTCAGGCTCTGAAGTTCAGCCCGTCAACGGCCCACTTCCCTCACGAGCGCTTCTACCCTAGGCATTTATATTATACAAAGTTTATGAATCTGAATTTGGGCTGCAAGGGTGTTGACTTGATGACGTAAGCGATGATGACATGTGTCAAACGTTATAGTGTAACGAACTATAAAAGGTTTAGAGCATCCTCCACCATGATCAAAAAAATCATATCATCCATCTCTCTCATCTAATCATCCAAAAAAAAGTTTATCATCAATCTCTCTCATCACTACATAAATTATAGCTCATAACTGTTAAGATTAATAAAAATATATCAAAGTGTATCTCGTTTTATAGTGCTCAAAAAATTATGAATATTGGTATTTATTTTGATTTTTTTAATTTGTAATTTGGAAGATATATTCGTTGCAAGATCAAAATAAAAACTGTACTGTTTCTTACACAGGACACGTGTCGCGTTGCGATTGGCTCATTCTCATGATCAAAACACAAAAAAAAGATCATGAGATGATCTTTTTTAGAAAAAACCATAGGATGATCTTTTTGATGATCAAAAAAATCATGGTGGGAGTGCATGATTTTTTTGATCATCTCCCATGATCACTTTCTAGGGTTCAAAAACGCATGGTGGGATGCTCTTAGGAGTTTTAGGCTAGAATAAAACCCTAGTCTAAATTTAAACATCTGGCCCGTTTAGAAGGCCCAGATAGAAACCCAATTATGAATAAATTAGAATCCAGTGGCCAAAATAACGGACTGGACCCATTAACGGGACGGTCACGAAGGTGTCCAGCTGGTAAAGCCCACTTCATAAATTTATGTTTTATTTAATTCATCTTCATAATCACAAAATTAAAAATAGCATTTTGTAGAACATGATTAGATGAACAATTTCATAACTATCGGACGCATGTCAATTTTGGGTCGAGAATGAATTTGTTACCTGTTGCATGAATTTGAGCTTTGAAATTGTAACTCGCAAACTTTGACATTTTGTTATAATGATAACTAATGTCATCCATAAATTCAGCTAAAAAAAAAATCATTTGCAGCAGATTTTCCGCTGAATCTCAATACAATAAATGAAATTCATCAAACAAATGTTTATGTCAACTTGTTTCTTTAATTTTTGGTGGTGTCCGACAGAAATCTGTGGTAGGCTTCCGACAGAAATCTGGAGCATCAGGAGAGCACATGTCCGCCTTAAATGTAGTTTCATCAATACTGAGCAAGAACAGCAAGCAACACTTATGTGTATGTACATCAGCAACAGGGCATATTTAAAAACGTGCAGAACCAAAAGAATCGGACATTATTAAGATTAGACACAAGTTGGGAGAAAGATTTGATGTTTAGAGTTAAAAGAGTATACACTTATTTATTTCATTAATTATAAGGAAGAAAAACTAAATAAGAAAGGCAGCCAACAGAAGCTTAATTATATGCGAGCACAGTTTTTCCTAATCACACCATGATTATCAGTCAATACATTAGTATAGGATAGCTTAACGAAAGCGGAAGAAAAGGCGGTAAAAAACTGATTCCGATCAGAAGCAAACCTGGCCACAAATGGAGCTGTCCGAGGGTCTAAGGCCAATGCAGTATCGATGCTTAATACGCCTTGGCCAGCTAGTAAACTCGTGTAGTAGTGGTTATCGAATGTGACCATGGTGAGATCATTTGCGACTATTGTGGTGTTTGGGGTTAGGGAGAACTGTGGACAAGTTGCTCTTAGCATGAGCTCGTATTCGGGGTTTAGTCCGTTGGTTGAGCCGCTTTCTGAGCTGTAGAGGCGGTTTATTAGGTTGACGCAGTGTGTGGCTCCAATTGTATGCGCACCTGTAATGATTAAAGTCATGTGAATGAGTTAAATTTTGTTGCAGATATCTAGTTGCTATAATTGATCAGGCAGATAGACGATCAACGCCAGGCAATAAATATGTGATTCGAGAAATAGACAAAACAAGGCTAAAATTAGTAGTCAAGTCGTCAGATTAATGAAGTGTATTAGTAATTTAGTACCCATAATGGCGACAGATTCTTCGATGGTCATTCCTTTATTGGCAAATAGAAGAAGCATGTTCCCCACAGAAATGTTGGACGGAGGAAGTGACGAATCAGCAAGTGTGTCACTGGGAGAGTTTGACGAATCCCTTCTTCCTAAAGGGACGTTGATGTATGGTCCCCCTGAGAAAGCAACAGCATCTCGAGCTGCCAATATGATCACATCACTGCATGAAACTTGTCCAGGACATTCAGATTCCAACAATGATTTAGCGTAGCTTATTGAATCCCTGTGTCCTACACCAAAGTTCTTTGCTGCACTGACTTCAGAAGCGATCTTCATGCCCGTTCCAGCTTCATCAACAAGAATTGATGCATCACAGCCCTGTGGTTAAGTACAGTTATACCCAAATGGAAAATACAACAATGTGTCGTCGTTTAAGGTCCACTTAAAATACAACTGATTGATATAAACAAGAGATAGACCTGCACTTGACAGTCGTGGAACATGAGCCTCAATAAAGCTGAAGGCGCAGCAGGATCAGCCATGAAAACAGTTGTCGTGGCACCTTTAACAATGTTTTCAGCTTGTGGGCATGATTGCTCATAGAAATTATATGAGAGCCCCGCTCCATCAACACCAAGCCTGAGAACGTGAAAAAGAATCAGCACGAGCACGAATATGTTTGCCTTCTTCATAACTTCTTCCATACAAGCACTTACACGTCCAAATAAGAGAACACTGTTTCTCGGGCAATTTTTCAGAACTTCTAAATGGTCAATCCCAGAAGTCTACTTTAGCTCTTCTTCTACCTCCTTTTATGTGGTCCCTTAAACAAGATATACATGCACAAAAGCTAGGCCTAATGATCTATTTCTATCATTGCAAGTGACAACTACTTACTCATAGATTGTGTTCAAGTGCCTCCTCATCACCTCATGTGAGTTGTGATCAACTGATACGGTTCAGACCCGGCGGACCGGTGCTATTGGGCTCTGGACTCTGGGACTCTGGGATTTTAGCCGCTCCCGCTACGCCCCTCAACTTGGGCCTCCTTGTCAGCCCAACCGTATCAGGCTTGCAGACCGTACACCCCAACCATTTTGGTAGAATGGATGTTGGTGGTGGGAATCGACCCCATGCATCCTTTAACACACACCTTGTGAGGTATGTGTTAAAGGGTGTCTGGGGTCGATTCCCACCACCAACATCCATTCTAATGGTTGGGGTGTACGGCCAGGCCACCAACATCCATTCTAATGGTTGGGGTATGCAGGCATGATACGGTTGGGCTGACAAGGAGGCCCAAGTTGAGGGGCGGAGCGGGAGCGGCTAAAATGCCAGAGTCCCAGAGTCCAGAGCACCGGTCCGCCGGGTCTGAACCGTATCATAAAAGTGCAGCATGGTTGGAGTGTACGGCCTGCAGGCCTGATACGGTTGGACTGACAAGGAGGCCCAAGTTGAGGGGCGGAGCGAGAGCGGCTAAAATGCCAGAGTCCCAGAGTCCAGAACCCAATAGCACCGGTCCGCCGGATCTGAACCGTATCATCAACCATCCGCCATTAATGACCAGCTGAAACTACTCACTGAGTTAACCATTAACACCTTCAAACTATATTAATTTCCCTTTTTGAAAAATGAATATATTTTTTTCTTTTTTGCAATCACTCTAACACTGTACTACAAACAAATTTATTGATACTGCATTATCGCAGTGTCAGTCTTTAGCAAGGATCACATGTCAACAAATCTAGTCCACACTCCACATCCACAGTATCTCACGGTTACTCATCAATCATTCTAAAATTACACAATATCTCTAGTTTTACTCAATAAATAAAGACGAAGCTACCCCCCACCACCACATACCAAAATCAACACAATTCACTCCATCAACTTCTTTCTCTCCTCAGTAGAAAACTCTCCTCCTTCTCTCCTCCTCCATCAACAACCCACAAACCCATTCCTCCTCCCTTCTCAGCCCCTTCCTTCTCCTCTTCCTCCTCCCTTCCCCAAATCTGGCCTTCTCCATTTCCCTTCTTGCTTCATCCCTCACTATCAATCTGATTCAATTTCAGCAACATGCAGCTGGTTGGATCAGATTTGGATTTGTGGGCGGTGGAGGTGGAGGTGAGTTTGGGATGTGGTGCCGGCGAGGGGATGGGGGTGGTGGATGGGTGGGTTGGAGGGGGCTGTGGATCTGTGATTTTAATTTTTTGTTTTAAAGTATTGTAATTTTCTGTTTTCTTTTTCGTTGTTGTGCCCTGTGTGGCCAAATAATTGGAGACTGGATCGTTGGCGGATGATGCATGGATGATTTTCAAGTGGTCCTGCCTTCTCCCTGCTGTGAATGACGGGACGATGTGCTCTGGCCAGAGGCGAAGTGGAGCATCAGGCTCTGGTTTAATCTTGTTTATTTTCTTGTCTGTTATGTTCCCAGCTGGTTAACTTGTCCCAGCTTTAAGACCTCGGTTGTCGTCTTTGTTTCTTTCGTTCACAGTGTATATCCGATGGATGTTTATCAAAAAAAAAAACTTCTACAACCACACATGGTGTAAAATTAAATCCAAATGCAGTGCCCTAACTCCCTACCCCAAACTACATCAACACCAAAAGCAGCTCTAATAATTAACCCACTGATTCAATTTATATTTAATAAACCCACTTTCCTTGTTCACACATTGTCATTTTGTCAAATGACACGCGTATTTTTAACCCTTTATAGTTGTCAAAAGTATGAGTTTTATGGGTCAAATTGCAGTCAAACAATATTTATAAACCTTGGTAAGCCAAGGGTCGATCTATGGAACAAGTGTGTGACTACTAGCAAACAGTGTGACCTATTTAGCTATTCCAATTAAAAGAGGTTTGTTTGTTTGTGAATTGCAGAATTTAAATGGCAGAAAATTAATGGTTGTACTTAATCAGAGGAAGAATCCCAGAATCCATACTTCACCCGTGCTAACCCCACTAATCATGCAATCATGTCACGTTAATTATTCATGCTATCGAATATGGAATATAACCGAAATAACACTAGACAAGCCGCCCATCCACGGATCATTGTCTAGATTAATCTTAATCGTTGAACGCCGCCCATCCACGGATTATCAACGATCTCGATTTATTAAACTAAAGGTTTTCCTATTAAATCATGTAAACATGACCTAATGTCAATTTCATGTCATCCGATTAATACCTAGGACCCATCCATCTTTCGGTAATTAACCTAGATACGTTCTACCAATGCAAACACCCTTTGATGTAAATACATGCATAGAACGATAAAATTAAGCACACAATGAAATTGAATATTCGAATCGCATAAATAAAAACTTCAATTGATCACATGAGAGTTAGGATTACATAGCACGGGATCCGTAGGATCCCGGAATGAGAGGACTACTCACTATTCATGGTGATTAAACCAAAAACAGTGCAATAAAGAGAAAAGGGCGAGGAAACCGTAATGACGCGGGTGCTCGAACAATCTCTCGTGATGAAAGCTCTATCTTCTCCCAAGCTAGGGTTTCTTCTCCAAATTAACAGCAGCATGTCTAATCTGGTCGTGTTTCCTTTTTATAGACCGTCCAAAAAAAGGCTGAAAAACCCAAAATCGATTTTTGGAAACAGCTTGAAGTTAGCCTGCCGACGAGCCCGTTACACCCGTGACAGCCAGGTGTGTCACGGCTGTCACGGGTTAAGCCAAAATCACGGTTCAAGAGGAAAAGCGCCGTGACACCCGTGACAGGTGAGTCTGTCACGGTTGTCACGGGCTGAGCTAAAATCTCGACTCAAGGGGACAATTGCCGTGACTCCCGTGACAGGTGAGTGTGTCACGGTTGTCACGGGCTTGTTCTGGCTCAGATGTCTTTTTCGCCGATTTTTCCGTTCTTTCAATCTCATGGGGCTCGTGGGGCAAGGATATGCGTTATTTTCCTGAAACACTAGAGAAAGACATCAAATAGAGACGATTTGCTCGGAGAACGAGTATTATCCTTCATTGAATGCAGTGATTAATTAGTCGAAATATCGACTGATCATCAAACAACATGTGAGCAACTAATTTCAGCACAATTTGCCAATATCATGGGAACCCCTTTAACACAATAATTTTTTTTTTTGATGGGAATACATTTCGAACCGGAGTTGGACACTATCGAAACAATGACTCAATCATAGCACATTTGAAAGAAATAAAGCTCAGGCCACAGCGGCACCCATCGAAATCAAGCAGAAAAACTGCAAAGGCACAGTGACTTAACGAGAACACCTCCGCAAAGGGAGGGAGACAATAATTAAACACTATAGGACACAGTAATTCGCGTAAATAATGAATGCAGATACGCTTCCTGATTTCAAGGAAAAATGGTGAGAAGAAAATTACCCGCATGAATCTTGCTGACCTTCATCGAAACTTCAAAGTGAAAAATTTTTGTTTATAAAAAAGTAAACGGAGCTTTCGGTGATTGACTTTTGCCACACACAAAAAAACCCGTTAATTCTTGGGACGATAATAACTGACCCGATTATTATTGGACCGATCGTTCTCGGATTGACAAGTCTTGGGCCGATCATTATTTTGGGCCAGCTATTATGATGGAGAAGCCCAGATGACTCTGAGTTCGTTACATTACACGGTTGAGCTGGTTTCATAACAAACTTTTCCCGCCACGGTGGTTGAGAACCTTCTGTCGTCAACAATACATTAACAGACCTGCTTAAAAATAGAAGCTCAGCTGGTCAACAGAAAAACCACAACGGCTGATGTTTATAAGGACTTGTAGCGGAAATTTGATGCAGAAACCGGGTTTAATCTCACCAAATAGAAGCCATCATCATGTCTTCGTTTTCTCATAAGACTTTGCTCTCGCTGGCTTTGGTGGTGTCTGTTTTGAGGATGGGTGCTGCTCATGGTCTTATCCAAGATACGATACAGGTAATCGACGCGCCTCTGCTAACCCAAAAGATAGGCACCAACAGGAGTATCATAGTAGATGCAGCTGGGGATGGTGAGTTCACATCCATTCAAGCTGCCATTGATTCTGTTCCAGAAGGAAACTCTGAGTGGATCATTATTCATGTCAGGAAAGGCGTATACGGGTAATTTCCTAGTTCAGATATTTACTTATAAAGGAGACGTGTTTAATCAGTCATGAAAAATATAATAAAAGTATAACAGAATACGATTTTTCTTGTATTTTTTTTCATGAAAAAAAATCTCATTTATCTTCCATTTAATGTTTTCATCCAATTTCCACACACAAAAAACAAACAAACTGAGAACTAATTTTTGTTTTTGCTGTCACTGGGAACTTCCTAGAGCTATATTTCCTTAATTTGAGGTGCTTCAAAAAATTGCAGAGAAAAAATTCACATACCTGAAAACAAGCCTTACATTTTCATGAGGGGAAATGGGAGAGGAAGGACAGTGGTGGTCTGGAGTCAGAGCTCCGAAGACAACATTGAATCCGCCACATTGAGGGTCGAAGGCAAGCATTTCGTTGCCTTCGGAATAAGCTTCAAGGTAAGTAACTTTGGGTACCTTATAAAAGCTGAATCCCTGAATCAGAAATGTGAATCAGATTTGATTTTGCTCTAATGGTTGCTGTCTAGAATGATGCACCAACTGGAGTAGCTTACTGTGACAGTCATAAGACGCGCAACCGGGACCACTCGACCAACAGCTGGCAGCAGACACGCAACTGAGGGGACCACCAAGCTCGCAGATGGCGCCACAGATGGAATCAGGCGCAGCAAAAGGACTGCAGTGCGGTCGAGGCAATACCCGCAGGAGGCGTACGAGCTCTGACAATGCAGCGCACGAGATCACACCGTTGGGGGAACGATGAGCACATATAAATAACCTATTGTATTCAGTTTGGAAATCAATCAATGAACAAACAAACAATTTATCCTTCTCCTCTATCTTCTGTTCTCCCCAAACTCCCTTCACTAGCCTTAACCGGCAACACAACCCCTTACATTGGTGCTTTCATCACCGACCTCACCACCTCCCACCATGCCCAACCACTCGGAGATGATGGCCACGGTTGTCGCAACCCTAGAACGAATCACGAAGACCATTGAGTCCATTGAAAGTCGCCTCGGCCTCACCGACGACCGCCAGCAAGCTGCCAAGGAGTTGCAGAAACCACCCCTGTTAGTCACCCTTACAGCCTTGGCCGATGAGGAAGCGGAAAACCCGAACATGTCTGCACTAGATGAATCGGCTCTAACAGATGTTGTAGTAGAAGTTACGGATGATTTGGCTGTTGTTCAGTCTGATTCGACTATCATAAACCCAATAGAGTTAGAGTCAGTGGTTGATGTTGTGGCAGAGTCGAGCGACGACGATTTCAGTTTGGATGTTAATCCATACCTGGATCCGGAGAAATCGACTCTTATTGCTGTAACTAACACTGTGACTGAGGTAACATTCGAAAAGATTCCTATTACTTTCTTACCTGTTCGTGTATCGGCTATGACTGAAATTGGACAAGTTGACAAAGAGTCAGGGTTTAAATTTCCGGTTGGTAAGCTGAGTATCAATATCAGTTTCTGCATATTAGCCGTCTGTGAAAATGCATCAATGATTGTTCCATCTATTTTCATGAAAAATATTGCTTTCTTTGGAAGTTGGTGTTGTATCAAGACTTTTCAAGGTGACGCATTAAGTCTGAATCCACCAAAAAAACCTCCTGATATTTTTTTGAATGCACTACAAGTCTTGAAGCAGTTTGGTGTTGCAGATATCTCTTCAGTTTGGATGTTGAACAACTCTGGTATTAGGGAATGGATCTGTGAAAATCAGTTTTCTGCTGTCGACAGTGAAACAGGCCTTCTAACTGTTTGTAAAAATGTCTATAACAAGTTTCCCGCATATTCTGCTGTGCTACATCAGTTAAATGACATTCAGGACATATCGCGACTACTGAATGATGTTCCATTCAGTATTTTTCCTGGCTATTTGCATTTATGCATCTCATATGTATGTGAAAATGCCCTTCAAACATTTTTTCCAAGTTCAGATGTGCAATGGACTTCCATTACTAGTCACACCATCTCATGTCGTTCGAATGATGTTCAAATCATCCGGTCTTGGGTTGGAAAACCATTTTGGTTGCCCACTGATGACATTGGTTATTTCATTGTATTGCACGGATGGTTGACAAAGGTTGGAAACTTCGTTTTGGAGTGTTTGGATATGGCTGATTTTACCTTGCTATTGAAGCAGGATGAGCTTATACCTTCTGATTTTGCTCATAAGATTAAGGGCAGGCAGCGCGCACCCTGTCTGCGTGCTTTAAGTGGCTTTGAGGGGTTCCTTATTGTATTGGATCCTGTTACGCGTCGACTGAATCTGAATCCTATATACAAGCATGTGATGGTTCATGTCATGTGGGTTGCTGGAGCTTATGAAGAGAAGCTTTATATACAAATGGTTGTAGCACTTTGTCCTGGTGCGTTGTTGAATCGAATGACTGCTAAGAATATTTATAGTGAGCATGCGGTAGCTGCAATATATGGAGTTATTCTGAATACGCTACATTTTTGTCGCCATCTGGTAGTGAGGCATACTGACATAGAAATGGAGAATTACTTGGTTTCTAACATGGTTGAGGACATCCTTCTAGAGGCTACTGGTTTCGGGGAACCACTTTTTATTGAAGATGTGTTAATAATAGATGGCTGTGTGGGCTATTTTAAGGTTGACTCAACAAAGGTTGATCAGCCAATGAACAAGGTATGGCCTGCAACAGTTAGATTTAAGGGGTTCGCAAAATTCTCATTCTACAAGGACTCAACCAAGCCACATAATATCATTATTATTGAGGAAACGACTGAGGGCACAAGTTCATCAACTTTCAGCTTCAGCTTACAGTTCATCAACGTTTATCAACTCATGCTAGCTTGGTATTTGAGATTTTTACAATTTTATGTCCTACTATGGATTGAAGAGAATGTGCATTGGCTTAATGTTTGGGAGCTGTTAGATTTGGCATGGTGTAGTCCAATACGACTTGAGACAGAAACTTATGTGCTTCGTGATCTTGACGATGTGAGACTTGTCTCTCTGAACATGGGCTCCTTAGCTGCGGCAGCTACATATAGAGGACATTTTGAGGACATACTCAGGGCTATGCTGAAGGAAGTTGAAGAGATTGATGCCAAAATGATTTTGTTCATATATGAAATCCAATTGATTCTTAGTGCTAGAAGACGCATTGTCATTCCACTGATGGAAAGACATCCTGACCTTGTTTTAGGTGAAGACTTGTTGGACGAAGAGAACGTAAATAACATGAGACTTGAATGGCTGAGACGTCAACACGGACTTGTTACTCAAGAACCTGTCTTGTTAAGCTTGAGAATTCGTGATAATATTGTCTATGGGAAACTACATGCTACTTTAAATCAGATTGAAGGAGCATCGTTATGGAGAATTGAGGGTCTTTCAAACCTAGTTGATCCCACAGTAGAAGATGACCTGATTTTTGGGACTCCTGTGCTACATTTTGTGTTTCTCCCAGCTCAGCAGGACTTAAATTTTTCAGGTACAATTAATGGAAATGGTCTTAAAGTTTGTGGTACCTTTACTGTTTTGCTGAGTGATGCGGCTTGGGATTATGTATTGAATCATTGTGATCCAACTTATGACACTGGCGCATGGCCAATTGGAAGATGGTTGGAGAAGATGCTTTTGGAAAGGCTACTTCAATATGATACACTAGCGACCTCCATAGTTCTCATTGATCTAGCATTTGGAGGAAATGGATTCAGCTACCATGTGGAGAAGAATGGGGAGCATGTGTATGCAGGTGGAAAGATTACTTATCTTCAATTACAATATAGAGAGATGCCATTACACATGTCTAGACGTTGGGAGGATCAGTTGCTAGTTCAATGGGGCGAGCACCCACCAGACGCGCAAACTTGGACAATCATAGCAAGTATTCCGACATTCGACCTTGAGGACAAGGTCGCTTTCGAGAGGGTGAGTAATGTGACAGTCATAAGACGCGCAACCGGGACCACTCGACCAACAGCTGGCAGCAGACACGCAACTGAGGGGACCACCAAGCTCGCAGATGGCGCCACAGATGGAATCAGGCGCAGCAAAAGGACTGCAGTGCGGTCGAGGCAATACCCGCAGGAGGCGTACGAGCTCTGACAATGCAGCGCACGAGATCACACCGTTGGGGGAACGATGAGCACATATAAATAACCTATTGTATTCAGTTTGGAAATCAATCAATGAACAAACAAACAATTTATCCTTCTCCTCTATCTTCTGTTCTCCCCAAACTCCCTTCACTAGCCTTAACCGGCAACACAACCCCTTACACTTACACATCTCAGAATCAGTCTGTGGCGGCATTTGTGGGCGCAGACAAGGTTGCATTTTACCACTGCGCCTTCTTCAGCACGCATAACACCCTGTTTGATTACAAGGGTAGGCATTACTATGACGACTGCTATATCCAAGGCTCCGTGGACTTCATATTTGGCCGTGCCACGTCTATATTTCATGTAAGTCCTGAAAAAGAATAAGGTAAATGAATTTATCATCTCTAGAGTTTAACAAATGTTTACGTCATGCGGGATGCAGAACTGTGAACTTTTTGTGATATCGGACAAGAGAATAGAGATCTTAGGATCTATAGCAGCTCAAAACAGACAATGCGAGAGTGATGAGAGTGGATTTGTGTTCAACAAGGGGAAGGTTTACGGCATTGATCAGGTGTACTTGGGCAGAGCTAAAAGTGCCTATTCGAGAGTTGTGTTTGCCAATATGTATATGTCTAAGACTATTGATGCCAAGGGGTGGACTAGCTGGAGATATGATGGAAGCTTAGAGTAAGATTGAAGATCTCAAATTGACCAAATATTTTATAAGGGCTTACAATAACTTATAACACTTACCAATGCACTGGTTTGAATTGAAAACAGGAAGACTTTCCTGGCTGAATATAGGAACAGCGGGTACGGATCAATAGCTGACAACAGAGTATCCTGGGCGAAACAACTCAGTGATGAAGAAGCAGCACCTTTGCTATCTATTGACTTCATTAATGGCAAAGAATGGCTACCAGTATGGCTGTGAAGTTTCCTGCAAATTATTAAAAGCTGCATGAATATGTATCCGGAGCATCAAATATATACATACTGATGGCTGACGCCTGCGAGCTGAGACTGAGAGCATCATCACAATTCACAAGGATATGTTATTGATGAGTTTTAGTTATACTGTATACCTTAATTGAATTCCATGGAATTATTTTTCCTAATCAATAGAATCTATAATGCACAACTCTAACAGCATGACTTACCTCTAGGCTGAAGCATCTAAGCTGATGTCTTGGCCATGGGCTGTTTGCCTCTGCAAATCATAACCAAGTTAGCAGACATAGAAAGAATCAGAGCTTATGTACTGAACAAAATAGATTATGTTGTTAAATGGTTGTACAAAGTGAAAGTACCAAGACATGTAAAGACCAGCTCGCATAAATAGAGAGTACCATAATATGCATATAACCTCCCATACCCAAGAAATCAAGCCTGGGCAACCAATTGATCATGATCATGATCATGATTTACACAAATTTGAATTGCTGAACATGGTGAGTGGCAATGTTACAATACAATCAAGTGACCATTCACTAAAAATAGGCAACTTAATGTAGAGGATGTTGTTGTCCTTAGCAAAATGCAAGCAGTCTTCAAGGCTGACTTGTACAGTGGATTTGAATCAACCATCATAAGATGATCGTGGAATTGCAGCTCAAGGGCAGTGGGATCGAAAAGAGAAATTTCGCTGGGAACAAACTATCATTCTTCTGCTTTTGGTGGTTTCTTCTGGGCGCCATCACCACTTATAGAGCGGCCTGCATGGGACTGCAGCACTAATTGCCTCTGCAAATCTTTGAGCTTTTCCAAAAGCTCCGGGAATGATGGCCGTTGATTTGGATCACTGTTTGAAAGACAAGACCGTGCCATTAGTTAGACTATTGTGATAAGTACATCGAAAGCCAAGACAGTAGAAAATTTTGCTTTTTAAGTTTTATCAAAGATCTTCAGAGGGAAAAGGATAAGGGCAGAAAGTTAGAATATCAGTCGTCGAGTTTCAGTTTCTTGTCCATGTAAATCCAACACTCTTCCATGACAACAAAAATATTGAAGGCAATCACATACGACCACATCGGCAGTAACTTTTTATCTAAAAAGCAACGTGCGATATTTTATAACAAAGATTTGAACATGTTGACTAGTAAATGCACCTGTGACAGCAGCTCTCAATTAACGACGCCCACTGTGGATCTACATCCTTAGGAATTTCAAGTCGATGATTCATGAACCCTACAGCCCCAATCACCTGCAAGAAGCTAGCAGCATATTTGAAAAACATTCCTTCAAACGATCTGACTATAGTCGCCATGAAAAAAATAGAATTTACCTGCATTGAATTGAGGTTTTTCCAAGGAACTTTTTCTGTAGCAAGCTCCCACAAAACCACACCAAAGCTATAGACATCAGACCTTAACATGTTCCAAATAAAAGAATAACATCATTTCGTGGATAGGCAATAAAAGCTAAATGGTCTGGCCAAGTAAACTGATTAGTCATTGATACACTCATTTTGAGTTTGAGGCATACTTTTCATTTAAAGGTTCATTGCGGAGAACCTCAGGAGCCATCCACTGAGGCTGCATAACATGAGGCACATTATAAAGAAAGTAGGACGGCTCAATCGATACATGATTGAATACAAGTAGCATATACAAACAAATGAAAATTTATGGTGATGTACCGTTCCTTTTCCAGTATTGGTTGACAGATATGTTTCATGCTTCAAACGTGACAAACCGAAATCCCCAACCTGTTGCACAAATAAAGACTCATTTTCAGTTTGATGGGAACAAAAGGCGGTAAATTTTATGTAGATGGCCCAGACAATATTGAAAATCAGATTATTTATATAAAAAAAAGACCTTGACAGTCCAGTTTCGATCAACCAGGAGATTTGACGACTTCAGATCTCGATGAATGATGGGTGGGTTGCAGTGATGGAGATAGTTTATCCCTCTCGCCTAAAGATCATTGCATTATTTGACACAGAAGATCAAAACATATAGTCAATACATATGCGTAAAACCTAAATGATGTGCTGCTGGCAGTCAAGAAAGTCACATGACACGAATGCTCAATGTCACCACAAGCTCACACTAATGACTGGAAGTAGCTAATCAGCATATGAGAAAAAGGAAAAGACTAATCATCAAGTCATAAGTTTAGTAAAGAACAGTTAAAAGGTGGCAGATATTTCACTTACTATATCCAATGACATGTGAACACGCTTTCTCCAATCCAACTTGGATGTATTTCTCTGCAATAATCGAAACAAACTTCCCCTGCACAACAAAAAGACTAATAATGCCCCTTGACAAAATACTTCTTATTTTTTAGAGGGCTTAGACCTCAGGCATAGGAAACTATTCAAGGGTCCACCAATCCATCATGGAGACTTCAAACTAAATCACACAAATTTACCAATGTGTATTCATCACTTTTAATAGATCTGACCGAATCTTAAACGTAAAGGAACCGAAATCACATACCGTGGGAGAAATTCTGTAACAATGGCAAGATGTTCAGGTGAAGTTACAGCACCCATAAATAGTAGAACATTAGGATGTCTGAGTCTTTTCATAAGTGAAACCTGCATAATCAAAATAATGAACTATGATGGCTGATCCTTTAACGAATTAACAGTCCATGTAGAATTTTCTTATAAACATCAAAGCCAGAAAATTAACATGCAGCACCTACCTCTTGTCTAAAGGAGAAAATGGTATCATCTGTATATTCTTGCCTGGAGAACACTTTTACAGCAACATCCTGAAACAGGATCAAGAAGCTCAATATAATACTCATATCATATGTTATGAGGAACAGAATTGGATTCATAAGTTTAAATATAGAAAGAGGATATAAGAACATACAGATCCATACCACTGAGCATGATATACACTTCCACAAGAACCTGCAAGTTTTGTTGACATTAATATGACCATATAATCCTTAAATCAGCTAGAAGAACATTACACTTTGACTGGGCATGCTTTGTTTGCCGCATGTCAATCGCTTCCAAAAAACTGCCTTTGTCAGAGGCGGTTTTCATTGAACCAAACTCAGCATGCTGAACTTAGTTTCAAAGGGAAGCTGTTCTTGCCAAGTGTGGCTTTCAATGAAAATCACCGTTGGCAAGAGCGGCTATTACATGAACAACGCTAGGAAAACAAATAAGGGCTGACTAAGCCATGAAATTCAAAAAACTTTAAGGCCACCCTTGGTCAACGGAGCCTTTAAAAAAAAGACGGCAGGCATACCCCAATAAAAGTATAAAACTTTTTAGGCATGAAAATCTTCAAAATTTTAAACTTGACTAGTTTTTGCTAAAATCGGGGTTAGGTACCTTATCAGTCATTGCTCATGTAGTACTAAGGATAATTAGTCTCCTGATAATATGACAAACGGTAAGTAATACAAAAGGGCAAGTTTTCTGCATCTGAGTCTGGCCTCACAGATTAACAGATACACGTAGTTTCTAAGTTTGACAAAAAAAAGGCAATGCAAAGAATCAAGTATACCTTGGCCAATATGATCCCCAATCGTCAGATCTTCCCACAAGATTTCGTAATCCAAGCAGTCGCTTTCCAGGTCTACTCTATTAACAGTACTGTTGCTGCTACCACAGCTACTTGCACTGCTCGTACTATTGACATTAAACGACGACCATGACCCTGTAGCCTCCATATTGGTAGGTCTCTGGGTTTCTGCCCCTTGGCTATCTTGTTTTGGACTAGTGTGTAAGCTTCTTTGTTGAACATGATCAGTTGGTTGATCATTGTTTAACCAAGGCCATCCAAACCGAATGTTTTTTGCTTCCACTCCTTCCTGCTCATTCCCTTTCCATGGCCATGGTACTCCTTTTTTGCCAATCCATGCTTCTGCCTTTGAAGTGATAATTTTGTGAAGCCCAGATTTTCCATCACTGTCATAGCCAGAATCCTTATTTGACTTATCAACATTTTTCTCCTCTGACTCGGGTGAAAAAAATACACCGAATGGCGATGACGCTACAAACCCTCTAGGTGTGCTTGCACCACTAGAATTTGCATCTTCCCTATGGTCCGCATCTGAGAAACAATGATCAGATTGATGACACTCATCACTCCCGCCATCATGTTCTACATTATTCACTGTTGTCTTGAGTTTTGACCGAACTTTGTTGCTCACTTTCGATGCCTGTTACAATGCAATCAAATGTAATCACCTTAAATTCCAAAGCATCACCTTCAAGACAAAGCGATATCATTTACAGGAGCAGGACTAACCAAGTCTGATATCTTTAAGGAGATAGCAGCCTGCAAAGGCTGCTGAGGATCAAGACCAAGCTTATTAGAAGTGGTACTTTTAAACCTGCTAAAGCTAGATTCTCCATCTGAAAGCTCTGTGGGTGCAGATGAAAGATGTTGAAATGGCCTAGTATCAGCAGATACACAAATTTTCCCAATCAAACTCCCATCATTGTCATAAAAAGGTGTATTCGTGGCTAATACTAGAAACCTCTCCCCATGCTTATTTTTAACAGGAAACTGCCCTGTCCAGCTCTCACCCATTGCTACCCTGTCCGCTATATTATTTGCATTACTGAAGTGCTGAGGCTCCACTAATAGCTCAACCACATCTTGACCGAGAGCTTCTGCTAGTGAATATCCATAAAGTCGCTCGGCTGAACGATTCCTGCAAAATCAAAATTCGCCCCACACATGTCGTTCCAAGGTTCCACAGAGTCATATCTATCTAAAACAAAGAGCTCCATTACTATCAGAAAATCCTTTAAGTTACTCATAGTATACGCAATTTCTAAATAAGCTACAAGTTCAGCTCACTTGATCCAAAATCACATCACAACTGATACAGCACCAAACCCAGCAATCTGTAAACCATCTAACTCATGTAATCCTAAGTAGTAACCAAATCAGGAAATCAACACATACTACTTAAAGCAGCATTAGGATTAAATGGAAAAAAACTCACCAGTAAATTACATTATTATCTCTATCAATTATATGCACAGCTTGTCCCATAGATTGCAAAATGTTCAAATACTGCTTGTTTGAAAACTTCAAACCCGCCGGACCAGCAGCAATCTTCTCCTCTCCACCACCACCATCGCCGCTGCCGCTACGCGGCTCTAAACTACTACTCTCCCTCTGCAACGGCGACGCGTGCCGAATCGAAGTCGAGCTTTTCTTCAACCCGTAGCCTCCATCCATGCCTCCAACCCTCCTCCTCGACTGCGGAAACCTTGACCGCTGCGGCGACACCGAGTGCGACCTCTGGTTCTGACGCGACTCCGATTTCTGAACTGCGTCTTCCGACGACACCTTCAACTTCGATATCTCATGTTGAAGCTCCGCGTGACCTGCCTCCAGCTCCTGGATCTTCCTCAGCAGCTCCCCAGCCGGCGGCGTGCTCATTTCACCAACCGATGAAAACCGTCAACGCCGTGCCAAGCTCTGAACTCCAATATCCGAAAGTCAAAATGCAATACGCTTCCGAGCTTCCTCAGAGCTCTGATGATGAAGACGATCGCATTCGTAGCAGATCGATTGATTGATCTTCTTCAGTGCTACTTTTTTCTCAAACCAGTGGAAAGCAGAATTTTTTTATTTTTTTTATTTTGAGAAAATCAATTTATTTATTTTTCCAAATTTTGTGAACATATTTTGCGATTAATCCAAAAGTCTGATTATACATTATAGACAAAAGACGTCCGAACACGCGCCAAAGAAAAGCGTGGATCAAGCAGCCAGTTGACCATGGATTGCAAATTGCTCAACCGCCCAACCAATGATCGTGGCGCGTGGTTACTTTCACCAGACACCAAGCGCTTTAATCCATCTCAGTCATTACGCGTGGCGTGTTATGAGAGAGAAGATGAGCTGTGACGACGTGACGTGATGATCTCCGAAAATAAAGGTTAATGTCGTAACGTCGACGTTTCTGTAATTCAATGTGGCTGGAACTTTTAAGGGATTTGATTTGTTTAAGGAAAAAGTTAAGCAGTTGACCGAGAAAGCCTCTAACCCTACAAGACCTTGGATAGGCATTTAAAGCAACTATCAAGTTAAAAATAATGTAGTTTTAATTATAATTATTTTTTGTTATGCGAATACTTCATTTAAAATTTTAATTTTAATTTTTTTTGAGATGATACGAATAGTTACACTTACACCTTTCACCGTACGTCGCCGTTTGGCATATTGCCGTTTGAATGCAAGCCCAAGTATTTTTTTTTTTTGATTGTGAATGCAAGCCCAATTATTAATGTAAAACTAAATAGCTTAATTTCAGGAAACCAAAAGGCTCGGCCCGTTAAGTTTAAAGCCCAGCAAAGAAATACGATTCTTTCCTTAATTGAAAATCAAGAAGAGTAGTCAAGCAGATTTGATCGTAGCCGTTTACTCAAATGACGTCAATTTCGTCCGACGGTCAATAATTACCAGGACCAAGTTTGTAATTAATTAGGGAAAAGTATAGTTTTGGGCTTTTACTACCATTCATTGTGAACAAGGATCAAGGTGTCCGAACTACAATTTTTTTTTAAAGTGGAGGCGATCTATCAAATAAATTTTTAGAAAAGGTATTTCGTCTAACAGTGTTATAATTTCACTAGCATATTTAGTGTTCAGTTACCTTCCACTCCCAATCAAATCGAACGGACATAGTATTTGATTTTGAAACCAACAACTAAACCAAATTCTATTCAAACGAATATCGTATTTTACTTAATAATTTTACTTTTTTATTAATTAATATGCAATAATTAAATAAAACAATTTCTCTAATTAATTCACAGCTTCACTTTCTCAAACCCCAATTTTCTTAAATATGAGATTTGTTTGAGTAGATTTGTTTGGTTTAATAGTTGGTTTCAACATAAATATGTCGGTACGGTTTGATTGGGAGTGGAAGGTAACTTTGAACACCGTAAAACTGTCGGACGGAATATCTTTTTAAAAAATTTATTTGATAGTTTATCATCATTTTAAAAAAATTTATAATTCGGACAACTTGTTGGAAATAAGCTCAAAACTATACTTTTCTCTTAATATTAAACAAAAATCAGCTCGGAATTAAAATAAGCCTGGACTAGTTGTTGATTTGATGTCGATCAATTAAAGATTCGTCGTCTTGCTGGAGTTTCCATCTCGCCGGCGTCGGAGTCGGAGAATAGCATAGCACACGGTTGAGTTAGGTATCCCGGTCGATTGGATCGTTGAGATTATATTTGTAGATTTTAGGGTTCGAGTTAAATCTGTGCTGATTTTCGCTCCAGCATGATCGCTGGATTTGTTTGTGTGGAATTCGCTGGTTGGTTAGTATGAAATTCTGTTGAGATTGTGTAGATTGACACACCGGATCTGCTGAGATTTTTTTCGGCCGTTGAATCAGCTATTGATTGATATAAGGATTTAGATAGCAGTAACATGAGTAAATAGATGCTTAAATGAGTAAAATTTCGTTTCTTGCTGATTAGCTGATGAACTTTTATCAGTTCAGTTTCAGGGTTTATTGGGAGTTATAGTGTTGAAATCGTGTCTTTAATGGCGAGGATAAAGCCTCAGACTTTGCTCCTTCAAAGCAAAAAGAAGAAGGTCCCAAGTAGAATAAGTGTGACTACTATTCTCTTTGGCCTCGTAGTAGTTGCGCTTATTGTGTTGTCTTTAGTAGCAACCTACAGGCATTGGTCTGGAAGGTTTGTTATTTCTTGGTGCCTGTAATGTGTTGTTGCTTTTTTGATTCGTTTTATTGATACCGCAGGAAAGACACACCCGTTTAAAATTTTGATTGCAGGTCGAGTGATCAGTTGGACACTAGGTCGTCCAAATATGTGGTAATTAGTTAGATCTCTGTCAGTTAAGAAAGCTCTGGTTTACACTTAATAGCTTAGTCCACCGGTGAGTTCCTTACTAAGAGTTCAACTGTTTCCATTTTCCAGGAAACTGAATCAGAAGGAGAACTATCAAAGGCTGATGTTCCTGGGTTCGCCGTAAGTTTCTATATCTGTGGTTTTGTCAGCTTACAACCTTTGAGTTAGTCTGTTGTGTGGATAGCTACTTGCAGACTTCATTTCAATGACAAAACTATTATTATTTTTCACTGTAAAAGACCGACCCGAAAGTTTGATCGGGATGGTGTTCTAGAACTGATTTATGTTTCTTTATTTGGCGCAGTCATTTAGTACATCTAAAGGTGAAATAATAGTGGAGCTCTACAAGGAAAGTTCACCAGAGATTATTGACAAATTCATCGATTTGTGGTGCGTATTATTTATTTGTCTTGGAAATAATTTATGGATGTGATCTAAACTTGACTTTGTTATGTCCTGCCATTACATTAGTAGTTCGGCATTTAATTCATTATCACTATCCTGAAACCTACCATTCTTCCAGTCAAAAAGTCACTTTAAAGGAACTCCATTTCATAGAGTAATAAAGAACTACGTGATCCAAGTAGGGGATTCTGGAAGCGCTGAAGATTGGACACTAAAAATGAAGCATCGCAAAGTGAGGTAAATTGTTGCATAAGCTTCTAACCTTCAATCAGATACATCTCTACCATTTTTTACAAATTCTATAAATTACTCAGTCCAAAACATGAGGCATTTATGATCGGAACTTCAAAAGCCCGACAAGACGCTAAACTGTTCCCACTGTTCATTACCACGGCACCCATACCGAATCTGAGTGATAAAATTACCGTCTTTGGGCGCGTCATCAAGGGAGAGGATGTTGTGCAGGTAACCCCCACAATCCACTACCTAAAGCTTGAAACTATACCAGGATAATGGATAAATATATTTGCATGATGGATTTGCAGGAAATTGAGGAGGTGGATACAGACGAATTGTTCCGACCTAAATCCCCTATTGGGATCACAACGGTTGTTCTCAAACACCAAATCTAAAGGCAAAATGAGATTACTTAAGGACAATTCAACTTCATTTTCCAAAGAACACTGTCACGGCCTCCCTTCTGCTTTTTTTAGTTTTTTTTTGCTGTCGTGATGAGGGGAGTGTAAAATTTCGGTAGAGGTAAACCAATCACCTAACTTTAGTTTTCATTATTTGATGTACAATTTTTTTTTAAAAGTATTTGATGTACAAATTTTAGTATCATTTTCATTGTAACATTAACACGCCATCTTGTCTACCCATAAAATTTTTTTGATAGTGGGTTTTTTTTGTATCGCATACATATCAATCATCATACAAATGTATCTATTTAGACATCTTGCTTAGCAAAGGAGGAACACTCGTCCCTACGTCTATGCCGATTCGGGACGAAAATACATTCACAAGGGATGAATGACACTCCTCACAAAATTAAAGAGAAATATATTACTCAAGGGAGTCGAATTCTTGACCTCTTGACATGTCAAGAGTTCAAGCTACTACCCAGATATTGATGATAGGAATTTTGAAGTAGATTTTGTTTCAAGCCTTTCCATTAAATTCAAAAAAAAAAAGAACAAAAATAATTAACTGGGTTATCCGAATCACCTGTGCAATAAAATATAATATTTTTCTAATTTATTTAGTATCACAGGATAATTTCTCTCTTTTTTTTCCTTTTTTTGACGTGAGTATGACATGATAATTAAATTAGACTTAAATAGTAAGAAAAAGAATCCGGTGTAAATAGCATATATTTTTTTGTAAAAAATATAAATTAATCACAGCCCTTGATTTGGTCATTTGGACGGATGAGATTAAATTTTGTATTAAATCATTTTTATAGTTAATTTCTCGGTGGCGAATTATAAATTATTCGTGATGAACTATGTCGTACTTTTGGTTTTTCGACGATGAATTATAATCCAGTTTTGACGAACTTTACATTTGACACCAAAAACATACTTTGTAGGTGATCTTACTCTAAATTCTAATTTATACTAGGATTAACAACATTCTAATTTTGTTATAAAAAAAGGGAAAATGACAAAGAGGGGGTACGAACTATCGTTTATTGACAAATCACGGTCCGAACTATCAAAATTGACAAATCACGGTCCGAACTATCAAAATTGACAATCAGGGGCAATTTTCCAATTTTATAATATCCATATAATACTTACTAATCTCACGCCGTCAACTTAAACGAATAAATTTATAATAATAAAAACCCTCTGAAAAAGTTCCAATTTTGAAAAAAATACAAAATAGATTAGTTGACGGCGTGAGATTAGTAAGTATTATATGGATATTATAAAATTGGAAAATTGCCCCTGATTGTCAATTTTTATAGTTCGGACCGTGATTTGTCAATTTCGATAGTTCAGACCGTGATTTGTCAATTTTGATAGTTCGGACCGTGATTTGTCAATAGACGGTAGTTCGTACCCCCTCTTTGTCATTTTCCCTAAAAAAAAAAAAAACAACATTCTAATTTTAGCAGCTTCCGTCACATGGGCTCGTAAGTATTCTTTCAACCCATTAATGAACTGGCCCAGGCCCAGCTACTGAAATTTCATACCCTAGCGGCCTAGCCCTAGCTGAAGCCGGTGATGGATTTGGAGTGGACACTAGTGGAGAACTGACCACAGTTCCCAAGCAAGCGCCTCCAACCTATATTTTTTTTAACTTTTAAAGTTTTAACTGTAACCCTAACCCTAACCCTCACGGCCTCACCCTAAACACATGTTCTGGCTCAAGTTTCAAAAATATGGCAAAGACAAAGCGCCATAGCAACAGTAACAAAACTAGAACAAACTTGTTTTTTATGATGTACAAAATCAACATGTGAGAAGAGGCCATTGACCATTGAGACTCCATTTATTGGTGTTTGTATTTATGTCTCTCTTTTCTTGTGTCCCATAGCTTTCTTGCAGCTATGGAATGTGTTATTGTATAAAACCATTTTAATTCTTTCCCTCTTTATCTTCATGTTGATTTAAAAAGTTTGAGTTATTCTATATTTATATTCATAATTCATATTGATTCAGAAAGTTTCAATTTTTATGTATTTGTGGTATTAACATTTGTGACTAATTGGTGAATTTTTTTTATCGATGGGTACATTAAATATCGGTACAGAAGTAGTACACTCTAGTTCTATCACTTGACGCATGTCTCTTTACTGATTCACATCCAAAGATCAGAGTTCAGACTTTAGCGATGTATCAACGTCTGCAGCTAGCGATGCACAAAATTAGACCGGACCGTAAAAATTCGGGTCCGGTCCGATCCACTGTCAACATTTTCAGAAATTTTCGATCCACCGGTCTGACCCGCACCGTCAAATATCAGTCAGGTCCGATCCGGCCCACGGTCTACCGGTCCGACCAGACTATATAAACTCGGCTTCGGTCCGGTCCTCGGTCAACTTTTTCAAAAATTCCGGTCCACCGGTACGTAAAATTTTGGAACGGCCCGGACCGGATGCGCATCCCTATCCGCAGCGCGCATCGCCAACAAAGTCTTTTGGCGACACACCTGCACGCACAATAGATGACATATTGGGTTGGTGAAGTTACCAGCAGGAATCGAACTGGGGGACCTGAAGCATTGTATGCAACAACTTAATCAACAGGCCACCACCCGACTAATAGGTGAATATATGTTTAATTCTTTCATTTGATTTCTTTTTAAGTGAAAATTCGATCAAATATTGTATGATCCTTTTGGATGTAGGATAGAGATAATTTTGTACCATATTTTTGAGGTTGAGACTTGTACCATATCGGTTTGTGTATGGGGTTGAGTGTCACATTTGGTGCTTGCATGGCCTATTTTTGTCCAAAATGTTACCATGTGAAATGAGTCAAGTAACATTATTAGTAGTGCCATGCATTTGAAGGCAATGTCATGGCACCATGGATGACAGCTCTCAGATAGGGCCCTTACCTTACAAATGACAGCTCCTTCTCGTTAGTGGACCTATCGATCAACTCGTACCTTTGTATTAAAAAATAATCTTATTTATAGTGACAACAGTCAATGTTTATTAATCATCAATTAATTGAAAATGTTTCTCTTAAATAAAATAAACCTTTTTTACGAGTGATTGCATCAATCAACTGATATTGTGATGGACTGATGGTCTTAATTATCAATTCAGTACATATATATATATATGATTGTAGAAGCTGTATCAAGATATTTCAATCGAATCCCAAAATCGTTAGTACATTTATCAACATTTGAATCACAATTTATATCTGATACAGTTAACATGAATCCGCACATCCCACTATGAATTCATTAGTAATGAAAGGTAGAGCTAAATGATTACTAGATGATTATAGTGATTACTAGATGATTATTATAGTGAGATTATAATGAAAAGGTATTACTAGATGATTATAGTGAGCTTATAAACAATGTAGTGATGATGTGGAATGAGTGGTTTTTAAGGCAAGTGCTTGTGAGTTTTAAACACCATTCCTTTAAAGTTTGTCCTCATACCAAAATGTGTACCACATATGACAAATTGATATCTTTGGCAAATTGATATCTTTGTGTTATCCAAAAAACTTGTTAATTTCAATCTCAAAACTCAAATCCAGTGTCTAGATTTCTGATCATATGTCCCACAGATTTTTGCTGGGTTTTATATAGACCTTGTGATGCTCCATATCTTTCTAGCATCTTCTAAAATGAGAGTTAGCAAAAGTGATTATGTCAATCACATTTACAAAGTTATGTAAAATTGAATTATTTTCTAAAATGTATATCAATATATTTTGACTTCTTAAAATCAAATAAAACGTGAGATAATTTATTTATTTCACTTTTTTTCAGGGCATTTTGACCTAGCTAGCTGAACAATTATCTGTAGACCCTCACTCGGGTCTCAGCTCATACTATTTAGCTATATATACAAGTAGCTCGCAACCAGGCAAGATCTATCAACAGCCTTTTCCAGTAGGCAGTGCTGCTGGTCGCTGGATACATGTGTGAGTATGTGACTTGTTACAGTTTCAAATCTATTGTTGGGTCCCTATCTGCATCCAAAATGGCATAATAACTGCATTATTTATTATGGCCTTTTGATTCTTACGAAGATGTTAATGAAGTAAAACAATCCAATTAAGGGTTAGCAAATGCTTAAAAAATGTTACCCAAATATTAAAATTATGGTTCAGTAAATGTTGTAATAACTAGACTAATTGTCTAAATAAAGATAACTCAAATAGAAGTTCCAAGGAAAGAAAAATCCAGGAGTAGAATCGTTTTTTTAAAGAATATTTATATAGAATAGTGTAGAATACTAAATTCTAATCATAGGATCAAAATGTTTCTATTCCATCATTTAAGAAGAGCTTTAATATAAAAAAAGATCTAAGGATAAACGAAACAAAAATAAAAAGGGATTAACTTCTGATAAGTAAATTTTGTACTAAATGAGATTTATTTGGTTCATATGAAATAGATTAGCAAAGTCTATGCATTTACATTTTTAAAAATAAAATACAATGTTTAACTAAATTTTAGGATAATATGATAATCTTAATGGACAAATTTCGCGGATAGAGATATCACACATCTCCACAAAACCCACGTCTATTCGAATCTCAAAAACAGCCACTCATTAAAACACAAGGGCATTTTAGTCATCTCGAAATTTCTTCATTTCCACGCCGCTAGGGTTTCGGTTTCATTACATTGTAATATCATGTCGGTTAAGGCCAATCCTCTCCTGCTATAAATGCTTCACTCTCTCTCACCCCATTTCAAATCCCCTGTTTCATTCTTTGATCATTAACGCATCGTTTTGATTTACACTTGCTTTGTTTGATCACTTGATCTAGCGTGACGATCTGATCATTTGCGGAAGGACTCAATCCGATCAGATCTCGTCAAAAGCTTGATAAAATGGTGAGTGATTTGCTGCTTCTGTTTTTGTATGAGAAACATATACGACGACGTTTTCTGTAGATTCAAACCTGCTGATTTTTTTGTTTGATAGGAATTTGAGCTCGAGGAAGTGAAGAGCCACAGCAACAGCTCATCCACTACAGCGGCCGCCGCCGCCCTGACTTCCGATGGGAGCAGTTCGTCTGGACTAGATGGACACCTGATCATCAAGAAGATCTGCTCCGACTGCGGTACTAACAAAACACCTCTCTGGCGCGGTGGTCCTGCTGGCCCAAAGGTACCAATTTTAAACCCTCCATCTCTAATCAGCAGTTCAAATCGATCACGGTTGCTGACTGATCTGTGATGTTCCCAGTCATTGTGTAATGCGTGTGGTATAAGGAGCAGAAAGAGGAGACGAGCTCTGCTGGGTCTGAACAAACCAGAAGAGAAGAGATGCAAGAAAACCATTAACAACTCAAGCATGGATGAAGGCATTAGCAGTGACACTAGCCACAGCGGCGAAGTTGAAAAGAAGCTGAGAAGTAATCTGAAGCTAACAGGGCTGACGTGGAAGAGATCAACGGCTGGGAAACAGAATAGAAAACTTGGAGAAGAAGAGCAAGCTGCTGTCCTCCTAATGGCCATGGCTTACAACTCTGTTTTTGCTTGAATTGATTAAAATAAATAAATAATCTAAAATTAGTTGTGAGGTTTTTGTGTGTGTGAGAGTGATCCTTTATTGTAACTCTGTCTGCCTCAATTTTATCAATTTAAGCTAATCGAATTACTTATATTTTTAGAATATTTATTCATTAACAGTGGGTGGCTAGAAAATTGAATCAGGACTAGGACAATAGGTCATGTTGTCTGTTTGACTACAAAATTGATATGAAAATGTGAGATTGTCATGCTGCAGAAAATGTTAAAGCGTGTCGTTTCAATATTTTTATAGACAAAACTCCATCGTTTCGGATATGAGGGGTCCAAATCTTGGGTGCAATGGGAATTTATCTTTGGCTTTTGGCTCTTATCTTTTTGCATTGACCTTATGTAAAGACTCAATAAAATTGAACCTTTTGGAGCTTTTTAAATTGCCAACTTTGTACCTCAGGGAGGGTATCCAAAGCTGATACATATTAAGCATGCAAGACTATTCAAAAGTAGGGGTGAGCAGGATCCGTCCCGTTCTAAATGATCCATTCCAATTCAGTTCATTTGGGACAAACTTGAAACCGGTCCCGTGTTAGGTACGACGAGTTAGGGTTAACCTTCGGGTTACCCGTTCCCATAAGTGTTTATACAAATGTATAATTTATTAATTAATTCTTATAAGTTAGTCTTCATGGAGTCTCGAACTATACACTCAACTCTAACGAAGAGCGCTCAAATGAGAACCCCTCTTTTTTCGAGAACCTTCTTGATACATTTTTGTTTTTGCCTAAGAGCACTTTCCGAAACCTGAAAATGCATCTAGGCAAAAATAATGTTCGAAACTGCATAATGAAGGAAAAAAAGTGAGTGGGACACCTGTCACCTCCACATTCAAAGATGCAACTTGATCCAATGGTGAGATTTGATGTCTCAACCGAGCGCTCCCCCAACTAGTGATTGTCTGCCGAAAAACGAAACTATATCATAATCTTTAGTATATTTTGCGGTGTAAAAGACATATTTTTATATAAAAAATACAAATTAATGACAGTTCTTGATTTGGTCATTTGGACGGATGAGATTAAATCTTGTCATATTGTTAATTTTTTGGTTAATTTATCGGTAACGAATCATAAAATATTCTTAACGAACTATATCGTACTTTTGGTTTCTCGGCGACGAATTATTCAATTTTGACGAACTTTGCACCAAAAATATGCTTTGTACCTGACCTTTACTCCTAATTAAGAGTTGAACGAGAAAAAAAAAACAAAATTCAGCAATTAGAAACATTGCACTTAAAATTTCCGAAATATAATTCATTATGAGCTTCTAGCCGAAAAAGATTCAGTATTGCGCAACCTACGAAACACAAAAACGGCATCTTTTTATTTGCTGCTGATTCGATTAAAACTAAGTCCTTTTCATGGTGCATCGGATCCAAATCCGAGATAGACAATCTCAAATTAATATCTTTTAAAGAGGATGACAATAAATGTGAAATGGGTTATTTAGATTTAACAAAATGACTACAAACCTCACTCTCCAAATGTCCAACTTTCATCATCTAGAGAGCTTTACAAAAACCACATATATGTTCATCAATCAACTGAAACCTTAATCTTTCATATGCTTCTGCTTCTGTCCATCTTTTCAAGATCAATACCAGGACAAAAAAAAAAAAATCATATGTAACAGCAAAGTATTTACACCTGAAGACAACCAGAAACACAGACAACTGTTCCGATAATGTCTGAATCTGTGTCCTAGGCAGGGATATTGCTGATAGGTGGGTATCCATCAAAGTCGAATTCTTCAACAGCTGCTCCGTTAGTTCCTGCGTTCTGCAATCGCAACAGAAAATCCACTATCAATCAATGAGTCGTGACTGGTACAAAGTTCTTTTTACAGTTATGGGAAATGAAGTTACCTGTATGAGAAGCGCGCTCATGAGGTCTTCTTGGCCGTAGTGTTGAGGTAATAAATTATTTCCAGAGTCGAAATCATTGATCATCTCTCCTTTGATTTTCGCTGCGTTGTGACTTGCCATTTGCTGACTCGTGTTCTGGGTACCATAGTAAGCCGCTGGACCAGTTTGGGCGTTGAGTGTTGTCTCGGCTGAAAAATTATTTTGCTGGATTTTTGTAGAAGGTGAGACATTAAAGTTACCACCGTGTGAAGTATTGGTCCGGCGAGAGCCATCAAACTGTAGTCCTATTCCCTGAACCTCCCATGCGTGAGATTTCGGCTGATGAATATCATTGAACACATTGTAGTTTGAATCGTATCCGATCGAGCCTTTCATTCTCGAGTTTATTTCGTTTTGAAGCATCCCTTTAGGTGTCATGATACCAGGCACGCTCGCTAAAGGAAATCCATTTCCAGGAAAATCCGGACTGTTCATTGGGAAACTAGTCACCGGACTGAATCCTGTCCCGCGATTGTCGTGGATAAGGTTATTATTTCTCATATGAAATATACTGGCTCCATTTGAGGCACTGAGCATACCCATTGTTGACGGAATCTTAGTCAAATGACTGCTTGCAGCTTCGTTTAAAAGTTGAGTCCTTAAATGCAGTGGAGGCGGCTGGATCATTCCCGAGCCACTACTATTGCCGTTAGCACTAGGTTGCATGTTCACACTTCCTATAGATGACTCTGAATGATTCATACTCGTAAGCTGCTTTGATTCCATATTTGTCGGGATTCCATGAAGCAAGTTTATTTGTTTCCCATTACTCATTTGCTGAAGCTGTTGCGCCTCTCCGAATCTTATCTTAGGATTTTCAAAGCTGAAGATGTTTCTCTGATCAATCCCGTGCATGGCCATAACCGATAAACCGTTTCCTTTATCAAAAACTGCTGACTGGAGAGTGGCGAGGCTTTGTGCCGGGAGGTGACCAGACTCGGCTATAGCTTGAAGATCTAGTCCAGAAAACGAAGACATGTTTCCAAATGGGCCATCTTGTGACCCCATGAAACCATTGTTGAGACCACCGGAGTGTTGCGACACACCCCCGCTAATCCTTCTTAAATATAGCCGGTATTTCTGCAACCAAGGCTTTCATTTCAAAATCAATGAAGATTATAAATAAAAAGTCCAAACTGATTTTTTTTTCCAGTTACGATGGAAACTGACCTGCAAATGGCTGGCAACATTCTCCCTCGTGAGCCCCGGAACATTCATCAACTCCAAAATCTTCTTTGGAACCGCTTCTGTTCAAAATTAAACAGCTTTAACGACTAGGCACATATCAAACAAAGAAACTACTTGCTTAGGATTTAAATAATAAATTAGGGAATGAAATTATAAAGCTGAAAATAATACCATATAGATTTTACACTTTAAATTTTCTTTTCAGACAAAGCTTTGTCGTTTTACGATTAAAACTTTGCCTACATTGTTTTACACCATATTTGACTTGGTCGTAAGATTTGACAGTAGTTTTTCATACAAGGATACGAGGACTAAAGTAGCGGCACAATGAGCTTATGACTACTGTTAAATATAAAAATAGACTTTTGACAACAGTTAAAGAGCAGCTTACTGTCGATTCCAAGTTGATTCACAGCCGCTACGAACTGTTGATGGAGCTCAACAGACCAAACAACACGAGGTTTTTTCAAAGTGGACGAATCGTCTCTATCGTCCAAATCTTCCTCGTCAAGTTTACGCTTTTTCGAGTTTCTCCAACTACCTTCATTAGCTGACGATGAGTAATCTGTATCTTCTGTTTGTTTACCTTGCCTATTTTCCACTTCTTCGCCGCTCCTCGATTGCTCCAACTCCTTCCATTCATGCTTCTTTTTTCTAACAACATGCTGCCAAATGTTCTTAAGCGCATCCATCCTAACCGGTTTAATTAGGTAATCGCAGGCACCATGTGTCACTCCCTTCATAACAACCGCTTTAGTATCATCTGCGGACATCACTGCATAAGAAAGAAAACATCAAATCTTCGCCGACTCGAGATACGAACAAAGACCTAACGGCCAACAGTCACCAAATATCATCATCATAACTATGAATGTAACTTACTAATAACAGGAAGATCCATCTCTAAACCGACATGCTCCAGCAGCTTAAACCCATCCATATCCGGCATATGGACATCGCTTATCACAACATCGTATCCATTTTTGTTCTCTCGTAGCAGCGACAATGCTATTTCTGCTCTATTGCACTTTGTTACTGGAAAAGGCAAAACTGAAATTCTCAACAAGAAATCCATGACAAAAATCAACGCATAAATCATTCCATTCACACAAAATGGAACCACATAAGTCAAATAGCTTCTCAAATCCATAACCCTAACCCTAGTCGGATGTCAGATGAAACAAACTGAGATCCAGCCACAACAATAACCAATAAATCGAAAAACAAATCATAATTCCCAATCAACCAAAGCACAAAAAAGCTCATAAAGTCAACAATTTCACAACCCCGAATCCTAAATGGAATTACAGAAACCCTAATTTTAGATCCCAAAATTAAAATATAAAAAAACCTAATTTCAGAAATGAAGAAGCAAATGAACACTGCCTGACCTTCATACAGACAACTCTTAAGCATCCTCTCCAAGATGACAAGACACGTCGGATCATCATCCACCACAAGCACCCTCAGCCCAGCCGGAAACCTGTCGGAAACAGCATCTACAGGTCTCCAATTCCCACCGCAAGAACTCGACCCAGTCGCCATCGATCTGTTGCCTCCAGAGCTCAAATTCATCTTATCCAACTCTCAAGCCCTCAAATTTCTGCTCCGATTGAACACCCAAATCTTCAAATCCAAATCCCTCACAGAGGCTCAATCCAGCAAAGCAGCAGCAACAACACAACCAAAAGACTGAATTAAATCCCAGAAAAGGAACAAACTTTCTTGATGCGCTTCGGATTTGGAAAGCACCAAGGGTTTGATGGGAAGCTTGGAGGAAAGTGGGAGTTGGGTTTTCAGGTCTTCAACTTGATTTTTCGCAATAAAATAATCAAAGGTGGAACCTTTAGGATGGAGATGGATCCAGCTCACATCTAAACAACATTGAACAGGGAAGAAAAATACTTCGATCGATTCGGCTTTGATGGTGAGGAGTGGAAGGTGGTGATGGTTCAGTAAATTCTCGCCATTTTTCGATCTGTGAATCGCTGCGCTCTATCTAGAATCTCAGCAACTGTGTTTAACAGCTTCTCTACTTGCACATGTTTTTAAATTATTTAAATTTATTTTCTAAATATTTTTCATATCCCTAGTTGTCATTCTTTTACAACAAAATTTATTTCAACAAATTCTTACTTAAAGAATATCTATTTATTTTTATTTTATTCACTTAAGTTTGTTTTGATAATCGCTCACCCTTTTGATAGTTTTGGTAAGTACTCCTAGCATGCAGTGTTTTGTAATCTGAAAAGTAAAAGAATTATTTGACAGTTTACAGTCAAGAATCACTTTTTCCAGTTTTTGAAAATTGTAATAAGGTATGGGGCCACTGGAAATTTGTGACACGTCAACTTGGATTTTGGGCACTCTGCAAATTTAACTCACTGTATGCCAAAATTGACATTTTATTAATTAATTAGATTATATTTTTAAAAAGAGGATTTAGATGAAATTTTTCTTCTTCTTCTTCTTCATATTATTATATTTTTATTCGTGTCTAGCTTCATCTATGAAATATTTCCTGAATATATTTTTATTTATAAATGAACTGTTTATACCAATTCCTATTTTGTTTCATTCTTTGAAAATGCATAAAATTAACTTGATTAATTGCAATTGTTGATATGAGTTAGGATCATATGAGAAATGACATCTTTGGTGAGAAATAAGAAATTTTATTAACCGTCCGATTTATCATCTAACGGCCCAGATTTTATCAATATATTTCCATTAATTTACTGAATAAATACGAGAATGAGGGTGTATTTGTCATTTGTTTTATTCTAATTCTAATTTATCCTATTTTATCGCACACGTCCGGACGGTTTCTCTATCCTCGTTTCATTTTTTTGGAAAGTCGTTCGATGCGATATCGCAATACCTTATTGCCAGCCGTCGCCTTCGTTAGTCCGTCTCCGTCGCCCTTCGTTCGTCCATCGGCTTCGATTGTCGTTCGTCGCACACGATTTCATATCTCGGATTCGATTCGGAATTCGCATGGTGTCTCTCGGCACCCATTCAATTGCTTGGACAGATTCGATTTCGATGTCATCGTCGGCTCGACTTGTCTGTGTTGTCGTCGATCGATTGCCAGGATGCGAAGATCAGATTGCTGTATTGTGAAGAATCTGAGTCGATTGAGATTTGTTGACGTTGATGATGCGTTTCTGGGTTTGCTCCATTAATGGGTTTGTTGCGTTTAACGAGATAACATGCGCAGATTAATACATAAAATGCGTATATGATGTGTTGCTGCTACTGGTTCTTCTGCTGGCTTATGATTATGGTAATGCTTACTGTCTTTGTCTGTGAGTTAAATTTGTGTACAATCTGCAGAAGATACTTCTCCTCTCATATATTGCTACTTTGTTTATCTTGGTGAGTTTGTAATGTTAGCATAGGTTGAGAATTGGTGATTGAATTGATATTGTGCAATATGATTTTTGAGGTGAACTGCTTCGCTTTTAGTTTTCTGATTGTTCCTTTTTATTATAGGTTTTCGCTTTATAGTTTTCTGCTTCTACGCAGGTTACACATTCAGTCTAACATGGGTGTACAAAGCTGGCAACAAGGAAGCCGAGTTGCTGTACAAAGTGATATCACTTGTGAGAAATTGTTTGAAGGGCAAGTATGGTGTATGGCTAATCTGCTGCTGATCAACATATCTGAGACGCGGAATGCTTCCTCTCATGATTTTCTTATTTTTTGTGGCCTGAGGGTAACACTTTGTAATAAAATTGACTGGTTGCAAGTGTGATCACTTGCATTTTGTATCACTTTATGTCCAATATGTACTAATCTTATGGTTGCAAGTGTGATCACTTTATGTCCAATGCAAACCCTCTACTGTTCGTTTAAGTTTAAGGCTACGCATTTCATGGGAATCATACGCATTTATGGGAATCATACGCATTTTACCAGGAATCTTACGCATTTTAAGTTAAATCTTACGCATTTTAAGTTAAATCTTATGCATTTTTCATTAAATCTTACGCATTTTTCATTAAATCTTACGCATCTTATAATGACAAATACCTGTTATGATTTTTCAATCACGAAAATGCGTAGTAATTAAAACAAAATGCATAGTAATTGAAACAAAATGCGTAACATAAAATCTGCAACATCATCATTTTTTTCTGGAGAAGGGAATACAACAATAAGAATTATAAATATACACTAGGTAGAGGGACTACAACACTGAGATTTCTCCAGGGCTTGGAGAGCTCCTCAAGTTCATGCTGGAGTTGCTTGGTTTTTCCTTGGGCTTCAAACAAATCTGCATCCGGTAGATGAGTAGAATTGCTCTCTTTCTCCACCTTTGTGAATCTTGTTTAACTTCCTGCATTGAGATGCAAGAATATAATTGAAAGTGTAAGCTACCCAAACTGAAATGTATAGACGTACTAAATCTCATGTGAATCAAAAGTATCATATTAATCATCTGTGTGTTATTTCAATCAAAAGTATTTCAATCAAAACAGCATCCAGCTCCCACGGTGCTGGTTTTCCTTTTTTGGGCTTAAAATAACCCAGGAATTTGCACAGACACTCAAAAGCGGGATACTCAGTAAAACACAGACAGAAAAACTCAAGAGTTGTGAAATATAAGTTAAGAGCATACACGTATCATTTGCCACAGCAGATACTTTCAGAAATAACAAATTACAACTATTAGTTCCACAGATTAAGAGCGCAGCAAACTCAGAAGTTTATAGCATCTTGCTTTTCTCCATCAGTATATGCATTACTGTATTATCTTTTGATTGATTTGATAAATTCTCTGGACTGAGTTGTAGCTTTCCACTTCCCTTGTCTCTCCGTGAATACCTATTATGCTCAGCAAAACCACAACTTTAGACTTACTTTCAATCAAAACCACTACCGAAACTGAAATAATTCTGAATTTTAATTGGATGTTACGCATTTAAGTTTTTGTATGCTACACATTTTACAGTTACATTTTTACAATGTTCAAAAAATGTAACATGCGTAGACACAACTGCTAAACATCCCATTATGCATTATAATTAGAAAACAGAATACTCTACGCATTTTAATGCCCCAAGTACGCAGTGGTACTATCTTTAGGAATTCCATTTGACAAAATGATACGCAAACTGTTGTTGTCTTTGAAAAGCTACGTAGTTACGCAGTTATGTATAAATGAAAAGTTATGCAACTACGCAGTTATATATGAAATGCTAAGCAGTCCACAGTTTATGAAAAACTACGCAGTTACACAGTTATGTATGAAATGAAAAGCTACGCAGCTACGCAGTTATGTATGAAATGAAAAGCTACGCAGTTATGTATGAAATGAAAAGCTACGCAGCTACGTAGCTACGCAGTTATATATGACATGCTACGCAGATCAAACCTTTGTAATCCAATCCACAGCATTCCTCCTCTCACCCAAATCCAAATCCCCAGACCTCAATCTCGTGACACAGTCCACCTCAAATGAATTGCAGTGTCGCCGTAGAAACTTCGGCGAGTGTCGTCGTCGCCCGTCGATTCATTGACTTCAAATCCAACCGTCCGTCGAATTTTAGGGTTCCGTCCGTCGCCTCCGTCAGTCGCCTTCGTCCGTCGCGTCCGTCCGTTGACGTCGTCTGTCGCATGTCACAGTCGCTTTTCTCATCTCTCAGTCTTAATCGGTCGGATTAATTCTGTGTTTAGTGATTTGTGGGAGAAAAAATCGGGATTGCAGTTTGATTTGGTGTTCTATTCCTAATTTGCCCTCACATACGTATTAATTAATTAATAAATACGCATTTTAGATTAATTTAAACATAATCTTAACCGTTAATTAAACTAATCTGACGGCTAATATAATTTCTTATTTCTCACCATATATGTATTTCTCACCTGAACCGAACCCTTGTTGATATTACTAAAAGGAAAGAAAGCGAGAGAAGTCTTATCTTATAAAATCCACATACCTATAAAAACAAAACAAAACGACATGTCGGAGAACGTCGATAAAAAGTTAAAAACACACGTGTTAACTACACTACACCAACGCGGCATAGTGGAGCCTACTCGAAGACCAATTGTATTTCTTGGGCTGCTGAGTGGACCGACGCTTGCTGGGCTTTCATTGGGCCCTACCAGTACATCATCACATCGGGCCCACATCGTTCTTTTGACAATCAGCGTAGAAAAACTGATAGATAGGGTGATGAAAGATTGTGAGGAATATTCATCACCATCTTCATCTTCTCCTTCACCAGATCCAGATTCAGCTCCAACCTCTTCGTAATCCGTCTCAAGAGCACAGAGCAGCAAGATCCTACCCTAGCTTCAGAGAGAGTTTTAAACTTACGATTACTTCTCTCGGCACTCGGCAGCGGCAGCCGATTAGAAAAATCAGAGAGATTGGAAATAACAGAAGGTAAATTGCGTTCTGAAGGTTTTAATTTACGATTGGAAGGAACAGAAGGTAAATTGGGTTCTGAAGGTGTTCCGTTTTTAGTCATAAGTATCAGAAAACATTTGTGGAAAGTTCCTACTTATAATGAAGACTCCCCCAGAGCAGTGGTTAGGGGATTCAGAAGAAAATAAGTATCAGAAAACATCTGTGATTTACTGATATTTTCTTCTTTAAGAATCCGAAATTCCGAATGTTGTTCGTTTTTATTCTAATCAATGACGCTAAACTTTCTATTTTTCAGCTGATGAAGACTCCCCAGAGCAGTGGTTAGGGGATTCAGAAGTACGAGACAAGACAGAATTCTTCTGGACCAGGGGATTTTGTTCGGAAGGTGGGTCCGCCACTGGTCGCAAAACTCCTTCCTATTGCGCGAACGCCGATTGAATTTGAGCGCTGCTGAACTCTCGCTGGCCCAACTACTGCTATGGGTAATGTTGAAACTATCTACTTAGGTTTAATTATTAAAAACCTTAGTTATTGGTTTTGGCTCTCGATTCAGTAAAAATCTAATTATTAGGGTTTAGTGTTCAGATTTTTTTTGCTATTTCGGTGTTTTCTGGTTGCTAAGTGTGTGTGTGTATACTGCAGAGATAAAAAATCTGTCGCGCAAGGAGGGTAGGAAGAAAAAGCGGCAGGAAAAGAATCAGAAGAGACAGCAATCATGGCTGCAGCCTGGGGTAGGTTATGTAATTTAATTGTTTGGGAATTTTTTTTAGTAATTTGGTTTTATTTTACTAGTGTCTTTCTTTGTTTTTAATTTTAGAAGCTAGGTAAGGGAGGAAATCCCGAGACTGTGGCGGCAACGATAGTTGATGATAGGGAGGAGGAAATTGGCAGTGGTGTGGAGATTGCGAAAGAGAAGATGGACAAGGGTTTGATGGAAAGAGAAACGAAGAAGGTGCTGGAGAAGGAGGTGGTGAAATTGGCGAAGAAATATAAGGTTTTTAAAAGGAAAAAGAGCAACTTGGAGGAGTATTTGGAAGAAGACAAGAAACGAGATGCGTTAGCTGCTGAGTATGATTTGAAGCAAAAGAGGATGCTTGCTAAGAAGTTGAAAGTGAAGAAAGGGAAGTTTGAAGGGGTGGATGATATTCTGAATGATATATTTAGTGGGTTTGGTGGGATTGCTGGTGATGATGATTTATTTGATGGTTCGGAGGTGAAGAATAAGAAACAGAAGACGGGGAGAGAGTCAAGGAAAGAGAATGAGAACAACGGCGACACGGTAGGGTTTGAGACTGATGGGGGGACTTCTGAGCATGATGATGATATGGATGTGTTGGGGAGTGAGATGGAAGAAAAAGATAATAAAGGTCCCCTGAAAAAATGGAAGTCAAGGAAGAAGAAGAAAAAATTAGATGATAATCTTGCTGGTGACGTTCTTGATGATGTAAGTGAAAAGGCTAATAGTAGCACCGAGATACCGAAGGAAGGAGATGCTCCTCAAGAATCTGTGCCAGAGAAGAGTGTGAAATATGTACCTTCTCACTTGCAGAATAGAGTGAAAAATGAATTGGAAGAGTATGCTCCAATGCGTAGAAGAATTAGAGGTATTAGTTTATACATGAACACTAGTTGATTAAGCAAACATGTAAGTATTGTTTTAACGGTCTTCTAAAACCTAACCCGACATCAATCCGTAATTCTTCAGGTCTTCTGAATAGGATATCTGAATCAAACGTGGAATCAATAACTGGGGAAATATTCAACATCATTCAAGTATGTAAATAGTCCGGATGACTCTTTTGTTTTTCTTCTTTTTTTTAAGCATAACTTAACATTCATGGGCCATGATAGACTGTTCCTCGTGGCATTGCTTCTCAAATCATCAATGAAGAGGTCTTGACGTCAGTAGCTGATGGTCCTCGTGGAAGCGAACAGTTAAACTCAGATTCTCTGGACTATCTTACTTCTGTAGCTGTAAACATTTGATATTCACTTGTCGTGCTTGGTTCAATATTCACCTACTTCATTTCTGTCTTCATTCCACAATCAATGTTTTTGCTGCTTGAGGGATAATAAGGCCGGCTTAGCTGCTGATGATAGTAATAAATAAATGCGCACAAGCAAAACTGGTAAGATTTAGTGTGATACTGTGCGGCAGTCCCAAAGAGTGAATCCTGCATGACAGCCAAAAGTGCTAGTATAGTGTTAGTTACAGTAATATTCAACTATTTCCTGGCTTGTATCTCGTTGTATATATTCCTTGATTCAGTATTAGACCAAATTATTCTTGAAACAAGATTAATTTATCAAATGCTTAACAGAGCATACTCATGATTGCCCCACCATCCTTGAAAATTGCCATATAATACTGCACATGAAAACACTTCTTTTGTAGATCAGTCATACATTATGGAAATTTGTGTTATACTCGTATCTCTTACCTTCTATTGTAAACATAGAGCGCACATTGAAAGCAATTTCCCTTGTTGTTGACTGTTGGTGCTGTCTGTGTTAAACTTAAGGTATGCTGCTGTATTTGCTGCCTTTGTGGCCGGGATGGCTTGTTTGGCAGGAATAGATTTTGGTGCAAAACTGGTTTCCTCACTTGCCAAATCCTTTTGAGGTACATCTATATCTGTTCATCTGCATCTACACTGTGTTAACTAAATATTTGGAATAATCCTCGTGCTTTTCCTATACAGGATGAATATGAAAAGAAGGACAATATTTCGTTGCGGAATTTGACTCTTTTGCTCTGTTACTTATGCGTACTTGGAGTTTTCTCTAGGTGAGTAAAACTCGGTCCATCTGAAATTGTCAATATACCTCATACCTGGTGGTATGGAAAACAGATTTTTTTTTTGTGTGGTGGGTTCAGAATCTGTTGTTTAATCGTTGAAAATAATGTGTTTTTTTTTTTAAACAGCGACATTGTAGCATGATGCTAGTAAATGATTTTCATGGAAGAGATTGTCAGATCAATGATTTAGAGCACGCAAAGTGAATTAGGTGGTTTATAATTATAACATTCTGTGGCTGTTTTGAGTGTTGAAAATTTGATCTTGCCATAAGATGAGAGTGTGTGGGGTCATAGATCAGTTTTCTGAATTAATTTTTCAGTTTGTGTAAAAAACCGGGCTTTCACGATCACTCATTCAAGGCATAGTTGTAAATTGTTTGAACTCTTTGTTCTGTTCTGTACCATTTCTCAAGCTGGCATCTCTGTCAAGTTATTCCTTTCCTTTTATAAATTTCTGGTAACCAATTTCTTGAATGCAAATAACAGTGACCTGGTGTACGACTTCCTCATTTTGCTCAGCAAGCGGCTTTTGGAGACAGATGTGTCAACCATCTTGACAATTCTGCAGTGTACGGTCTGCTAAAATATTAGTTTTTCTTTTTCTTTTTTGCTCGACTTTTGAGCAACTCTTGACTTCAGCTCCATGCCTTTGCAGTCAGTAATGCATCATCTGTTTGCTAGCTCATAATTCACATTCCCAGCTTGTTTCACATAATTCAAAAGATTCACTTTTCCGCTACCAGTTCATTTGTATTCACACTGTAGATAGCTAGCTTCATCGTAAAATGAATTTAGAAAGTTCTCGAGTTGCTTTGGAAATTAACCCCAACTGGTGGTTACTCACCTATATACAATTAGTTTAGTCACAAATCAAATAAATATGCTTCAGATCTTCAAATCAAGGAGGCACATCTTAATGTTTATTGTTTGCTATAGGTTGTGGGATGAAACTGCGATCTGATGATCCAGCTGCTATGAAAGATTTCATTCTCTCTGTTCAGAATAGGGTGAATGAAATGAAAACTTCTACAGGAGATAGTGCTGCTATGATTGACAATAGAAGGGTATGCTTAGTCAAGTACATTGGAGATTCCCGCCTCTTTTTTATCTTCCCTTGTTCTCTTATTGGAATATATGTTATGATAAAATTAATTGCAGATGGAGTTCATGCTGGAAACAATATTAGAGATTAAAAATAATAAGAAAAAAGCAAAAGAAGATCCAGTGCAGCTAACACGAATCAAGAAATGGTTACAAAAGGTTGGTCGCTTTTATTTTCAATTCTATTCAAAATGCATACAAATGTTTCTCCTCGTTTTTGAATTTCTGTCATGAAAAGTCTATTTCCGAAAGATAGTTGTTTATACCACAAGTAACTTTGCGATTATATATTCAGATACAGAGTGAAAATATCCAACTTCAAGGACTCAAGTGGAGTAAGCTGTTAGATCCTAACAAAAAAGGCCAGTGGTGGGTATCCGGGGATCTAGTATCCCCAACGGATCATATTGAAGATGTAGCTAACAAAATTGACGGAGAACTTCTTGAAGCGCAAAAGTTAATACAACTTGCATCGAAACATGGAATGAATACTGATGCCAGAAAGGCAATATTTTGCATAATAATGAGTGGAGAAGACTGTGATGATGCATTTGAGAAGCTTTTGCGGCTTGATATAGCTGGCAAACAGGTACAAGTTTCAAAATATCATTTGAAGCCATTTGCATCTCAATATTTATCGTTTCGAATATTGTGCAGGATCGAGAGATCGTACGTGTGTTGGTCAAATGCTGTTTACAGGAAAAAGTTTTCAATAAGTATTATAAAGTTCTGGCTTCCAAATTGTGTAAACATAACAAAAACCACAAGTTTTCGCTACAGGTATTTCGTACTCGGTTTTTATTTCTAATGAAAGACAGAACATCATTTAAACGGCCAAATGTTTGAAATTTACATATCTACAAAATTAATTGATTACTGAATCCTGATTGCAATTTCGTTATATATTTTTTTCTACAGTATTGCCTGTGGGACCACTACAAAGGCTTAGAGACAATGGAGCTACAACAATCAATGCACCTGGCACGATTTACTGCTGAAATGTTTTCCTCTCACAGCCTCTCCCTTGCTGTTTTGAAGGCAGTTGATTTCAGTGACCTGAGTCAGCTAACCGACAAAAGGGTCATGCATTTCAGAATGCTTTTCGAATCTATCTTCGAGTTCCCAGATAAAACGGTTTGGAACATATTCACTCGCATTGCTGCAGCCCCAGACGTAGAAGCCTTGAGGACGGGCATCGAGTTCTTCATAAAAGGGTATGTAGTGAGTAGGAATAAGAGCCTGGCGAACAAATTCAAACTCGCCAAAAAAGGCCTCAACTATCTGGAAGGGGATTCTTATGTAACCTTATAACATTTTGTAAGCTGGATTAATCACTTGTTAACCCTTCTCTATTCGTACCACCATTCAGTTACACTTTACAGTTACAGGTAGTTGAAAACAACATATTAATCAACAATGACAGCTGAGGATTCCTTCTTAACTCCCACCTGCCATTACTTTTTTAGTCAATCAAATTTCATACTAAAAAATGTTACTGACGCTATTGAATTTATGATTAGCAAATTACATAATTAAACAATCAGAAGGGAAGGCATGTGTGCATTATTATGATTTAAGGGACGACATGTACTGCCTTTTTATCAAGTACAATAATTAAGCAAATAATGAATTAGGTGGACAAACATATATTACTACTAATTAAGAGATTTGGAGAAGTGGGAATGGATGTAATGTTAACCAATCATACTAAAGTTTGAGAGGATATAGATTTTATATATATTAAACAGAAACTGCACGCATCTTATTCTGCTACATCAGTTTGAATAATTTTTTATTTTTTTGATACAATAATCATGTGGGGAGGAACAAAAATTCATGTGCCGCTGCAGAAGAAAACCAATATGTATGACTAGTAAAGTAAATGCCAGTGTATTTTAATCATCTTGCCTCTACCTAATGTCTAAAGCTCAGAAAGTTTATGAACTTGGTACTTCTAAAAGAAGTTTTGCACACACATGTTCTTCTTAATTATATTCAAACGTGCATGAGATTACAATATATGTTTCATTTTAAATTTTGTACTAACAGCAATTATCAAATAACAGCGTAAAGTATGGGTTATGATCATGATTAGCAGCATCTTTACATAAGAAAATACATGTGGTTATATTAGTTATTACCACCTAAAATACAGAGACAAACATACATATATGGTTTGTCATAATCTTTCATTATTAGCTTAATCACGTGCTTTTACCGGATATGCTCCACATTTGCAGGGGGGCGACTAATACTTCATGTCTAATTACATATCAAGTGACAAGTTGTCAAGTTTAGTGTTCTGAAGCTACAATTACATTACCTAAGTTTACAGATTAACGGCAAAACAGAAAAAAGAAAACAAAAAGGTTTGAACTTTCTGGTTTGTTTGTCGTAGGTGACAGTATCAGTAGTCCTTAGTTATTGGTTTTGGCTCGTCGATTCAAAACAAGAAAATGGTGTCGATTAGTAGGATTCCAGATTTCATAACACAAAGTTCAGCAATCCATCATGCTTATTTTCTTCTTATTAGGTTGGCTATGCGTGGCAGTGAGATTAGGGAATCAATTCGGTGCAGTAAAATTATTTGTTGCGAGTGGTAAAACGACGTCGTTGTAATCAAAATGGTGTCGTTTAGATTGAAATAAAATTTATTACGGCACAAAATGACGTCATTTTGAATGATATGACACCGTTTTAATACTATTACTGCGCTGCACCGGATCTTTTTCGTCAAAAAAAGAGAGGCTAAGGCCTAAGAGTCACATGAGTTGAGTTTGAGTGTCACGTGCGAGATTTGTACGGAAGGTCGTTCGACCAGCTGGTTGCCAACTCACGCTGGTCCATATAAAGTTGGCTGTACCAGTTCACTTCATTCTGGACTCTGGCCCATTAAAATGTTTAACATTTTTTATATTTTATTAAATTAATAATATTTTCATAATATTTTTTAGATGGTTTCTGTTAATTTTTGTGCTTGATCCTGAACTTTGTTTCCTTCTGCAAATTCTTGCCTGCAGATGCTCTACTTTGTCTTAAAGAAAGAATATAAAGAAAATGCCGATTCGCATGTCCTGAAATTTCGACCAAAACAATGTTGTAAAACCAGTGACCTTCTTAACTCTGATCAGTATTTAAACTATTCCATCCATCTTCACTTGGCACATTACAATTCTAATCTTGCATCAGTTTCTAACTAATCATCATGGTTGCAACAACTTTCGTCGACGAGTACTCCTCGCCCGTAGCCCCAGCCAGGCTTTTCAAGGCCCTCATCCTCGAATCCCACATTTTGATCCCGAAACTCCTTCCGCAAGCGGTCAAGAGCATCGAGATCCAAGGCGATGGAGGGGCTGGAAGTATTAGAGTTGTCAATTTCGCTGAAGGCAATTATCTGATCACTTATATCTTTTTTATATTTATTTTTCATAATTTCAATATATTGTCACACACGACGACTATGCAACGGTAATTATGTAGCGGTTCAGTAGATAACCATTGCATAATGTGTTGAGTTGCGCAGCGTACAAAATAACAATTTTATTAATGGACGGTAATGATTAACTTGATCTAATGGTGGAGATCATTCATCTAGAATTCTCTCCACAAAATATCTTTAATACACCTCCTCTACCAAATTCTAGATTTCTCTATACCTTTCTTCATCTTCTACCTTATTGGGCTTTCTTTATGGATCAAATTCTTCATTATTTTGAGCCTGAGTATTTTATTAGCCCAATTAGATATTGATAAAATTTAATATAATGTTCATCTTTTGCGTCTCCAAAACCATTGCATAATGTCTAAACTACTGACAGTACTAATTTAATTACTAAAATTATTTACTTATGCAGGAAGCCAACTGCAGTATGTGAAGTACAGAGTTGATGAGCTTAACCCGGAGACATTTACATACAACTACACTTTAATCGACGGTGATACCTTGTCTGACAAGATCGAATCGGTTGAGTATAAAGTGCAGTTTGACAATTCTGAAGACGGCGGAACGATTTCCAAAATGAGTAGCACCTACACCACCGTCGGAGATTATATACTTGACGAGGAACAAGTTAAGCTCGGCAAGGCGAAAGCTCTCGGGATGTACAAGGTTGCTGAAGCCTACCTTATTCAGAACCCTGATGTCTATGCTTAAATTCATTACCTGAATTCGGCTTTACGCTTCTCCGTGTGCTTTTAAGTTTCATGTTGTGTAATGCAAATAATAATAATTTTCTCGAATAAAAAAGGAAATATTATAGAAAAAGGTCGGGTCCAATATATACAAACCAATTAGAGTTCTTGTTTTGAAAATTTGGACGGTGAGATTAAATGTCGCGTCATATGGTTGGTGACAAATTATAGACAAATTTGACGAATTATATCGTTGGTTTTTCGGCAACGAATTATAAGTCACTTTTGACGAACTTTGTAGTTTACAACAAAAATCATATTTGCTCAATCTTTTCTGAAATTTTATTATAAAATAAACTGTCTGATATAATAGGGTATCGTTTGGGTATGGTAACTTAAAGCGGCGTCGTTTGTTAGAGAAGAACTGAGAAAGTATTTTACTGTTAAGATGTTTTTACTTCAAAAAGTTTTTTTTGTTTTTTTGTTGATAGATTTACTTCAAAAGTTAACAATGGACAAAAACATGTCTAGTGGAAGAAGAGGCAGATGGCTGAGATGTCATCCATGGCAACATTCCTTCGCTTTTGGTTCCACATTTTGGCTGCTTGATGCACTAGTCTTTTGGCAGCTTGATCTTTATTCGGGGTCAAAGATACGATTCCGACAGCCTCGTCATTCGACATAACATCCCAAACCTAAGACAACAAAAAAAAAACATTTTACAAGTTAGAATTTTAGCTACTTGAATCCGAAACAGATTTGTGAATTTGGGATTAGAATGATGTTTTATGGTGCGTACGCTACATACCCCGTCTGTTGCGAGGATGACGAACTGATCGAGCTTTGTGATGATTTTATGCGAGACTTCGGGAACTGAGATTAGCCCGAAGTCCTTCATGCAGTGATCTCCCAATGCTCTTGAAACGGCTAAGCCAGGCGTATACGAGTTGCCTTTCGGGGTCCAGATTCGATACACGCCTGGCTCGTCCGCCATCGAGAAAACTCTGCCTCTTGATTTTGATATTCGCTCTGCCTCTTCTGCAAAATATTTGTATCAGAATTCATGATTCGAAATGAAAATAAAAATAGAATAATAAAAAAGGACTTAAAATGTCAGAGTTTTGTTGCTTACGAGGTAGATTTGGCTTAAAGTCGACACTGAGCTGAGTCGCAACCATGCACCCATCGTCTCCGGTCGTGGCCAGGACAGCTCGCGAGTCGCCAACGTTGGCCACCACAAGGTCATCGCCTTGTTTGATAATGGTCAGAGCTGTCGAGCCACTGCAGAACGAATCGATCCCTGGATGCACCTTCAGCTCCTGATCAATTGCTGCATAGGATTTCAAGCAAGACTGCTTCCATGAATCGAATGGCGGGACTTGGCTGCAAGGTTTCGTGTCGTTGAGAGGTTGCTGATGGCTAGACAGTAAAATCCCCGGGATTGATTTTCTGATCTTCTTCGAAACAATGTGCCCCCATGGTCCATGCCCATCAAAAACTCCGCAAAAGATTGTATCATCCTCAAGCCCAAAGTCCTGAAAAGCACACAAAAGTTTTAAATTTTGATCCAATAATTATGCAAGAAAAAAGCTATTTTTTTTTAATGTAACAAAATGACGTCATTTTGATCGACTGAAAATAATAATTGCCGATTGGATCAAACGAAAAATACCTTCCAGACCGCAAAGGAGTCCTGATTGATCCCCTTACCACCGCGCCTCGAACAAGCCGCCACAAAATTAGTCCCGGCCTTGTTGGAACAAATGGTTCCATTCGAGCTTAAAATATTTTCACTCTTCTTAGCTTCTTTAGCCATAGCATCCGCAGCTCCCTTGCTGCCTGGTTCATCTACCGTTCCGGAGGAGCTCTTCTTACCTTTCTTGTTGGCCGTGGAAACCGACTTCGACAATCCTTCCAACAGAGCCATGAGAGCCATTTTGTTCTTCAGATGAAATATTAAAAATGGAAAGGGAAGTGGATTTTCAGGTACTAATAATGTGGTAAGAGATTTATGTTGAAGATGTGGTCTTTGTGAAGAGGCTGTGGTTGGAGACTTATGTCACTTGCCTTGTGTTATGTGGTCTTGTTTTGTTCGGCTGCCTTTTATATATTTTTAGAGTAATGAATCATTCATCATTTGTGTTGTGATTAGATTTTGACACGCTCAATTATTATTAAATATCAAGGTCGGTATAAAAATAATCTAAAGGGCAGATGAGGTTAATATAAGATTTTCCTTGGCTTACATTGCGTTTACTTTACCAAGCTAAATGTTACGTCGACAAAAATGTGGGATTAGATTTATTTTATCATAGCGATCCAACCCAAGATATAATTTTCATTTTCCGGATTATTTATTATCGTTGATTACATGATTAGTATTTTGTCACAATGATTATAACTATGTGTTTTTTACTATGGAACTTTCCTTTTTGGAAGCACTAGGACTTAAATTAAGTAGTGGGTAGTCTTTTAATCACATGTATAGTGTCAATCGATTATCATAAAATGACATGTTGTATGAGATGATAACGTTGTTTAATTTTCTCAATCCAAGTGTGCATCCTTCAACAATGGAGAACTACTTTGATATAAAAATAAATAAAATCGAATACATGGTTTGTAATTAGCCACTTGTAGCTCTAAAACTTGTATGAATAAATTCGGTCTGACGATTATAATCTTAACTAGATAATTAAAAGATCAGCGGTTCAATTTCTTATTAAATTATTAATAATTAAGTGAACAAAATTCTCACAATGTCACAAATTTCATTAGTGAAATGATAAATGAGTTTGTTTCATTTAAATTCAAATTTAATCAACTTAAAATAGAATTGAAATGCATTCATATTTATCAATCAAAAAAGAAAAGAAAAAGAAATGCATTCATATATATTTGTCCATTTCAAACCAAAATAAATACGTACCTTGTATAGGTTTTGAGTAGATTAGTAGCCGGACTTGCAGTCTTCTATGACTTATTTCCTTTATGGAAAATCAAAAACCAATTTTCATGCGGTCCAATCAAGTATTAAGTAGCTTTTAGGATCTTATTATATACTAGGAGTCTAGAAGATTGGGTTACATGTATTTCTGAGATTAAACAAAATTATCAGGTAGTAAAGAGGGAGATAAGTTAATTGAAGTCTTTAATAATCTGATCCAAAATTTGTTAGTAAAAATGAAATAGGATTCGATATTGGGTACCAAAATGTTGCGAGCAAGGAAAAATTTCTAAAAATTAATTTTCCACGAAAGTTAATATGAATCTATAAAACGAGTAATTTCATTTCATAAAATTTTGCATAGGGAGGATTTTTTCTCTCGTAATAATCATGTACTTCTCATACTCATGACTCTTTTTTTCATCCAGAACACTTGCAGCAAAATGCAGTCACACATGTTCAAGAACAGTTCTCATTCCCAAGCACAAGTTGAAACACATCCGCCAGGCTCTTCACCCCTTTAACACAAGTCACAATCTTCCCACTTACGCTATTCTTCAAACTAATGTTATCGAACCCGGCCGCGCAATGTGCCTCCTGGCTGCACTTGAATGTCACACCGGCCTCCGAGGTCGTCGTGCCAGTGATGTTCACAAAATGGACATCACTGATTTTCACGTGGGAGGCCTTGGCCTTTGCGTACTCGGCCTTGAGTTCTTGGTTGACGAAAATCGGGTTTTTCACGTTGGTCATGGTAATGTCCTCAAATTTGATGGCGTGAGCTTTGTTCGGGTAAGGGGTCACCCATGTCTTGAACCGTAGCCCGTATTCGGTGTCTGATAGAGTTATGTTTTTAACGGTGATGTTCTTCACTTCAAGCTCGTTTTCGCTCTTTCCGAGGTAGCCGATGCTGTTCATATCCGAAAATCAAAATAGTAATGTTAGTCTCGTAGTAGTAAGAATTTTTCTAGCTTAATTGAATTCACATCCGTTCATAAGAGTCATTCGATGATAAAAAGATGCGTCATAATATCAACACGATTCCTGATAGCTGGACGAAGTGTAATATAGTTAGCAAGTCTCATATATGCTAAAATACTGCAGTATTTGAGAGGTAAAGTCTTATACCTGATTCCGGTTCCAGAGTTGCAAATGATCCTTTCGAACGCCACATTGTTAGACCCTGCACCGAAGGAGGCGCAGTCGCCGCCAGAAGAGATGACAGATTTAGCGATTTTGACCAAAGTCGAGTTAGTAATGTGGAATCCCTCCGTGTTGGGACTATCTTTAGGGGCAGACAAGCGCAGTCTGCGGAGCTTGATGTTGCTGCTACCGTCGATTTGGAAATTGTATCCTTTCGGATTGATCGAATTTAAGTTCCTAACGAAAATGTTCGATGATTGGTATATGTACACATTCTGCATCAAATCAAACAAGTTCCCCAATTAATTATAAATTTTATCGAATTTTAATATCAAAAATACTTACGCTAGCGGGCAAGGTGCAGTCAGGATTGGTATCGCAATCATTGTCAAACCAACTTGCGGCGCCCTGGCCATCGAGCAACCCGCCGGTTCCTAAGAAGATCAAGTTGTCGACATACTCGATTGCGATCCATTGCATGTTGGGGAAGTTGGACGAGTCGGGATCGGCTTTTACTGTCCCTTGAAGCTGGACAATAATCGGACCTTTTGTAGTGCATGGCCCTTGGAAGTTCACTTGTGTGGTGTAAAACACTCCTTTGGGGATCACCAGCCTGGCCTTTGCGTTCGAGTGGCACGCTGCCTGCCACGCCTTGTTGAAGTTCTGCACAAAATCCAGTCACATTCATATTCATAATCGGCCAGAATGAAATTGAGGAAACAAAAATTATGAGTCATAATTCTAACTTAAATCACGAAATGGATCATACATGAGCTGGTCATAATTCTAACTTAAATATAAATGAGATTCATAGTCAAGCGAAAAATAGTCATGTGAGGAAACGGTGTAGTTTTGACGTAGTTTTATGTTAAAACCACATAATTTTGAAACAGGATAAAATATGAATTTAAATGTTATATTAATGAAACTATACAATTTTGATATTATTTAACTTCGTTTTCAAATGTTTGTTTTTGGCCTGGATGCAATGGTTATGAATCCGGAATCTCATTCCCAAGGGTTTAACTAATTTAGGTGATTTTACTAGTCTTTCATTGTACTACTTATATTAAAAAAAAGATCAGGTGCAAACTACAAACCGACGAATTATAGTACACTTCCTACGAACTATGTCATAGTTCGACAAAATAGCCTATACTAAAAATCAAGTTTGCACATGATCTTTACTGCTACTCGTATTATATCAAACAAAACTAATTTTTTTAAATAAAAACAAAATCTCATTTCAATAAATGGTATTTCAAAAAACATAACATAAGCGAGTAAATTCAAAATATGAAAGATCTACGACGTATGTGTGGGATTTTTAGCGTACCGGACCGTTGTCGGTTTTGATATCCATCTTGGCGCCATAATCCAAAACGTTGAAGATCTTCTCGTCAGTCCCCGGGACATCGAGCCGAGTAGTAGGGTGAGCTGCGGCCGAGATGGCCAACAGAGCCAAGCAGATCAAACTAGCAATTCGAGCCTCTGACATTTTTCCACAAACAAAAATATAAAAAAAGAAAAAAAAACTGTTCTTTGTGGGATGAAAAAAAGATTGTGGGAAGCCTCCCTGGTGAGAAAACAGTTGAATGAATGTTGAGAGAGGCGAATAACCCCACGTTCGTTTGCTCGATTGTTTTTTGATGTTTTTAAATAGCGACTGGATCGATGGTTTGTTCTTAACGTTCGGGAATGACAGAGGGTTGGTTCGCTTGGCTTTGCACCGATTTTGGATGTCATGTTCGCCCGAAATTCGGGGTTGGCAGTTTTAGTGTGTCATCCCTTGTGAACGGTTATGTTTATTGTTTAGAATCAGCAAATGGTTGACCGGGTCACCTCATGATTAGCTCATATCTCAACGTTCTGTTTTGCTCTGTTTTGTTTCAAGTCAAACATTTTGGTCAATATTTTTTATTGTTTCAAGAAAATGTAATGTTTCTTATTTTCTTGTCAAGTTTACTTGATGCCCATTCGAGTTTTATATCCCATGCATTTGGATTTGTACGGTCAAATGATCGAGTATGAAAATATATAATATCGTTTCAGTTAAAGATGCTATTTGATATGTTCTAAAAATTAGTCTAAATAAAATGATATTATTTTCGTGCTCGCACCGCCTGTCATACTTTCTTTCTTTAACCCAAAAATCTTTCACCTCAGCCAAATTAACCTGTCATCCAATTTGCGACAATCAGTCATGATAACATATCCATCTTTAGATCCTAACTTCCAACTGAACATACCTATAATAAGCCATCAATCCCAAAACCTTCATCCCATCATCCGTTCTGACCTTGGCCAGGGGCTCCTGTCTCGACCATGAGTTCATAGACAAAGCCCCGTCCGAAACACCTCCGCTCTGTCTCGATCGTCGTCTCATCTCGTTTACTAACCATTTCGCGACATTTTAAGGCAAAAATAAATTTGGTCATTATGGGATATGATCAAGCGAAGAGAAAAAAGGCCATCATCGGTGTATCCTCCATCATCCTAGTGGCAATGGTGGTGGCGGTGGTGGTTGGGATGTCGGAAACATCTGAATCCACCGTCACGGTCGACGACAAAGCCTCAACAAGCCACATCTCTACCGCTCAAAAGGCGGTCGGGTCAATGTGCGAGCCGGTCAAGTACAAAAAAACATGCATGAAAACTCTCTCAAATGCCAACACCACCGAGCCTAGAGACCTCATCAGGATCGGCTTCCAAGCCGCAAAAAAACACCTCGCCGCCGCGTTGAAAAACTCCACCGCGCTGCAGAAAATCGAGAAGGATCCGGAAACCGCAAAGGCGTTAAAAGTCTGCGACGAAGTGTTGGACTTGGCCATTGAGGATTTACAAAAATCGTATGATAAAATGGGCGAGTTTGAGCTCGACAAAATCGATGAGTATCTCGATGACATCCAAGCCTGGCTGAGCGGCGCAGTCACGTACCGCGTCACCTGCCTCGACGCGTTCGATAACAGCACGAGCGCGGCGAGAAAGACCATGGAAAACGTCTTAAAGACCGCTGCCGAGATAAACACCAACGCTCTTGCAATGGTCAACAAGGTTAAAAAGATGGTCAAAACGTTAGACATTTCATCAAAGTCGACAACCACCCGACATCTCCTCGGATCCAACAAAGACATAATTCCTACTTGGGTGGATGCTAGGAGGAGGAAACTTTTACAAACGACCTGGACGGAGGACCCGATGGTTGCAGATATGCTTGCGGATTTGGTTGTGGCTAAAGATGGGTCAGGAAATTTTACTTCCTTGATGGAAGCTATGGCTAATGTCACGGTCCGGTTCGATAATTCGACCTTTGTGATTCGTGTCAAGGAGGGTGTGTATGCGGAGAAAGTGTTGATACCAAGTAATCAGACTGGTATCATCTTGATCGGCGATGGATCGGATAAAACTATCTTCACCGGAAGCTTGAACTTCGTCGATGGAACCAAAACGATGCACACTGCAACCTTCAGTAAGTTTTGATAATACTCTTAAATTTAAGTGCTTAATCATAGTACTTAACTTTAAGCTAAAAAGTTATACATTTAACTTAAATTAAGTACATATTTAAATAATAAAAATGAAGTGATGGACTGAACGACTTATATTTTGTATGCAAAAGACACCCTTAATGAACTACTTCACTATGATACTTAACTTTTAACTTAAAAAAAGTAAGGTAATGAACTTAAATTAAGTGCTTAACTGGAAAAAGACCCTTTGGTTAGACTTTGAATATTTTGTACAATTTTGCAGCGGCTTTGGGGAACAATTTCACGGCCATAAACATCGGAATCGAGAACACGGCAGGAGCGATTAAGCAACAAGCGGTGGCGCTCCGAGTAGGTTCAGACATGTCCATCTTTTACAACTGCAGCATCAACGGCTACCAAGACACACTCTACGCCCACGCACACCGTCAATTCTACCGTGACTGCACCATCTCAGGCACCATCGACTTCATCTTCGGCGGCGCAGCCGCAGTCTTCCAAAACTGCCAGCTCATCCTCCGCAAACCGCTCCCAAACCAGCAGAACATGATCACAGCCCACGGCCGAACCGAGCCCGGTGAAACGACCGGCTTGGTGATCCAAAACTGCACCATCTCAGGCGACGCTGAGTACTTGCCAGTGAAGAATATCAACAAGTCGTACTTGGGTAGGCCGTGGAAGGCGCACGCGAGAGCGATCGTGATGGATTCGATGATCGATGATGTGATCGATAAGGCCGGGTGGGCGACGTGGCCCGGTCAGGAGTTTGATAAGACTTGTTGGTTTGCAGAGTTTGGGAATCGAGGACCGGGTGCGGTAACGACGGAGAGAGCTACTTGGCCGGGGGTTAAGACGGTGGATGCGGTGCAGGTGGATGAGTTTACGGCGGAGAAATTCATTCATGGTGATCATTGGATTGAGCTGAGCGGTATTCCCTTTGCTAAGAAAACACACTAGTTTGATGTCAAAATGTATGTGTACGCTTGCATTGGATGATGTATGTTTACGTATGTGCAGCTTGTCGTATGAACTTTTTCGAAATTCACCGACATGCATCTTTAATAATAAAAAAAAGCCCAATAAGTCCCATTAATAAGCGGGCCATTGAATACGAAGCCCAGTAAGGCCTAATAGTTTCACTTTCTTGTTTCTTCGATCTGGAAAAGTCAACACTCACACATCTGCGAGGATCGGAGCGGGAAAAGTTCACAAGTTTTCAATCTTCTTCGACTCAAATTTTGCGGCTCTGGAGCGTTTCAATTAAATTCATCTCCGGCTCTCGATTTTCTCATCAATTGTTTGCTTTGAGTGTGAATTGTAATTTTATTAAAGGTGTGAATCGGTATCTCTAGGGTTTCAAACTCGAAAATTTGGGGTTAGGGTTTTCAATCTGGGGTTAGAGCTCGAGAGAAGATAATCGAGCAATGCTGCGATTTTTGGCGAAGATTTAACTCGGCGAATTGGTCGTGGGCGTTTAGACGAGCCTCTGGGGAGTGAGCGCGAGCCATTCAGGCTGTTGCAGGTTCCGGCTTGGTGACTAGGCTGGGATTTAAGCTTTGTCCAGATGCAAGGCAGCGGAGGTTGGTTTTGTTTTTGGTTTGCGTATTTTGTCGTCTGATGTCGAGTTCTGTAGTTGACATTGGTAATTTGAGCCACCTTGGAGCAGGCATTTGGAGCTCAACCAAGTAAAATTGCAGGTTTTCTTACTTAATTTTTGATTCAAATGTTATTAATTTATTCAACTGAGATTAAAACCTAGTAATCTTGAGAAATTAAGGCTAATTATATTGACAAGTTTAGGTCTGTTTGATTTTAGTTAGGATCCGAAGATTGATTCTACACCCAGCTCGGAGGTCAATGTGGTGATAAAGGCGGATGGAGAAGAGTGGGGAGGGTGACAATGCTGGTAGGTATCATACGGTGCAGCCACATCGTGATCTGGAGTCGAACTGGGGGGTGGATATAGCAAAAAGCTTGGAGGAGTATTTGTTGAAGATTTGTTCAGGGGAGATTAGTGGGGACGACGGTGTTCAAATTTCGGTTAACTTCGCTGAAGGTGATACTTTTTTCTTGTCTTTGTGCTAACTGCTATGTAGACCAGTTGTGTCATATTAGATTTTGAGCTGAAGTGTTTTCTTTTATTTGTTTGGTGGAAAATGAAGCTGCTTTGCTGCTTCAAGGATCGATACAGGTGTATAGTCGGAAGGTTGAATATCTTTACAACTTGGTACTACATGCTTTGGAGTTCATTTCGCAAAAAGGGTGAGCTTCAATTCGAGTTTAAATTTTAAGGATTTTTGTTATGAATAAGCTGCAAAATTACTTTTTCCGATCAAGGAGAAATGCCTTTTGCTTTCTGAATTATGTATATGTTTTGGTATTGGTGGTTTTGTCATTTTTATTGTAGCTCATATTGTTTTGACTTCCGCGTTTCTTTTTCATTTCTGTCTGTGACTTATTGTTTACTTTATGTCTCACATTTTTTTTTCCGGTACAAAATGGTTCTATACTGGAGGTAGTAACTTACTTTGTAATGTTTTCTTGTGGTGATAACGATGCTAGAAAGTTTATTAACTTTTCCAATTCTATTATCAGGCAGCAGAATCAGGCAGAGAAGACAACAGACCAACCTGAGGAAGGCAGCTCTTGTCAGCAACAGGATGAAGAAGATGACTTTTGGGTATCAGATGAAATTCCAGGTAGCCATTCATAAAATATACATTGATGTCGACCGTTTCGAGTTATAGAAAATATAGCTGAATGTTATGTAATTTCAGCGGATCCAAAGAGCAGATTGGACTCTACATCGGGAAAAGATGCCATTGCAAGTCACTTTGTTAAGCCGCCCGCGAATCTTGTTGTACTTGAAGGTGACTGCTTAGATATAACAGGAGATGCTGGAGAGCTGGAATCATATCTGGTACATGCTTTTTCCCCCCTAAGGTACAAAGTATGTGCTATTGGAGCTTACATTTGTGTGTGTGTGTTAACAATTGTTGCAGCTAGCCACATGCGAACTTTACCGAGATTTCATTCTTTTGGATCCTTGTGATGCTGCCACAGTTGATGATTATCTGAAGGACAATGACTATGGTAAAGGGAACTGTAATGCTGATAGAGGGAGCTCTTTAGGGCCACAATCTGGCAAGAGTTTTTTCTCCCCTTTGAGGCAACCTGGTGGAAGTGGTCATAAGTCATCAACTAAAAGGAATCTGGATAATAATCTAAAATCTCCTGGCGTCAAAGGCACATTTGAGACTACTGATTATGATATGGATGCTGGTCCATCTACGTGTGGAATACCACCAAATGACGATTTCAATTTCGATATGAATGATGACTATTCAGATCATGAAGACATAAATAATGACGAGGAGGAGGACGAGGATGACCCGTGGAAGCCATTAAATCCTCATGAACAAGGAAACTTGAAGATCAGGCCCTTTAAGAAAGGTATTTACTGTTCTTACGTACTCCTTGGCTTTCAAATTTACTTCAGATTCTCAGTTGTTCATGCATTTTACCTTCAGTCAATCGTTCCCGAAAAATTGTGGCAAATCCAAAGATGAGCCTATATGCCTCACAATTTCCTCTTGCTAAAATCCATGGTCCCGTCAGTCCAGAGTTAACAAAATTCTGGGAAGTTCGTATGAAGGCCAATGAAAGTAAGAAAGGGCAGGAATCACCTCCATTATATGAGAAGGTAAGGCACTATTCAAGGATTAGCAATGATCAAGGTTTGTGAAAAAGGTTTAACATTGGATTGAGTGCTCTATGCAGCTGAGGGAATCACTTATCAGAGGAGGAAATGAGAACATTGATGCTTTTCATGATACTGCTGCTGGTAAGGGGAACAATGGGTGTGATAATAATGCTCCCGACTTCGAGGAAGATGAAGCAGATATCCCATACATGGATGAAGACATATCTTTTCCTACTGAAAAGGTTTAAATCAGCCTCATTTGTCTTTGATACGGCATGCTTCTTGCATGGTTACTTATTCAATGACTCCGTGCAGGATGATGTCCACATTTCTTTTGATGCAAACGAAGGATGTACACAAGAAGATCCAAGTTCTCAAGCTAGCTTAGAAGATTTATGCCGGTCTCATTTAGTAAGAATAGCAGTTGCATTTGACCTTTTCATTTATTCAGTTGAACTAGTAAGATTTCATGTTGTGTCGGTTAGATCACACTCACACCCCTTTGTAGTTAATACCAACATCCCTTACGAGTCGACTTGCTATATGATTCTTTGTTTTATGTATTGGCATATTGGGTGAATCTCCTTTGCTTGTTTGTCTTTGATTTTCGGTCCGTTCTACTTTATTTTATTTCTAGGCGCAACAATGGTAAGTAATCACATATTTTGTTTGTCATCATAGGATGCTCTTTTGGCCTCCATAGCGGAATCCGAGAAGCAAACTGAATTAGCCGCTCGTGTTACTTCATGGAAACAAAAAATAGAAGCAAACTTGGAAGAACAGGTAAGTTTCTCTGTTGATCTATCAAAATACGGTTTTGCCTTTCTAGAAATTTAAAAATTCCATCTAGTTAATTTTTCGAGTTTTAAATTTATATAATTTTTTCTGACAGGAGTCCCTGCCTCCCTTTGATATTCATGAGTATGGAGATAGAATCATGGACAAGATAACACTTCACCTGGAAAGTGGTGATTCCATGTCTTTTACCGATGTCGTCGAAGGACAGGAAAAACATGAAGTTGCACGAACCTTCTCTGCAATGCTCCAGTTGGTATAACTTTTTCACAAAAAATATTATTTTGCATCACAAACTGACAGGCTATTGACAAGCTTTTGACATATCAGGTGAACAATGGAGATATCGATCTTGATAAAAGTAACCCCACGAACAAGCCCATATGCTTCACTGCCGAAAATCCTTTCTATGTCAAGCTTCTGAACCCAACTAAAAAATCCAGGAAAATACATCTTTCCGCAGCAAAAAGGAAAGCTAAGTCTCCCATCCGAAAAACTAACCCAAAAGAAAGTAGCGACATGCCAACTCGCAAGAACCCTTCCACAACTGTGGATTCCCCATCCAAGTCCTCACCGCAAACTAGCGGCAACGTCAATGTAAAAGTCGGCGGGGTAAATGTAAAACGGACACCAGATACCAAGAGAAGAAGGAAATCACGACTTGCAGAACCAGTTCAACTTAAACTAGCTGAGTGACATAACTTATCTTTACCCGAATTCAATTAAAGCTACTGTGTCTGATCACAAGTAGCTTTCAGAAGCTGCATTTAGTATCTGTAACATGTTTCAATCATATGACTTTAGATCATTAGGTGTAATATGTTAACTAGCAGAGACCTGTAAATACCAGTGTATGTTGGATCAGAGATATGTCTAATTTAATTTTTTAAGTCATTCAATGAGTATCAGAGGAAAATGTTTTTCAAGATGTGTACGATTGCTTCCTCGTATTGGGTAATAATCAGGAGAGATATGAGATGTATTATGACGTTCTTTCCACCATTCCAATGTGCTACCAGTACCATGTGATTGAGAATAGAAGTATGCATTAGTTGGAAAGCCTTTCCCATGCAATGTAATATAATGGAAACTCTAAAGGTGCACCAATGCCAATAAGCAGGGAGAACTTATACCTTATCAAGTATCCCATTTGGTGCAACAAATTGCACATGAATTGGATCCTTTTGATCCCTATTATCACACACTGAAATGGGATAATTATTGAGTAAAAGTCATTTTAAGCGGGCACGTTCGGTTGAAAACATACTTATAATTCGAATCTCATTATTGGATTAAGACATCTTCGAATGTGTATGTGACACGTGTTTCACAAGCAAAGTCAAACTTGATAGTTTGACTTTATATTAGATACAACTTTAAATATGCAAGTGAAACACTTGTCAACAACACAATAACTTGATGATGCATTTTAAAGATGCAGATAATATATTCAGATTTTCAAAATATAAAAGAATTCTCATTTACTTAAAAATAAATTAACCATCTCATTTTAATTTTTAGTTTTATAACTAAATAGCACTTTTCAAGTTGAAATGAGACTTCTATTAAAAAAAGAGTTGAAATGAGACTGAAATCTGATTGAACTGATCAATAATAATAATTCATCAATATTTTAAATATGATTGAGAATGTACAAATAATAAATAATTTATTGATTTGTCACTTTACAAATCAATATGTTTGAGTTTGTTCAATCCAATCAGAATTGGGTTCGGTCCATGATCGTGGTCGAATGCCCAACCTGAAGAACAACACCAATTCCAGTGCAAGAAACACATTATGCTGATCCAGAAACTCATTCCAAACCCCGCTCACAATGCAGTAATTGTTGTTGTAGGGTGCACGGTGGTGGTCCGCATGTTGCGATCGCGATACGAGCACGCCCATATCCTGCAGCGCCACGACCGGTGGTGGTAAGCGGCTCTTGGTCCCATGAGCCCAAGCGTGAAACTGCTGGCTGAACATAATGCAGAAAGAGCACACTGAAATGAATCCATGAGCTACTTGGTTATGGACTATAAGGTCCAGTGGCAAAACCGTAAATGTAATTACTTTTGCTAGTGAGTGTAAATTGTTGGCAAATTGACGTCTAGTGATTGTCCATGGCCATCTATGGTGGCCTTGGAAAGCCTCGATTTGTGATCCGAATATGGGAGTTGACGCATCGCCGTAGTTGTCGATGCCCCAATGGTATACACCTGATCCAAGGTCAGCAAATACATATCCAGCTAGGGCGGCTACAACCGTCTCAACCATGTGATTCGAGCTGGCTGTTGCTTGGGCTAGGGAAATGAGTATGGTAGTGCATCCACTAGTCACCCATGCGCGCTGATACCATGTTGAAAGCAAACTCGGATCATTTGGCCCGACAGGTCTGTCTAAATCTAACCTAGCCTTGTTTAAAATTAGTGGCCGGGTCTGACTCGGAGTTGGATTCGGATCGAGCATAGGCTTTATCGGGGTCGTGACTGCAACTACGCGACGAGAATATGCACGGCTGTGGCGCGGCTGGCGTAAAGGCCGTAGAGGCTGGTGCACATGTTGAGAATGAGATAAGAGGGACATGTTATGAAACCGGAAACTAGCTAGAAGGATGAAATGGGCATTGGTGATTTAATAGGGTGGATGAAGATAAGTAGGAGAATGTGGTTGTGGGTTAAGCAAGTGATGATATAAAGAGGATGTGGTGTGTATAGATGTTTCGTGGGGTTATGAGGAAACGAATGAATGATGCTTGTGTTTTGGTTTTCCTTTTGCGTTTGGGGCTCTCGTTTCTCACCAAAAGTCATCAACTACTTTGTCTACTACTCGTATCTCACTCGACTCGACCTGTCCAATGGGCAATGTCTTCCAACGGTTCAATACGGTTCAATTTTTATTAATCTATATATTGAAAATTTAAATTTTACTATTTAATCAAGATGCCAAGTTGTTATGTATTCCATTAATTTCATTTTCTTCTTGATGCATGTCGAGCAGGATTTTTGCCGTAATGCACTTTTAGAAATGCAAAGTTTGAAAGTAAATTACGAAGAAAATAAAGTGACTGAAACATGTGAAAGTTCTATTTTCAAAGATAGAATGATCAGATTTGATTCTCAGATACTTTTAGGCGCTGTTTGTAACAACACTAACAAAAAAAAATTAATGCATAGGATTTAGACACTGTTGTGAAAAATGTCTGAGCATTATTTCGGACAGCGACCGGAACAAGTTTGGCTGGAGTTACGGCCCAATTAAAAATCCACTATTGGGCCATATATCGGGCCGATCTAGAAGAATATCTTATTCACCTTTGAGAATGGCCCGTTAGGTAGAACGAGAATTGCAAAAATACAAAATTTATTTCAGACAAAAAAGAAGAAGAAGTTTATCTTAACTTATCACAGGCGAAGTGTAGTGGAAGGGCACTCTCCCGAATGTCTAAATATTCGGATTCAAGTCTCTGCTCTAACAGATACTCCCTCCGTCTCATTTTGTTTGTCCACTTTCCTTTTTGGGTGTCCCCTAATGTTTGTCCATTTTCTTTTTATATACATAACTCAATAATCAAATCAATCATCTCTTTCCTACTAAAAAATTATTTTTATTAAAAAAATTGTACTTTCCTCCACTTTCCTTCTCTTATTTATCATTTATTTACTGTACGGGACCCACATTCACATACACTCTCCTCCACTTTTCCTCTCTCATTGTCCTTTATTTGCTTTTCTTAATTCCCGTGTCCACTGTCCTTTTGGACAAACAAAATGGGACGGAGGAAGTACTACGAAACTTTTAACATTAACATCCTATCAAAAAAAAAAAAAAAAAAAACTTATCACGTCGTAAAATGTGAGCATTGGGAATATCAACCACCTCAATCTAATCCAATGGCCCACAATGACATTACCCCCACCTCCCTAACCCATTCATTTTTTTTTTTTTTTTTTTTTTTGATAAGTAACACAAGAAAGAGAAAAAGACAAGGAAATGAAGCCAAGACGGAAACTACTCTTCCTCCTGAACAACTTCTGACAAGCAGTAAGGAATTGCAGTCGACAAAGTCCAGCTCCAAAGAGTCTCCTTTGCCTTTTTAGCCAACCAGTCTGCTACCCTATTACCTTCTCTCAGCACATGGTCAACACTCCATTTCAGATTACGGCCTAAAATAACTTGGCAATCCAGAGCATCACGTACAACCATCTCATTCTCAGCTTTGCCTTGACAACCCAAGAGCACCATGTCCATAACTGAAACATTGTCCGTCTCAAAAACAACCCTTCGCAGCTTCAACTTCTCTGACATCCTCATCGTCATATTTAACGCCCACACCTCAGCTGCGAGAGCACTAGGAACATTCTCTTTAAAATCCGCCCAAACGAACAGAACACGTCTTGCCGCATCTCTTCCCAAACATGCTGCTCCCGCTCTCCGAGAAACAGAACTCCAGGCGGCGTCGACATTAATCTTGACCTGTCCCTCTTCCGGCGGCGTCCAGCAGTTCCCAGGTTCGCTCCTTAGTGTGCAAAAAGTGAAGTGACGCCCTCGAAGCTCCTGCGCCAACATTCTTACCTTAGCGGCCGACCACCTTACTTCCAAACACCCTTTTCCATGCCACACGGAATTCCTGTTGAACCAAATAGCATATGCAGCACTGAACACAGCTGATAAATCTTTGAGAGAAAAGCTACGAACCGTCTCCCACATCCAATCCGCTGGATCACGCCAACCACTCAGGCACAACTGCTTTCCTCTTAGAACATCCTGCCACATAGCCACAGCCCAATCACAACTCAAGAGCACATGACAAATGGAATCAGCAGCTCGGCCACACACTTTACACATCAACTCCGTTTGACAGCCTCTCCTAACCAGGTTGTCAGCCGTGGGTAGTGCATTATGAAACACCCGCCACATAAAAATTTTAATCTTTGACTGAACTTTAACCCTCCAAACCTTCCTCCAAAAAGCTCTTTTTGCCTCCTGATTTGAGCTTTCTCCCACAACATTTCCCTCTTGTCTCCTTTTGTTGGACAACAAAACGTCATAAACTTCCCTCACTGTCACTTGACTTTCCGTCCCCTGACGTAGCACCTGTTGCAACACACCGAAACTGCACAGCTTTTCCTTTATCTGCCACAAGCACCGCCAAGCATAAGAAGGTCTACACCCAAGTCTTGCCTCCACCAATCCAGAAGTGCCGAAATACTTTGCCCTTAAGGCTTTGCTCACTAATGAGTCCTGCTGATACTGCAACCGACATAACTGCTTAAACAGCAGAGCTTCATTAAGCAATTCAAGACATTTAAAACCCATGCCCCCATCTTCTTTGTTAGCCGTAAGCACACTTCTTCGAACCCAACAAATATGCTTCCTTCCATCCCCCTTTCCCCACCAATATGTAAAGAAAATGCTTGCGAGCTTCTTACAAACCTCACTTGGCAGTCTAAAACAGGACATAACAAAAACAGGTAAGGCTTGAAGAATGGACTTTAACAAAATTTCCTTACCTGCGGATGACAACCATTGCTCCTTCCATCCATGAACTCGCTTCCAGCTTTTCTCTTCAAGTTCTCTGAAGACAGCCGACTTGTTTTTATTAAATAAAATCGGCATCCCCAAGTATTTTGACAATAATTGTCCTCTCTTAACTCCCAGGTAATTGCACAGAACTTCTGCATAAGTTTCCTCGACATTTCTCCCAAAAAACATTTCTGATTTTTCATAATTCAGTTGTTGGCCAGACAAAAGCTCAAACCTCTGTAAACATTGTTTGACAAAGTGCAGGTGGTGGAAGGTGGCCTTGAAAAACAAAACACAATCATCTGCAAAAAATAAATGAGAGACATTCGGAGCATCCCTACAGATTTTGACACCCACAACTCTGCCATCAACTTTGCCTTTAGACAAAGCACACGCCAACCATTCCATACAAATGACAAACAGGTAAGGTGACAGAGGATCCCCCTGCCTAATACCCCTCTCCGGCACCACACCCCTCGAAACACTGTGATTAACCCTAATGTAATACGACACTGTTGTCACACACTTCATCACCTTCTGAACCCAGCTACGCGGAAAACCTAATCTCAGTTGTATTTGCTCTAAAAAAACCCAATCCACCCTGTCATAAGCTTTACTCATATCTAACTTTAACGCCCCAAAAACGTTAGACATACCTGTCCTGGTTTTCATGTAATGGAAAATCTCATGTGCCATCAAAATATTGTCTGTAATTAAACGATCAGGCACAAAAGCACTTTGAGTTTCGCCTATGACCTTATGCAGTACCTGTTTCAATCGGTTGGCCAAACATTTCGTAACTATCTTTATGATAACGTTACACAAGCTGATTGGCCTAAAACTCGCCACGCCGACTGGATTCTTGCATTTGGGGATCAATGTTATCAAAGTCTTATTCAAATTCTCCACTTCAGCATCCCCATTTAAAATATCAAGGCACTGATTAGTAAGGTCCTCCCCCACCAGAGCCCAATTCTTCTGATAGAAAACCGGACCAAATCCGTCAAGACCTGGCGCTTTCGCAGGATTCATCTGAAAAAGGGCATTGCGCACTTCAACAGGCTGGAAAGGGATACTAAGAAAATTAACATCATCCTCCTGCAGCTTTGTCGGCACAATGCTCAATTCTTCCTCCCAGCAAAATCCTGCAGAATCTGAGTTGTTACTGAAGAGACTTTGGAAATATTCTGTTACCACATTAAGGATATCTCCTTCATCTGTCACCCACTCTCCAGTACTGGAAGCGATTCTCCTTATTCGGTTTACTTGCATTCTTTGTGAAGCCTTTGCATGAAAAAATTTAGTATTTAGATCACCCTCCTTCAGCCAATCCGCTCTACTCCGCTGTTTCCACAGTAATTCCTCCCTTCGCAACCACTCGTCCAACCTCCCACAGACTTTGGCTTCCTCCTCCGCGATGGTCGCTGTCCTCGGCTGTGCCCGCAAGAGTTCGAGTTGTGACTTCAACTCCCTTACCTTTTGATCTACACGCCCGTATTCTTTCACATTCCACTCCTTCAGGCCCTCCCTCACTGTCTGCAATTTATTCATGACATTTGTAGATCTTCCAGACCACAGCCGCTGCAACACTCCACCAAAATTCTCATGCCTTTGCCACATAGCTTCGAACCTGAATAACTTGCACTTTCGACGAGTCATATCTCCCTCCACATCCACTACCAAAGGCAAATGGTCTGAAGAAAAGGTTGTCAAATGATGAACAATCGCACCAGGGTAAAGCAACTTCCACTCCTTATTTGCAAGAGCCCGGTCAAGCCTCGCTCTCATTTCCTCCTCCCCAGTCCGTCTATTACAGAAGGTGAACTTCGCCCCCTGGAAACCCAAGTCTGATAGCTCACAATCATCAACTACTTGTCTGAAACGCCGCATCTGCCACTCCCCTCTCAATCTCCTCCCCCTATACTCCCAACTGAACAGGATCTCATTGAAATCCCCAAGCACCAACCACGGCTGATTTTCCCCCTGCTTCAGCGAGCGCAAAAGATCCCAAGTTTCATCTCTCCTTCCCGTCTCAGGATTACCATAAAACAGCGTCATACGAAAGCCATCATCATCCCCGACCCAAACATCTATGTGATTCCTCGAGAAAGACTTTAGCACCACCTGGACTGCCTCCCTCCACAAAAGAGCCAAGCCTCCTCCCAACCCGCGCCTATCCACTGCTAACCCGTGCTTAAAACCCAACTTTCTCTTCAACGCCTCAATGCTCCTTAATTCGGCCTTCGTCTCAATAAGACCCACCACCTGGGGACCAATAGATCTGACTAAATCCGCAATTGCCCGAACTGTCCGGGGATTTCCCACACCCCGACAATTCCAACTCAGAACTTTCATTTCGCCCGAAAAAGAAGCAAAAACCCCTCAAACCACGACCGCTAGCAAACAAGAAAGAACTCAGACAGAACGTTCTAACCCAGGAGAGTTGAACGGAAAAGAGTATCACTCACTTTAGGCTAAGAAACCTAAGCGAGAAAATAGCAACCCAACACTCATCAGCTACACAGAAACCTATGTGTTCTTGTTTCTCCCTAACCCATTCATGATTCATATACATCAAAACGCTGCGTTTCGTCAAAGAGAGGTGGAGCTCTATCTAGAGCCAGACAGACTCTTCGGTCAATCACGTAACTTAAATGCAACACCGATCCGCAGCAATCAAGATCTTCTCCTTCTTCACTACTCGATTTTCACATCGCCCATTTGCGAAATTCAGTGAAAAGTTTCCAACTTTATAGCCCTAAATCGGAGTTCAGCGCGGTTTGTGAGATCATATGGCGAAGGGAAAAACTGTGATGGAGGTTGGGTCTGATGGAGTCGCCGTCATCACCATCATCCACCCTCCTGTTAATTCGCTTTCTATGGATGGTATATTTTTTAAATTTCATCCGCTTCAATTGATTTTCTCTTTCTTTGGAATTTTTAATTGCTGAATTCTGTGGTCTGAAATTATGAATTGTTGAATTATGTGTCAAGCTTTGCTGCATAATTTAGGTCTTAAAAAGTGTAAAAGTTGGATAGAAATTAGGATAGTGATAATTACATTTCAGTGATGTTTTTGGATAAACTTGTAACTTTTTCTTTAAGTTGGATTTAGGCTGATTGCAAGTTCTTTTGTTTGACCGAATCCGAAACATAGTGTAGTGTGATGTGTGTATTACATTTTGACTGCATTAAAAGTGTTGGTTTAACTATGATGACTTCGAAGTTTCTGGATATTTTTAGTACTCTATGGCCTGAAGGATTGTTATGAGGAAGCTTTGCGAAGGGATGATGTCAAGGCCATCGTTGTCACAGGTATTTCTTGAGTTAATAGATCTATGAATTTTGATTACTACTCGTAATGGTAAGACAGTACTCTTAGCAGCCCCGCTCCTTATTGCTGTATTAATTTTTATGGCCCAGGTGCAAATGGAAAGTTTTCTGGTGGGTTTGATATCTCAGCATTTGGAGGACTCGGTGATGGAAAAAGTCAGTAAATTCATGCATTTTTATGTCATTGTTGAACCTTTTTATACTATTCAGACCATAGTTTTGACCTAATGAACGTGTTTTGACAGTGGACCGACCAAAGCCTGGTTTTGTTTCAGTGGAGATTCTCGCTGACGTTCTTGAAGGTAGATTTTCATGTATGATAGGTTTTGATTCCAAGAAGCATTGATAAAGCTTAGTTAAGATAATTTGGATGCTCACCTTTTTCAGCTGCAAAAAAGCCTTCCGTTGCTGCTATAGATGGCCTTGCTTTGGGTGGAGGTCTAGAGGTTGCGATGGTAAGTGCTATGTTTTCCTTGCGATTATAAATGACAATCAACCGTTAAAGAAAATTTCCAATCACTCTCTTGTTTTGCCAGGCTTGCCATGCGCGCATTTCTACTCCTACAGCTCAACTTGGCCTTCCTGAACTCCAGCTTGGTATAATCCCTGGGTTTGGAGGTACGATCACTTTCTCGTCTGTTAAGGAATTTATAGGATACTTGCGTTAGTTGGGGTTTGTACTTTTGCTCGAAGCAACTACGTTTTTTTTACAGAAGAGACTACCTTTAATGTGATTTATCTGAGAAACTTCAACGCCTTTTCTAATCCTTCTCAACTTGCTTAGGGACGCAAAGGTTACCACGCCTTGTTGGCCTCTCAAAAGCCCTTGAAATGATGCTGGTATGCCGTGATACTCTTTGGAATCTTTTTTTTTTAAGCAGTGAACTTGTGGGTGTCCTAATTTTTCACTTGTCATTTTTTCCTCATAGATGTCAAAACCAGTAAAAGGACAAGAGGCTCATAGTCTGGGTCTAGTGGATGCCGTAGTTTCACCAAATGAGTTGATTAATACGGCGCGCCGGTGGGCTCTAGATATCTTAGAATTCAAGAAGCCTTGGGTAGTTAGCCTTTATAAGACCGACAAGATTGAGCCTTTAGGAGAGGCAAGAGAGATCCTCAATTTTGCTAGAGCTCAAGCTCGGAAGCAGGCTCCCAACCTGAACCACCCCCAAGTTTGTATTGACGTCATTGAAGAGGGCATAGTTTCTGGTCCACGAAGGGGTCTTTATAAGGTCTTGATCAAACTCATTTATTTTGCACTATTCTGATAATGATTAAATCTTGTTTGACTGTATGTGCAATGTCCACAGGAAGCTGAAGCTTTCGAAGGACTCGTAAAATCAGACAATTGCAAGAGCTTGGTTCACATCTTCTTTGCGCAACGAGGAACGACCAAGGTTGAATATAAATTATTTAAAGGATGAATCTTACAGAGCTAGAAAGCACAAATCATTAAGCTTCCACTGAAGTTTTTCTTCAAATGGAGGCATGTATAACTATCAGCTTACATCCATTCTCATCTGCTGACCTATAATTGTATCCCTGGGTAGGTCCCTGGTGTTACAGATCGAGGGTTGAAGCCAAGACAAGTTAAGAAGGTTGCGATTCTTGGTGGGGGGCTCATGGGCTCTGGAATTGCAACAGCTTTGATCCTCAGTAATTACTCGGTGATACTAAAAGAAGTGAATGATAAATTCTTGCAGGGTGGTCTTGCAAGAGTAAAAGGTGAGGAAATAATGATGCACTATTTAAGCGCTGCGGGAACTGCTCCATCTTTTCAGTTTTTTTTCTCTTTTGTTGTTTATTTTCAAGAAAGGTATATCTTAGTAAGTACCGTACATGCAGCTAATTTGCAAAGCCGTGTGAAGAAAGGGAAAATGACTCCTGAGAAGTTTGAGAAGACCTTTGCGCTACTAAAGGGGGTCCTTGACTACGAATACTTTAAAGATGTGGACATGGTGATTGAGGTAATATCCAGTTTTTGTTGATGTGGTAAAATGTATTTTCAGTTTGCGAAGTCATTTTCACTATTTGTGATCTCTTACGTATGGCTTTCTGAAATAGGCTGTTATTGAAGATGTTTCTCTGAAGCAAAAAATCTTCGCTGACCTTGAAAAATACTGTCCTCCTCATTGCATTTTGGCTAGTAACACTTCAACTATCGATTTAAATCTTATTGGCGAGAAGACAAAATCCCATGACCGTATTGTTGGTGCTCACTTCTTTAGGTAGTTCTAAGATGTATGGTCTTGCATCTAAGCTTTCTGTTTAGGTGATTGTTTTTCAATCATTTAGATTACTTCCGTGCAGTCCAGCACACGTTATGCCGCTCCTTGAGATTGTACGTACGGAGAAAACATCTCCTCAAATTATCGTCGACTTGCTTGATGTGGGAAAGAAGATTCGGAAAACTCCAGTTGTCGTTGGTAATTGCACGGGATTCGCAGTCAACAGGATATTTTTCCCTTATACACAAGCAGCCCTTCTGCTTGTTGAACGTGGAGCTGATCCCTACAAAATCGACAGAGTTATCACCAAGTTCGGGATGCCGATGGGTCCATTCAGGTAGCCACTGTAGTAAATCAGGTTTAGTTGATGTATTCTTTCAGTAAGCGAAAATGCGCTTACTGCTTGTTCTGCTGTCGTATAATTATTGCAGGTTGATAGATTTAGTTGGCTTCGGCGTGGCCATTGCTACTGGGGGTCAATTTGTCATGAACTTTCCTGAGCGAACATATAAATCAATGCTGATCCCACTAATGCAGGAGGATAAGAGGGCAGGTTCGTCTTGAAGGACGCATCCTGTTACCGGATATGATACTTGAAATTCATCTTTTGTATGTTCCTTTTCAGGCGAGACTACTCGTAAGGGTTTCTACTTATACGATGATAAGCGCAAAGCCAGCCCGGATCCTGACATCGGGAACTACATTGAGAAGGCAAGGAACATGGCGGGTGTTAGTGTTGACCCAAAGGTATCCGTCCACATTCCACACGATCTGTCATTAAAAACTACACGATCTGTCGTTAAAAACTATGTTGCTGGTGATTAGGTAAAACAACATTTTCTTTCCATGGTTGCGTATGTTCTCTGATTGCCGCTTTGGATTTTTTTGACAGTTTGCGAAATTATCAGAGAAGGATATTATAGAGATGATATTCCTCCCAGTTGTAAACGAGGCTTGCCGAGTTCTGGCTGAAGGTATTGCGGTTAAGGCTGCTGACCTCGATATTTCAGCTGTCATGGGAATGGGTTTCCCACCATACAGGTCTGTCGCTTAATTTCTGCTACTCTCAAAATCTCGACTCACCATCTGTACTTCCATCTCTTTTCAACCAATCCTCTGAATCGTATTGTTTGTATGGCAATCAGGGGAGGAATCATGTTTTGGGCCGACACCCTCGGATCAAAGTACATCTATTCAAGGTTGCTGGAGTGGGCAAATATCTATGGAGGTTTTTTCAAACCTTGCGAATACTTGGCTGACAGAGCTTCAAAGGGTGCCCCTCTGGTGAGCAGCCCATACTAACTTTCAACTTGATCAATCATTTCTCATTCGCCTTCATGTAATCCAACTATTTTCGTATTTGCAGAGTGCCCCTGTGGAGAAGACGAAGTCCCGCCTTTAAGAGAGAGAAGCTTCGCGCGAACGTTTGTGAGACCTCCTAGGATTGTACACGATAGAATAAAAGCTAGTATGGCTGGTTGATTCCAAAGGAGGTTTAGACAGAATAATGTTGATTCCAAATTGATAAGTGGCTTTATGGGGAACTTTAGTTGTTGTGACATTACAAACTGAAATAAAAGTTCCTTCAAATTTAGACAGAATAATGTTCACAGTCATTACAAATGCCAAAAATTCACCTGTTGCCGAAGAAAAAAACAACTTTAATTTCAATGGCCTGCTCAATGATACATCTCAGGAGAAACACTGAAACTGATGCGAAATCCAAACTGTCGGTCTATTCTTTGTGGGCATAAGGGTTGTCGAGGAACTTGGCGTATCGCTCAGCCTTAGCTCCTGACTTATGGTCGTAATACTCCACAACAGCTGCTCCAGCCAAAGCAGCAAGTGTTAAAGCCTGAGCGTGTAACCTGGCTTGCAAAAAACCAATCTTTAGTACATCATCTAAAACACTGCAGATGCAAGTAAAAAGTGTTACTACAAACTCAAATTCCCTTCTATTGCAGCAGCATATCCTCCGTAAAACAACATTAAATTCAAGTAACGCAATGGAACCATCCGACCAACTGAATCGTTATTCTCCTCAAGAACTTCTTCAAGCAGTCCAATGCAAACACTCAGGCGCATCATCACAACCATTAACAATCTCTAGGAAGGATTAACACTTTGTTGACATACAAAAAGCATCCAAATGTAATAATGTACCTGGCATGGATGATCTTAACGCTGGTCTTCATATTAGGCTGCGACCAGTTGTAAGCAATAGACCCGGCAATCCCACTCAGCCACAAACACCCTGCCCACAACAACAAAATAATAACACCCTAAAATCAATCTTCAGCGTGCCAAAACCAAACACTACTAATCACTTAATTTTTTTTATAAAAAAAATTCATCAGCAAAATTAATTAATTACCGACAGTTCGAAGCTTGTGCTCCACGATCCATTCCCGAACAGACTCCACAGACCTCTTCGTCTTCGTCTCTCCCATGATTCACCTAATTCCGCAATTGTTAGGGTTTACCTGTAAAAGAAATCGAAATTCAATTCCAATTTCTACACTCCTACACCAGAAAACTGACGGACAGAGCCCCCGCCACGCGTGCCAGCGACATTGCCACGTGGCGAGTGTGAATGATGCCGCGTCAGACAAAAGCAGATTGCTCGAAACTGTGTGCCAATGCGTTTCCAGCACATGGTTTATACGTGGTTCAGCTAAAACCAAACCCGATCGAGCCGAAAAAACGAACCGATTAACAAAGACTGGTTCGCGTTTCAATTTGGTTTGGGGTTCTCTTGACAGAATCCTATGGCTCATTGGAAGAGATTGTCAGCTCCAGGTAGGGGTCGACAATGCGCAGGATAAGAGCTACTCTTATTCTAAAATAGGTAGGTTAAGACCATTTTTACTTGACTCTATAAATAGTATATGGTAGGGTAGAGTAATTTTTCTAAATCCGTAGGGGTACACATGGGCATGGTAATATTAGGGTAAGTTAGGGTATGATCGACTAGGGTAGGGTCAAATAGGGTAAATTTAAGCATAATTTGAATTTTTTTCATAATATGAATGAAAATTGTATGGTAAGATATGATAGGACAGGTACAAAGGCAGGATAAGATAATATGGTAGGAGAGCAGGATAGAAGGGAAGGGTACGATTTTTTTTCTATGACCCTTATCCTGCCTAAGGCTTACAAGGCAGGATACATATAGGATAGAAAACCGGACATGGTAGGATAAGGGTAGGGTCAGGGTTACTTTCCTAGGGTCAAATGATGAGCCCTAACCCCCAGAGATATACAAATTTGGACCGGACCGAAATCAGCCCCAGCGATATACAAATTCAGACCAGATCGTAAAAACTTTTATCCGGTCCGGCCCACGATCCATAATTTCGAGAATTTCCGATTCACGATCCATAGTTTTGAAAATTTCCGATCCACCGGACCAGTTGTGCATCCCTAGTCAGCCCATGATCCAGCATCTAAGCATTACCGAAATTGTAATGGACACATAAATGTTTTTCTTCAGTAATAAAATGTCCCATCAAAAAAAAAATCAGTAATAAAATGTATCATTTAAGAAGGTCACAACAAAATGTAGCACCAGCAAAGACATATATACTATTCTGAGTTAGCTACTGAATATGTATATCCCAAATGCTTGGTGCAAAACTCCTCAGGCTGTGCAGCAGCCAAAAGATGGCAAAACAGAACCAGTTCTGCTCTAGTATGCATTGCAACTCAGCTGAGAGTAGACTGATAAGGTGATTCCAATCAACTTCCAATTGTGAGGCAAACTGATCCGACGCCTGTCACTGCAACAAACTTTTGATGACAAATCTTGAGCTGTATACAATCATGTCATGTGCCATAGCCAGACTCAATAGACTGTCGCTAATCTGCTCGTAATCTGAGTATCTCTTTTATTGTTCTTTCTCGGAAATAATGCATGTGTTCCTGCATTTCAAACATATGAACATGAGGCTAGATCTATATGCTTATTTGTTTCTGACCAAATGCCATTGGCAACAAATATTGTTGATAATATGTCCGGTATTTAACATATGTTAAACCGGATCATAAAAAAAGACATCTAAAGGATTTACACATTCAATAATAATTCAATCATTTTCCTATTGATGAGACAATTTTTACTACTAAAGTTAATTAAGTGGGCAAAAATATGAAACCATTAGTTGACCTCCATTGAATGATAGACATAGAAAAAGGAACAATAATATATAGTATGTTACCTGGCTAAACAACAGCTCTAACCCTCTGCTAAGAAAGTCGGCATATTTTATCATGAACACGCCGCAGTCAAAGCTGGAAGAAAATTTTAATGTTAATCCATATCCAAACAAGATTCAAATGATGACTATTCTGCAGAGAGAAGAGTCTGCTTATACAATTCCTATAGCATCATTATTCTTGAGACATAAATACAGTTCCTTCTATTACCCTTCTTACTTCAAAACAAGAAGCTACATAACACAAATGTGTGTCAGATCAAGAACTTCTAAGAAAAACAACTCCATGTAAGATGGTGCGGATACATATGAATTGTGGCAACCTTGATCAGTTTCAAACGGATTTCCAAAATTAAAGAATTTAAGAGATTCTATAGGCAATCTCCGCCCTTACAATTAGCAAAGTATTATCATATTCACTTTCTCGAAGGTCTTTTAAATTTGGAAGGAAGTCCTTTTAGTTCAGCATCCGCACAAAGCTGTCAGGTAGTTATAGGTAAAGGACAGAAATAACAAATGCCTGAAAACAACACTTGTATCACCAAGCAGAATTCGGAAACTTTATTTCCTTGTTAAATTTAAGCATTTATGACCATATACCACATAATTGTATTCTTGCATAGTGCGTACATACCCATTTTGCTGTCTCGGAGCAGCAACAAACTCTAGTTTCCATTTGCTCACATCTATGTCTTTCCCACTTTTGTCTTTCACCTCATCAACATAATATTGAGCCTAGTACATAACGAATATAACAATAAGAAACAACATCACCTTAGGTCCTTAGGTACAGTTTAGAAAACAATGGTTACTGACTTGTACTATTTGAATTAAACTCTCTCATTGTTATCATTAACTTGAATGCCATGCTAAATTTGTAACACAGTTTACCACATAAACCAATCTATTTATGTCCTAATTCAGTAACTTATACATGAATTCATGCCATAACGGCACTATGCCTCTGCCTAATATTCTAAAATTGTGGGGCATCGTGTTCCATGTCAGGAACGAAGTACCAAAAAGGACTAAAGGAGTATGTGGAATCATACCAGCCGTTTCAGGGCAACATGATCTTGTCCACTAAGTGAATCAAGATACTGAAACTTTTGATCTCTCTTATTGATCACTGCCATACACCAGTGGACATCGAGGTGGATCGGGACAAATATCTGGAATAAATTTACAAGTACTTTTTAAAGATATATATTAAATTAGCAAGACTGGATCCCATGTCCGAGTTTAAAAAGGCATAGATGTATCACCATGTCACAGTCAGCAAGACTGTATCCCAACTTTCGCTGTGTAGTCCATCTCCTGACAGCTTTAAAATCATAACCTCCTTCCCCTTTGGTCAGCTGCTCAGTAGAATAACCATGTCAAGTTACCATTGTAAGCCTCTGAGGATGGTTGATACAACTAAGCAACATGACCTTCTAAAAAGTTAACAATATGAAAATACGACATATATGCAAAGTAAACACTGTAGACTACGACTAACCAAACCATCATAAGTGATGCGAACATATACAAAATAATTAGGAACAAAAGATTTGGAAGCAATTGTTCCAGCCGAAGTAGATGCTGCAGACGCCATATATTTTTCCACAATTAACATTACATAAATAAATGTTGATAAAAGCAGCTTCATTTTATACATATTTATGTGAAGTACAAGTACTGTTAGCATCAGGGATTAGTATCCAAAGGGAAATTTTTTTAGAGAGATAAACTAACCTTTTTGAAGAAAAAGGTGTTGAAGAAATGGCAATTCAAAAAATTTTCTGGCTCTCTTTGTTCCCTTTCTTTCAGCAACTCAAGGTACAAATTTATAACCTGCAAGTTCAAATTATTTAGCTTTTGAATATTAAAACAACTGGACCGATTTTTCCCTAGCATAATGAACAAAAAAAGTAGAAGATTCAAGCCTACAGTTTATGTCCTATAAAATGCAGTGGCAAACACATAAAGAAAGTGGGTGATAATAACCTCGTCATTTAACCACGTCCTTGGTCGCAAACACCGTATAGCTTCGCCGGTAATCTCAATGCCAGATTTTTTGTGCGAAACCAATAACTTCTTCCTAATAAAAAAATTAGAGCTAGTACGTGTTGTCATGGTCAAATAACCTTTTCTCTAATCATGAGAAGATATTGCATGCACAATATTAATGACCAGATGTGAGTCTATTACCGATTGGCAGTTAAGGCAGACCTAATTTCATAAACTTCTTCATCAGTGAGCGGAATAAAAGCTTCATTCAAAACATCCTGGAAAAAGATAAAATTGATGAAAATTAATAAAAGATGAACTAGCTACGCATACCAATTAGTCAAATAGAGTAAACATACAACCTCAAGTTCCTCCTTCTCTTCATCTGAAAGCAGAACAACATCTTCGCTAACACCTACCTAGAATGATATTAACATCAATTAAGCTGGTCACTAATAATCCAAACAGGACATGTCCATCAATATGAAAAGAGCAGCCTACCTTAACAGGTTTCTTCTCAGGGTGCAACGACTTATAGAAAGATAACCGCTTCTCCTCCAAATTAATTTGGAAATCCAGAGCTTCTAACCTTGGATTTCTTTTCCGGGCGGACTCATACAATATCTGATGTACAGGAGTCAAACTACCCACATCAGCCTCTGCATTAAGAGACCACGATTCCAACATCCTTTCTGCATCTTCCACCTCCAAATCTTTATTTGACCTTTTGAAAGCCTCATGAGATGGAGGCACGGACAAACCATGTTCAGCATCAACCAATTGATGGTCAGTAACCACAGAGCATCCTTCCCCGCCATTATTTTCAACAGCCTCGACTTCATCCACACTCATATCATCAAATACCTCACACTTATCTGCTGTCTTATCAACATCAATAACCTCCACCACCTCCTTCTTCTCATCCTCCCCCATATCCCTTTCCAATTCCAAATCCTTCTTCACATACTTCAATGTCCTCAAAGCCTGCACCTTTGCCTCGTATAATCTCAAACTCAAAAAATTCCCCATCTCTTCACCACTGAAAGCACCAGATTTCACACCCGACGAAGTAGCTCCCGCGCCGTACTTCACATTCACCTGTGGCGCATGAATCCCCCTACGTATCGGCGGTGGCGCCGCGGGGTACCTCGAAATCCTTGACGAAATGGAACCCGAGCTCTTCGGCGTCACACTCAACGCCTCTTTCAAATAAGACAATCTAGGCTTCTTCGCACTCCGAAAATCCACTGATAGATCCAAATTGGAAGAACAGCGAATCGACGGCGTAGATCTATTAACGCTGAAATAATCGTCGCCCCGTTTCCTGCTGTGACCTGCTAGAGCGCCCATTGATGAATTCGCAACTCAGAAACCCATCCACCACTAACGAACATCGATAATCGGCACCAGCTTCTGTAAAAAGACGAAAAATGTCAAATTTGCAAAATTAGGGTTTTGCATCAGACACAAATCCGCCGACAAATAAACCCTAAGGTAAAGGGAAATTGTTATCATACAGAAGAAATCAACATACGTGATAAGGCGTTTACGATGGCTGATCAAAACCTACTCAACTCGGCGAATCAGATCGACAGAGGTCTGCCTGAAACTCCACAGCAAAATTCCCGCTTGAGCGTTTCGGAGTACGATTCTGGAGACCCGGATATGAAAGACGGGTTTCTATACGGGGATTTGATGACGTCATATATACAGGATTTTATAATTTTTAGATATGTTAGAGACTTTAGAGTGCATTTGTAACGGGGCGTTCGGTTGATGCAGGGTTATAAAATTGAAATGTTGTGGGCCATTCATTTAGATGATGTGAAATGAAATAGTGCAGGAATAATTGTTTGCTGTTTGTTTATTTTTTTTAGTTAAAGCTGGTCGGTGCGAGCAACTTTATTGATAAAAAGAGGTTCAAACAGCCTGAACCGTGGATTTTTGTTGTTTGCTTTTTGATGAATTTTTGGTAGTGGGACACGTGGCGCGCCCACAAAACACAAGAGTTTGAGTGGGACACGTGGTTGACTCAAATCGTGTCTCACTCTAATGAAATCTTCAAAGTCGTAATAGATAATGAAATTATTCCAATATGTATTGAAATATTAGGAGTAACTGCATCAATTCATAATCAATGTTTTTTAAATTTTAATACCAACAAAAAAAGACCTTCAATATTCGATTCTCATTTGATTGCTAAAGTAGAAGAACAATTAGCAACTACTAAATGAACAGCTGCACATACTATGAGATATGTGCTTAAATTCAATATTACGAAAATCTTCGGAATGAGATGGAACTGGAGATTCAATTCTGAGGATTTTTCGATAAAGGTATTAGATTCAAATGAAAGTTTCAAATTACTCCCTCCGTCCCAAAATTTACTTCTCATTTGTGATATTGCACAGTTTTTAAGAAAAATAATAAAGTAAGTTATTGTGAGTGTGATAAAGTAAGTGTGAAGATAAATGATTAAATAAGGTGGTTGTGAGTCTGATAAGGTAAGTTATTTTGGAAATGAGAAGAAAGTTCTGGGACGCCCAAAAAAAAAAGTGAAAAGAAAATTATGGGACGGACGGAGTAAATAAAACAACAGCAGCCAGCAGCATCAACCAAAAGATTCATCATATTTTTTCCATCATCAAATTCCAGCCTAAAACACATCCAAACAAAAATCAGTCGTACAGCCTCATTTCAGACAGATCAACAACCTTCGAAACATCAATCATCTTAAAAGTCAACAAAGTCAACATCGCCATCCACGCTATACACGGTCTCACAATCTCCCCCGCCACCTTATTCACCTTCCTAAACTCGGCTCCAACCGCCACCACCGTCCCAAAATTCACCACACAAAACACAAACCCAACCGCCGCTGCTCCCAGCCGCAGCACCAGCGGGTCCCACGTCACACAAAGAGCCACATGCGACACGTACAGCGCCAGCGCGTCACTGTTTCTTCTCCCCAAACCGCCGTCCACCCAGACGAACCACACCGCGAAGCCCATCAGCGCCGATGACGTCAGCGAGATTAGGTGGATGAGCCAGAGGGGAGGGAAGTAGAAGGATGTGGCTAAGGAGTTGTATGTGGCTTTGTCGGAGCCGAAGAGGTAGATGGAGGCTGACGTCAACGTCAATGGTACGAGGATGGATAAAGCTAGAGACTTTAGGGCTTTTTGGGGATTTGGAGAGGTGGGGTTTTGTTGGTTTGGTCGGAGCTTGAGGTTTGAGGACGCCATTGATGCTTGATGGAGCTTTTGAAATGAGAATAATGTTGAATTTTGTGAAGGTGGATTTGAATGAATGTTGAGGAGAGAAATCAGGGGTTTCTATAAATGTGAGAGTGTGTGGAAATTGGGAATCGATCAATTTTTAGAAAGGTGAGATTTTGAAGTTTGAACCTTTCAGATTCATGCCAAAAATTAACGAGTAAATGGAAATGGAAAATGAGGTAGACTAAGGATGGCTGTCTCTTCGGTATGTCTTAGTTATCGAAAATGGAATGCGATAAGGATATAGAATCCTTTCGTTCGATTTTTGTTTTGATTAACAGAAGCTGAGTTTTGTAGATTTGTCGAGATGTTCTGAATCTAATGATGCACTATGCTAGGAGCAACGACGCAACTAATGGCAAGGTCTTATTCCTAAACCATCTTTTAGGTTTGTTTTGTGCTTCACCTTTGAGAATTTCTGGAAGTAAACGAACCAAGTGAATCTGTGTACTATTTCCTTCTTTAGTTATCGTTGTTTGCTATATTTCTTACATCCGTCATACCCAAAATATTTCCTTTAACGATTTAACTGGACTAATAATAGGAGAAGTCGGGTTTGATCTTTGTTGCTAGCTTTTCTTACTTGCTCTTCATTTCGTTTCAGGTTACAAGCCATTTTCTTGAAACAAAATGGTAAGTTCTGTCAATTAATCTTCACCATTTTCCATAACTTCTTTAGATATTCAAATCGACATCACATGTATATATGGTGCCGAGGTTCATTTAAATGATTTGTCAGAAGATGGAATTAGGTTCAATTTTTATTTGCAGAACTGATTTTCATATTCTTTCGCCGTGATCTGAACTGCTGATTGTTCCTTTTTTGGCATCCTTTTGGGTCTCATTCTACCAAAACTACATACCAGTAGCGAATCGAATGCCATTGGCTCAACAATACTAGTTATATGCACAAAACCGGTATTTCTACCGGTGCATGAGTAAACTGGTTTTATGGAAAACAGTTGCAAAAGTAACTATTCTGTTCCAATTTCAGGCCACTCGCAAGGAATCTGATTCGTCGCCTTTTGAAAGCTCATTTGCTCGTGGCACCAGGTAAATACAATAAATACTCTTTGTTGTAAAAGTTGTGAATTCTAATCTTCGGAGTCTCAATGGTCTGAATTTCTAATCCCATCTTCATCCACTTAAAATTGCACAACAGAATATAACGACGTATATGACATGATAAGCCTATATATTCCAAAAAGATAGAACTGTATTCTCCACTAAGAAAAATTAAAGTCACCTTATTGAAGCCACTTTCATGCTCTCCAGAAGCTTCAATTTGATAGCGCATTTGTCTGATATACTGAAAATTTAGCTAACCTGGTATACACACATTTTTGACAAAATATATAGTGGATTATGAAAAGTCCTACATGACAGAACACGAATTAGGATTCTCATCGTTGATCATGTCAAATGTGTCCGCAGGTGTAGATAATGCTTCTGGCTCCGCGTAAGCATACGAGTAAGGCTGCATTGCTTGAGGATGGTAATAAGGACCGTAGCTTCTTGCAGGCTGAATTGCACTGTAACTCATCGAGTAAACTGGAGCAGTGATAGCCAACTGGCTCGGATGATTGGGATAGTGACCTTGAGAAGGGTATGCGTTGTGATTCGGATGCCCCGCATTCAGGTCCTGATACTGAACTCCGGCGCACGCAGGAAGGCCAACCATATGCATACCCCCTAAAGGGCCAGGGCCCGGTCCTTGTGTTGGACCAGGTGGAGCACCGCCAGGACCAGGAGGAGGATTAGCGCCTCCGGTGCCGCTTTTCTTCTTTTTCTTTTTCTTCTTTTTCTTGCCTCCACTTCCACCACCGGCATTACCGTTCGCTGGTGGAGGAAGTGCGTGGCTTGGCGGAGGACCCATTTGCATCATCATGCCTGGATGCGGCCTCTGGTCGCCTCCTAAAATGAATCTGACACCATGTTGTTGTTCTGTTGGAGGCTGTTGGTCGCCTTGGTCAGAATCCTCTCCATCACTGTCATCATCAGCACCTCCCTTGGGATTATCATTCCTGGGTTTCTGCTCATTTTCTGAGGGACCTGTTGGCCACATTTCGGCATGCTTTCCAGTTCTCATCAGCTTCTTGATAAGAGTCTCAGGCTCTATGTTTCCAGTCACAGTCACTTTCTGCTGCTTTGAGTCAATTGAGATCATATACACACCTGAACATGCTCAGAGTCAGCTAGCTGATACAACACTAAAAACTTCTCAACAAATAACACATAAGCAGAAGAGGTTGAAGAAAGTTGTTTAATTAGGGTTTGTGCACCTTCAATGGCTTGAAGAATTCTCTTCACTTTCCTCTTGCAACCTTCACAGTGGATGGAGACCTTCAAGACCCATGTCTGCAAAAAACAAGCACATGAAAATAAGCTGAAAAAGTTTGAAAAGGGTGATTTGTTGACATGCTATATTTATACAGACCTGATACTTGAGTGGCTCAAGAGGCTGTTCTTCAGCTGCAGCAGGAGCTGGAGCTGCCATGGTTGGGTTGAAAGATGGCTGATGAGAGCTCAGGAATGAGAGACTTTTTTATGGAAGCTAGGGAGGAGAGACTTGAACGAATGAATAATATGATCGAATGAGAGAGAGAATTTGTATGTAGAGATGAAAATGAATGGACTAGTTCTCTTTTGATTCCCTCATTTTTGCATTTAATAAGTCCCTGCATTTGTCAGATGCTTGCGGATCCGATCTACATGTCTTGCTAAGAGCTCCGGAGATCAATATATATGTAATAGATGAAAAAGCTCATATGCATTGTAATGTTCCTCGTTGTTGTATCCACCCACTATAAAATAAATCTCTGCATTGGAGTGCTTTTGAAGAATTAATTTGAGATTTCACATTTCGTGGTATAAGTTATTGAGAAATTTTCGCTGCTTCTGAAATCAAATTTGATGTTGACAAAATTTCTAAGCCAATTCCATGAAGTAGTTACATTGACATTTTTTAATTTTGATAAATCATTAATCATATTAGCAGTTTGTGCCGAAATAGGAAAATGCATATGTAGAATTCACATAGGAGCCACATCAGTATCTGATGTGATTTTATAATAAACCGATAAAGGTTACTCAAGAACTTTGCCACTAAATAACAAATCTCAAATTAATTGCCTTTGAACTTAAAAGTATTTGAGTAAATACCTAAAATTTTAATTCTAAATTAAGTATAATAGTCAAATTCTTAAATTAAATGAAGTTAAATTCATAAATTCAGTTGTTCTATTTACATCAAGTTAAATTTCAATCCAATTGAGAAAAAAGTCGTCTTTATCTAAAATGCCCTCCTAATTTAGCAAAAGTTACACTAGGAAAAGAGTAGAAGACCTAGTAGAGGGTATTAGGTGCCATTTGACCGAGCACTGTTTTCTTGGCTTGAAGTGCATCATATAATGCTAGAGGCATATGATGCCAAGGATGCCTTTTTGTGATCTGTAGGGTAGCCAAGAGCTTGATTTGAATCAGATTCTATAACAATGAACCCAAAGGCCAAAAAGTATAGTAGGGTTCACAATGGGTAGGTGTAAGACACATTTGACATTAATAATTTCCAAGACCCAACTAATTAAATGGCACACCGATTTAGGCTTATTAAATTACATTTTAATCATCAAACAATAAAAGGAGTTGAGATGTGACAATGGCAGTAAATGAAGCATGCAAAGGTTGCTATTTGCATCATCTTGAAATAAACCAATAGTTCTTGGTAAAGATGGTGTAATACACGGGATTCTGTTTCAAATAAATCGATAAGAAACTCGTGCCTATAAGTGTATGTGTAACGGTTCACTTGAAGAAGGAGTTGCAAGGTAGGAAGTGTAGTAGTTGTTGAAAAAAGTAATCAGTTGCTAGTTGTCTTGCTATTTTACCTGTTGCGAAAGAAGTTATCAATTAAAAACAGCTTTAAAATGAAACAGATAGCAATAACTCCTACATTGTAATTGCTTCTCTAAATGAACCAATATTACCAACAATGTCATATTTTTGAAAACGGATTTGAAGTTGTGGCGATTTGAAAAATGATGATGATAAGAGACATATGTATTGAGGGGATGAATTAGAATATACTTATAACTGTTCGGATTCGGAAGGTATACTTCGATCGGATAGTTAAATATGAATTGAGGGCAAGACAGCATCATATGCGAAAGAGAGGTTTATTTATTTACTATGGCTGGATAGGAGTTTGGTGAGCAGGCAGTAGGCGCAATAACTATGTTCACGGCCTTTGAGTGATGTTGATGAATCAAACTTTTTGTAAAAAGGTTTTCCCTTGAAAAACAGTAACGCTAGATTTGTTGTCAGTAGAAATTTGGCGGGAAAAAATATATTACTGTAATAGACGGTTTGGTCGTTGCAATTTGTTGGGCTTCATTTATTGGGCCGGTCGAGAATGCTACGGCCCAATATATGAGGAGGGTGACTACTTCATCTCAGTAAATGTAAGAAAGTTATCACAGTAAATGCAAAGGAATTTAGGGCATGTTAATATTGATCTGATTGGAGTTAAGCAAAATGCTTGAACTTAAATTTTACTTAATCAATAGATTTAATTGGATAATTAACCAATGATACTGAATTTAAGTACTGATTTTCAAGATTAGGGTTAATTAAGTTTAGGGTTTATGATAAATCGTCTCTAGATAGAAAACATGTAGATGGATGAGATGGGAATAATAAATACTTGGACGAATATGATTCTCAGAACTCAGAAGTCATACAAATTGCCTAACCTGCGCTCTCATGCATGGTAGTATTATCCAACTTTACCCTAAATTCAAAGGTTTGATACACATGACCAAAAACATTGAAATTTTGCAGCTCTTTTGTTAGGTTCATTGATATGTATATTATTTTGGAGACTCATTTTCTAACCATAAGTCTCACGTGGGCAAATGATTAAATTTTATCCTCGCGAACTACATATATAGCTGGTGGACTTCTAAACAATTCTTTAAGAGCATACATGCACCGAAAGCACTTGCTGATTCAGTAACTGCTATTCAAAATTGGGCATAAAATTTAATTCATGGCAGCGGCTGCTGAAACATCAAGTACTGTCGCATCACATGCTCTAATAAATATGATTATTATTCTTCAACTTTTCTTTGTTGTAGCAGCTGTAATTTGGTAGTCATGTAACAAAGACATATATATAGAATTCATGAGAGAATACAAAGGTGTACGATCTTTTCTAGCTGATCCCCCATACCCAATAATACTCATTCATATATATCTTTTCCTGCAGGTCTGTAGGATACCCTAGCAATAAGAGGTATGAGGATATGTACTAGAGCACCAGAGCTGTGAATCCATACGTACGTGATCAGGGGCGGATGCACTAAGGAGGGAGGAGGGGCAATTGCCCCGGGTCGATTTTCCGATTTTTCTTTAATATTAGGCTAATGCAGTGTATTTTCGACTGATTTTTACATCTTGCCCCTGGTCATTTTGATTATATGCCCCCTCTAGTATGAAAATAAATTGCTGAATCCACCCCCGGTCCGAAAATATTTATCTTGCCCCTGGTCCGAAAAATTTCTGGATCCGCCCATGTACGTGATACGCCCATAAGAGTGAGGTATGGGCTCATCTCAATGAGTGACATTGACAAGGCCCCGCTGCTACATTATTCTCAGGAGAGGAAAAAAATGGCTGTAATTAATATAGGAGCTGCCTGGCCCATAACTTAATAAGGGATTCAAAAGTGTTGGAATTAAAACTGACCGAATAATGATGATAATATATGACCGATCCTAACTCATTTCAAATTATCAAGAATATGTATCCTAACTCAATAAGAGGTATGAGGATAGTGTGTTAAGTAGAAGTTTTCTGTTCAACATAGGTTGATATATATCGTGACAAGAGAATGTGTCATAAGAATCAATCCTTCGAGATCTCAAGTCCAATAATTCAAATGAGAAAACAAATATTTTGGTGGAAGTTTAGGGTGTTTTGCTCCTTGTGTGATAAAAGAATAAGAGATCACTTGTTATACAATATATATATAAAGGCTTTCTAGTTAGTTGTGAGAGGATCAACTTTAAAACAAAATTAAGCTATGAATGCACAATCAACAATGATCACACAAATATCATATGCCTTCATTATGTAGAATCTTGTCACAAACTTTTCAAATCAAATGCATCTTCAATTCTCCATTTATCCCATATACAAAACGCATCACACATTACATATACAGTAGGATCCATCTCAATAACTTCTGAAGAGAGATGCCATTATATCTCATAAAACCCCATATGTGATCACACCATGCTATCACATATACTTAATTAACAGTTGCACAGCTTAACATCAACTTAAGCATTTAAACACACCCAATCAACACATGATATAAACCACACGTACAGCACATATATACATACACTCTGAATAGGCCTTGACCAGATACCCTCACATATCTCTCACTTCAAACATGTTCTTATTCTTCACAACAATATCGTACATGTGCATCAACTTGAGCCTGTTGAAGTCCCTCGGTAGCGAGATCAAGTGAACCGTAGATCGCTTATGGAATTGAAGCAGATCCGGGTCATCATAGTATCTTTCCCATCCGAGTGCATATAACTTACTCTCCAGCACATCATAAGATGTTATCACCTCGTTGCTTGGAATGTGAACCAACACCTTCAGTTTACCTCTCAAGCGTTGACGGAATGAGCCGTCTATGGACTCCGAGTTTGGGTTTTCGACAAGGCGAACTACCCCGTTTTTGAAGACCCAAACACCAGACATGGCAGCAAGAATTTAGTGAGAGAAAATATATAAGGAAAACTGTGGAAAGTACACTGAGAGAGATAGTGTGTTGTGAGGAGATGGTGTGAAGTGCTACTTATACATAGAGATGATAAAAAAGTTGGATTGCTATTGCAAGTTCAAAAAAAATATATTAAATTTGTTTAAAAGTGATTTTGGTGATGAAATGAATATTACACGTACATGGTTAGGGTTGGGGTTAGGATTAAGGTAAGCATTAGGGGTAGGGTTAGGATCGGAGATGCTGCTAGCAAGCATCTTCTTGGTGGTACTAAAAATGTACTAATGGGATTATAAATATTACATTGCGTACTATGTTGTGTGTGGGTGTGAATTGATGAGGAGAATCCTTTATCAAAGTTTCACCATAAAGAATCTTACAAATCGAACTTTCACTATTGGTCGGAGTGAGAATTGCTTTTTTCATGTAAGTTTATATTTTAAGAAGAGGTGTCATAAGAATTCCCTTCAAATAAAAATATTTTTGATCAATTTCTTTAAACTTCAGCACTTGATTATTTCATCCACAAACATACCATGTTATCGTACTTTTATGAAAGCAATTTGCCCCATTTTTTTTGAATTTCCACCCACTATTACGGATTAGAATTACAAATGCCTCTTGAACTCAACTTGAAAAAATATACCATAAGATTTGAATATGGAAAAAATCGAATTTACAAGCTGCTACATACTAGCTAAGCAGCTCTATCTCTATATATAAAGGGTCCCAAGCATTTGTTGTCGATATAATTTTGTAAGATATATAAAGTGGGAATACGACTTTTAAGTGGATGGGATAAATTATTTGTATAGTAGTTTTCATTACTAGTTTTGTGATGTGGCCAGTAGCTAGTCTTTGGAATCTAACTACTATATGTGGAAATAATGAAGATAAATTTATATGCTTAAAGAATGTGAATATAAATGCTATTTTTATTATTATATAACAGCATATATGAAAGGAATAATTGTTGTTTATTGACCCGATTAAGTAGAGTCACAAAGACTCTTCCATGGGATTAGATGTGGCACACTATGTTTAATTAGATTCCCCTACATCCATATTGGCCTGGTAATTTGGCCAGTATTGTTTTCTTTTTCAGTAGATTTATCGTATTTTTGTGCAGAATATAGCAACTAATTTTCAACGTACTTGTCTTCTAGGTTTCGATATTTTTTTTTGCAGCAGGTTTCGATATTTTCAGTGAACATCTAGTTTATATTAGTTGAGATGATCACTTTGTGAGAATTTAAAGTTAAGACTTAACATGAAGTGAGCTAAAATTGAAATGAGAACTTACAGTGAAGTAGTCAATCATATATTTGACTTGGGATTAGTGAAATAGAAGTGTCCATCGGAACTGACGTATTGGTAAGGGTAGGCGTCATAAGAATTAATTAATCACTGGAGACTGAGCTCAAATCGTGATGGGTCAAAATTGAGACTTCGTCGCAGTTAAAACTAGAGATTAGTCAGAAAAAACTGTTTATCAGGCAAATGGTATATATGTTGCCTTTCGGCATAAGTAATATTCACACAATTGAAAGATTAGACACATTTGCATCTAAATATCTAGAAAATAAAGAGTCCTTTGGAAAGCCTATAGAGCGTAGGATCAAATTCCACATGAGAAAGTAACCAAAAGAGAGGAACACTAGTCACTAATTAAGAACAAGGATAAAAGATGGGTATTAAGTTATAGAGAAGCACTCAAATGAGAATCCCTCTAAATTTCGAGAACTTAAGAACTCAATTTTCACATTTAAAAATGCATCATCAAATCATTGTGGTGGTGACAATTAAATGTCCCATATGCATATTTGAAGTTAAATTTAATGTAAAGTCAAAGGCACAAAGTTTAACTTTGGTACTGAAACACGTATCACATGCAGATTTAAAGATTTTTCTTGATCTAAAAATCCCACTTGAGTTCTCAAATTCTCAAAATTTTGAGGATTCTCATTTGAGTGTTCCCTCTTAAGTTATATTCCAATTTTGTGATAGCATGTATGAAATAACGAAGCATGACCTAGCAGGCAGTTAAGTGCCATGAATAATATGCTTACACTTATTGTGTTTATCCATGGAGAATAGCCTATATATGATGTTGTATACCACCATAAGAGTTTTATTTTATGTGAAAATATTTTGAGTTCGGCATTGTTCATTTCACTGAAATAAAAGTAGAGATATCAAAATGTATCCAATTCTTAAATATACGTGATTTTTATGTATTTTGGTGTAGTTAAAAACACCAATACAAAATCGTGTCTTGAAGCATTAATTTATGCAGCGAAACTAAACACATTGCATAATGTCAAAAAAAAGTTAAATAATGTGAGATCGGGGAAAGCTCGGTTGAGAACCTCTAAAAATTTGAGAACTTGAGACCACAAATCTCACCGTTGGATCAAGTTGCATCTTTGAATGTGAAGGTGACACGTGTCCCACTCACATTTTTTCCTTCATTGTGCAGTTTCGAGCATTATTTTTGCCTAGATGCATTTTCAGGTTTTGGAAAGTGCACTTAGGAAAAACGAAAATGCATAAAGAAGTTTTCCGTAAATGCACTTAGGAAAAACGAAAATGCATTTTCGAGCATTATTTTTGCCTAGAAGTTTTCGCTTTACTTGGACTCATATACGTTCGATTGGATTACCCAATGTTGGATTTTGTGTTATGTACGTAGAAGTTTTCCGTTCAACAGAGGTTGATTTTGTGACAGGAGAATGTGTCGTCATAAGAATTAATCCTTCAATATCTCAGGTTCATATTCTAATGAGAAATCAAGAATCTTGAGTAATAATAGCATGGCACTTCGAATTCTCGATATGATAAAATTCGTTTCTCAAAACATTAAATTATGTATCGAAAGGGCAGTATGAAATACTAAGTATTTCCGATTTGATCTATCGGAATCTCAGTGTCACAAACTTTTTTCACACCGAAAAGTTCTGAATAATATTTATGTTATGAAAAAGTTTTCCGTATTTTATTTGATCGGATCAAAAAGAAACTTTGGGATTGCTGAATTACAGACGTAATAAATATATAAAGCAACGGAACCATCATAGTATTTGGAACTCCTCCAATAAAGAAGGGTCGTAATTGGACCTTTTTTCGATCTGGGTATGAGAAATACTATTTTATCTTCGATCGGAAATTCCATTCGTGAGCCGTATGCAATATGCAAAAGATGCCTGTACGGTTCTATTTTTTCTTGTTAGTGGTTTTCTCTTTACCCCATTCTGCGAAACCTTTTTGTATATGTTATATCACCAGGGTAATGATGCAATCAAATGTTTTGGTGGAAGTTTACGGTTTTTCGTTGTGTGATAAAAGAATAAGAAATCACTTGTTATACAATCTATGAACTTCATATAAGAATCAATCCTTCGATATTTCAACTTCATATTATGAAGTTCTATACTTAGTTGTAAGGATCAACCTTAATTAAAATAAAATTAAGCTATGAATACAATCAACAAATATCATATGCCTTCATTATGTAGAAACTGATGGTCACACACTTAACAAATCAAATGCATCTTCAGACTCAGTTCTCCACTTATTCGAGATGCACACATGCATTAATACACACAGTACTCAATAACTTATTGAAGAGAGATGCTATATATCTCTTTCTAACCCATTATTCATCTCATAAAAACACCACATACTCAATTAAGATGCACAGTCTCAATTGAAAGCTGCACAGCTTAACCTCAACTTTTTTTTTTGATGAAGCTTAACCTCAACTTAAGCAATATTATTTAAACACACCCACATGATATATAAACCACACAGCACATACACTCTGAATAGGCCTTGACCAGAAACCCTCACATGTCTCTTACTTCAAATATGTATGTTCGTATTCTTCACAACAAATATCATACATGTGCGTGGACTTGATGAGCTCGTTGAAGTCCCTTGGGAGCGAGATCAACTGAACCGTAGCTGCTCGCTTATGGAATTGAAGCAGATCCGGGTCATCATAGCTCCTTTCCCATCGGTCGAGTGCAGATAACTTACTCTCCAGCACATCATAAGATTAATTATCACCTCGTAATGTGAACTAACCAACACTTTCGTTTACCACTCAAGCTAGCCGGCCTTCACGGGATGAGCCGTTTATGGACTCTGAGTTTGGGTTTTCGACAAGGCTAGCCGAGCCACTTCTGTTGTAGACCCAAACACCATTCGTCGTCATGGCAGCAAGAATCTAGTGAGAGAAATTAAGGAAAACTGTGGAATGTATATAACCGAGAGAGAGAGATAGCGATTTGTTGGTGTGAGGAGATGGGCAGGAATGAAGTGCTACTTATACATAGATGATTAAGTTGGTGATGAAATAAATATTACAAGCCTAGGGTTAGGGTAGGCGTTAGTTACAGTTAGGGCTAGGGTTGAGAGATGCTGCGAGCAAGCCTCTTGGCTTGGTGGTACTAAAAATGTACAAATGTGGGATTATAAATATTTTGCACTGCGTACCATATTGGGTGTCGAATCAAATCCCTTATGGAAAAATATTTTTATGCTTGAAGAGAATGTGAAAATAATATTTGATTTTATAACAGCATATATGAAAGGAATAATTGTTGTTTATTGACTCGATTAAGTAAGAGTCACAAACACTCTTCCATGAGATTAGATGATTAGATTCCCCTTCATGCATATTGGACTGGCAATTTAATTTGGCCAATATTCTTTTCTTTTTCAGTAGATTTATCATATTTTTATATAGAATATATAGCAACGCTAATTGTCAACATACTTGTCTTATTCTAGGTTTGGATATTTTCAGTGAACATCTAGTTTATTTTAGTTGAAATGATCACTTTGTAAGAAAGTTAAGACTTATAACCTGAAGTAAGAGTAGAAGTCAAAATTGAAATTGACTTATTAGTAAGAGTAAACGTCATAAGAACTAATCAATCATTCGAGATCCTGAATTCAAATCGTGATGGGTCAAAATTGAGACTTCATTGTTGATAAAACTAGATTAGACATAAAAAAAAAAGTGTTCATCAGGCAAATGGTATATATGTTGCCTAATTTCGACATAAGTGATATTTAATTAGACAAATTGAATTATTAAAAGATTAGACACATTTGCATCTAAATTTTTAGAGAATAAAGACTAAAGAGTCCGCACTTCAAATTTTAAAAGAGAGGAACACTAAGCTAAGCTATATTCCAATTTTATGATAGCAGGAATTAATGCAATAAGCCAATAACTGAGCATGACCTAGCAGGCAGTCAAGTGCCATCAGTCACATGAATATATATGATGATATGCTTACATTTATTGTGTTTATGCACGGAGAATATATAGCCTAAATATGTTGAGTTGGGCTTTGTTCATTCCATTCCATTGATCAAATTCTTAAATATAAGTGATTTGGTGGCGTTAAAAAGGTAGATAATTATATTTAATTTCATTAATAATGAACAAAAATTAGCAAGGTCAGCCGCCTAGAGTTTTGATCTATTTATGCACAATGCTTTGTTTTTGTTAGCGGAACTAAAATTCCAACTAGCCCATTTTGTCAGGCCCAACTCAAGGTCCAACAACCGACCCACTGTTAATTCACTAGATTTAAAAAAACTGGCCAGTTCATTCGAAAAAAGCCAGTTTTAATTAAAATATTATATAAAAATTATTGTCTAAGTATTAGAAATATGCAATGTGAGGGCGTGGGCATTTGGCTGAGTGGTTTAGTCCCTCACCCGTGGCATGTGGCGGCCCGGGTTCAATCCCTATAAGCCCCTATATGCGCAAAAAAAAATGGATACTACACTGAAAAAAAGTTGCGCCATCAAAAAAAAAAAAAAAAAATGCAATGTGAGAGATAAAGATAATGCAGATCAGATGAGCGTTCAAATGAGGCAAGACAAATAAGAATGAGGTAATGTGAGGCACGATCTCATCCATCCATCAACCCCGTGCATTGTGGGCGCGCCACGTGGCAAATAGTAAAACCCACTACCAACAGTAAAAAACAAACAGTAAAATCTCACTACCAACACCTTTAAATCTCATCCGTTAGATCAATATGATCAATGGTCAAGATCATGCCTCACTTGCCTCATTCTTACACTTTGTCTCAACCGAGTGCTCCCCATGCAGCTCATTGTTAAACCATCAAGCAATATGGAGCAAATTGCTTGATGGTTCCGGCACAATATCTCACGTGCCACATTTATATTTAAATACGAAACACCCTTATTTCATTCGTGAATCATCCGCACTATCATCTCCATCAGTTACATTGTAAATTGAGTTCTCGATTTTCACATGTTTAATTGTTAATGATTTTAATATTTGATTTTCGTGAACCATCCATTTTTGCGGAAGATTAATTAATTTGAATTAATTAGGGTTCATATAGTTGTTACGATATAATTTATGATTGGCATCGATCTGGAGTTTGGTGATTAAGGTGTAGTGGCCAATTTTAGTGATTTGGTTTGGTGATCTTTTGATTTTGATTTTTTTTGTGTGTGAAAAAGCATGTCTGATGTCCTGATCCGATAAATTGAATTTTTATTATGTTACTACTGTTAATGCTAACATTCGATTTTTGACATTTTTATATATATGATCAGTTGAAAATTGATATCATAGCTAAGAGCTTCGATTTGTGATAATGGCGGAAAAAGATGCTGTAAAATTTACAGCTTTTGGTGAATTTATTTGTGAAATTAATGGGGTAAGTGTGGCGGGAGTTGTTGCTGGTTCTGCTTACTACTTCTTGAAAGGAATGTCGGAGACCGTTTTGTTGGTGGCACACACGAGCTGTTTGCAAGAATGCTCATCGAGTTGTCAAGGGAAGCGCTCTCTACGGATGCTTATTTACTGTATGTGCTAATGCAATGGATTAATTTAAGACCAAAAGATGTAGGTACGTAGTCGGAATGACATGTTTGCTGCAGCAGCTGTTGGAGGAGTGACACATATGCGTCGGGGCTTTCGTAAAAAGGACTTGTTATTTGGAGGGATAGTGATGCTATGGGTTGACAGTGCTTGTGTCATGTTCATCATTTCCCGATAGTTACCTGGACAGCAAGATGGCTGAAGATGCTATGGAACGCAATGCAACAAGATGGCTGCTGCAGTGCTGTTAGTGCTTTACTTCAGTAAAACACTTAATTTTAGTTATTTGATATTTTAGGAAAACCAAACAAAATAGAAGCAAACAATACAAATTGTTCCCTAAAATTGTCCATTGAGAAAATCATTTTCTCATTTATTTTCTTTCCGTCAAATTTTCCAAGATCCAAAACATAATTATTAGACCTTACCAGTATCCAGGATATGCTTGAGGTGGGCATCCGTATTTGTGATCAGCCTGAGGCGGGTATGGGTAAACAGATTGTCCTCCCGATGATGGCGGAGGACATACGAGCTGCTGCAGCGGCTGCTGGTGGTAAGGCGGCACATAAGCGTAGTTAGAGGCTGCAGATTGAGGTGGTGGGTAAATATATACGAAGCCTGTCGGCGGATATGAGTTAGGAGCCGGTGGATAAACATATCCAGAACCGAGTACTTGTTCAGGCAGAGCTGGATATGCATATGGTACAGGTGTCTGTGGATAAGTATTTGGTCTGTATGTATCCTGGCAAGAAAAGCCACTGTGACTTAAACTCGGCTCCATTGGCTGCTGAGGAGGAAGATAAGTAGTTGGCTGTTGTGTAGCTTCTGCAGCCCTTTCGACCGGTTCAACTGTTTGAGCTCCAAACACTTTCTCCAAAAACTTGTAAGAAAATGTCAGTGTTCCTTGACCTTTACCAGATGGATTTGTAACCTGATAATGGACAAACTTACTTGATTTACTTTCACAACTGACGGATGAGGAATCCATGAGGTCCTTGATGGGAACACAGACTTCACCGATATCGGTGTCAGCGAGGCTGCCTTCACATTTGAGCTTAAAGACGAGACTCGAGCGGCCCTGAAGAGCGGGGAGATCATCGACGGTGAATCTCATAGGGAAGTTCCATGTTGGATGAGTGCCTGAGTCTCGGTCAACGTTGGTTTTTTGCTTGATGCTGGAATTGTTGTTGCCACCGACGATAGAAACGATAACATAGACGTCCATTTTGGTGAAGAGATTGACATCTTTGAGGCCCTGCGCATAGGCAACATTAATCTCTAAAACCCTCTGATCAGCCATGAACTGTGTGCTTGAATTTGATGAATATCTGTTTTAATGAGAAGTCTGAAAGAATCAAATATAACCTTTCAATAGTTGAATAAGGCAGAAGAGAATAGGTCAAGTCTTCATTTCGTTAATCCAAATTGAAGTCAACCATAAGAGGGACAATGCCAAGATGACCTGACACATGTCCAGCTGTAATAGCTTATTTGATTATTGTTGTTTTCCTAGTTGAATTAGAATCCTCCGTATAAATTGGTTCAACTTCTTGTTGAACGAAGAGACACTTCTCGGATATCACCGGTTGGAAAAAAAAAACGGAAGTTGGTAATAAGAAGGAAGGAAATGAAGCTGATTGCAAGGTGCAGGGGAAGTCGTCCTTAATGCCAGATTCATCGTTGCTGAAGACAGGAGCGTTTTCGTCGTTGTTGGTACGTTAAATAGGACAACATCGTTTGCAGTGCAAGGGTAAGGCGCACATCCGAGTTCGTTGCTAAAAGTTCGAATCGACCAATCAGATTGAAGCAAGCTTTGGCGCGAATTGGGTATAGATCGAATGGCTGAGATTTGATCCATTAGGCTTGATCTAACGGCAGCTGCACATCCTGACAAATTCGGGGGTCGTCGGTGGGAGGTTGCTTTTTGCTTTTGGTTGTTGTGTTCCTATGGCCGTCGCTGCTTGTGCGCGAGCGCGACTGCTGATGGCGGGGGTGGAGCGGAGGTGGGGCCGGGCATTCTTTCGGCGGTTTCTCTTCCGGCGGGTTGCAGGGCTGCACTGATTTTCGCCCTTGGATGGTTTTTGGTTGGAGCGGATCGGGGTTGTGCCGGGGTTCGCTGGGCGGTGGCCATAATTCAGACGGCTGCGAATCGTCGTTTTTTTGGTGTGTATAGGTTGTTTAGTTTTAGTATGTCGGCTGTCGTTTGATGGCCGGATAGTAGTCAGGGCCGGGTTAGTCCGGGTTTTAGCTTGTTTGTACAGTTTCTTTGCTCCGGTAGGTGTAGTTGATGACGGTGTCGACTTCGTCCGAAATTGTCGGCTTCGGCCGGAAACTGTCAGCTTTGGCTGGATGTTTTAGAAGGGCCCGGTGATCGTTTATTTGTTCATTTAGTGTCGACTGGTGTAGTCGGCCAGTTTTATGTTGGGCCCTTCTTGGGCGTGTTAGCATGTTTGTAGCTAGTTAGCGTTGTAATCGGAAAAAAAGAATATAAGCTAGCTAGGTTCGTTAAAGCTGATTTGCTTCATCACTTCAGGCGTTCGACTCTCTCTCCGAGATTCACTGATAGAGGTTTGAATGCAAATATTTATGAGAAAGATCAAGTCTTTATTTATAATGCAAGGCATTGAAATTCAAGTTAAAATATCTCCTAAAATCTAGTGAATCAAATCAAATTAATGAATAAATTTATTTCCTTTAAAGATAAATATATCACTATGATTAGGAAAACATTGATCATGATCAAAATTGTCGAAGAGTTAGGAAATAATAATTTAAAGAATATATTACTGAACTGGGCCGGGAGACCGACTGGGCCGAGGTCCAATTCATAATTAGAAACGACGGTCTAACACTACCACCTATAAATTAGAACGCGAGTCATCTAACCTAAGGTAACCTAGTACTGTGAATGAGATTGTACGGAAAAGACACAGGCGAAGTTATGATCGAAATCCAAGAGGAAGGGGATATGAGGTCTAAGCGTCGTCGGGTAGAAATTCCAGTAAGTCAGTCTGCCTAATTTATATCATTATTAAACCTTAGTAGTCTAGTCTCCGATTTTAGTATAAGCAGGTTGAGGTTTCATTGCAGGAATCGGGCGATTTATGTGTATGGAATGACATGCCATTGGACATCGCAAACTTAATTTTAGACAAGTTGCCTGAGATCGTCGAGCATATAAGATTTGGTGCAGTTTGCAAGAGATGGTATATCATCTTAAAACAATATGTCAAGCCCTCGTGCAATATTCTCCCCATGCTTTTGGTTACACCACCATCAGTGAAGTCACGGGATGATGCTCGCCAGCACCCATCGATGCTCTTTGCCCTTTCTTCCCTTGGCAGACACTACTCAAATCTCAAGCTTCCCCTTTTGCTTCCATACAACCACAGAAGCTATATTGGAACTTCTCATGGATGGTTTGCCACGCAGAATTTGGATTATACCTTTACAGTGGTCTGTCCTTTTGACAATAAGATCTTCCATCTTCCTCCTCTTAAAAGTTTCAACTTACGCCATTTGGAGGTTGATAGACTCGTCATTTCGCCTGACTCAACGCCGTCTGATTATACTGTTGTGGCTACTTACTACACGAGGAATGAGTTTGCCACCATTAAAGCGGGAGAATACTCTTGGGTGTTCATCAATACACTTTCTAATTCTTTGTTCAATGACATTATATTCTATCAAGGGGCAGTTTATCTCGTCGACCGTCTTTGCAAGATTATCAAGGTAGACGTCCACTCTCGTCCTCCGGTAATCAAAGCAGTACATCATTTATTTGGAAACACAGAAGAACAGCATGCAGTACATCATTTATTTGGATACACAGAAGAACAGCATGCAGTACATCATTTATTTGGATACACAGAAGAACAGCATACGCCATACCTTGTGGAGTCAACTTCTTCAGATTTGTATCTTCTTCAAAGGTTTTATCACCGTACATGTACATACACATGCCCGCACATCTGTTCTAGAACATCTAGATTCAACATCTTTAAACTGAAAGTGCACGGTGATAAATTCATTGCAAAGAAGAAGTCAAAAGGTATGAAAGGGGATACATTTTTCATTGGAGATACATCTATGGCTATCAAGTCTATCGGGTGCATTCCTAATGCAATATACTTCACGGACTATAATAGTTGTGTACCATACCACGAACGCAGCTACATAGTAGCTAATTACAGCATTGAAGACGGAGCTTTCAGAAGCGTTTACGAGACTAAGTATGTTGGTGCACGTCAACCTATTTGGACAGTGCCTCAGCAACATTTTGCTTCAAGTGATAAGCTGCTACTCCCGTGTTGAGATTTTGTGTTTTTGTTGAGTCATTTATTCATGTTTTCTCTTTGGAACGAGATCCCAACAACGCATCAGTTTACTGCCAAAATAAAAACAGTGTCATCACTACACCAAATGGTCACTTTTGTCACTAACCTAAAAATGCCGCATAAGGATGTTCTCATTCGCATAAGACCTTATGCGACTCCGGTCAGTGACATAAGGACCAGTCGCATAACAGATGTGACATAAGTAAAATTGCGACACACTTGTTTATGCCGCTTTAGGAAATACGTTAGTCACATTAGAAAGGGGTAGGCATTTGACCCTAAGGTCAAAATGCCCTTAGGGCTACTCTTACCCTGCCCGACCCCTGCCCTGTCCTATTCTCGTACCTAACATATCCTGCCCTTCTACCCTAAGGCAGAGTAAGGGTCATAAAAAAATAGACCCTACCATGCCCTCCTACCCTGCCCTTCTACCCTAACAGCATACCCTGCCCTCTTATCCTATCATACCCTACTATTTTCATTCATATTATGATTTTTTTTTTCAAAATATGCTTAAATTTGCCTTGACCATATCCTAGCCGACCCGACCCTATCCAACCCGACCCTACCCTAATATTACCTTGCCCATGGGTACCCTACGGACTTAGAAAAATTGCTCTACCCTGCCCTTATGAAAAATGGTCTTACCCTGCCCATTGCCGACCCCTACATTAGATTATGCATTTCCACGGGTTAGATGACGTTTTTACAGATTGATTGAGACACTTAAGTATATTTTTCAAATATCAGTCGCGTTGGTATGTTACGTAATGTACTTTAGTCGGTCGCGTAAGTTCGAGTTGTACAATTGTATATTCACGTAAGTTAATTTATTCTGTTTGATACACGCTTAAGTAATATTCTTCATTTGGTCAGTCGCATAAGTTCCACCTCTGTGTTCGGCTGAGTCGCATAAGTTTTAAATCGTATACTTTTCAGTTGCGTAAGGCAGAAATAAATATCCAGCAAGACTTAATTTCCTCTGTTTCCAATCATTGCAATATTTCCAAAACTTGTTCAGTAATGCTTTGTTTTTGTTAGTGGAACTAAAATTCCAACTAGCCCATTTTGTCAGGCCCAACTCAAGGTCCAACAACGGACCCACTCTTAAATTCACTAGATTTAAAAAACTGGCCAGTTTTAATTAAAATATTATATAAAAATTATCGTCTAATTAATAGAAATATGCAATGCGAGAGATAAAGATAATGCAGCTCATTGTTAAACCATCAAGCAATACGGAGCAAATTGCTTGATGGTTACGGCACAATATCTCACGTGCCACATTTATATTTAAATACGAAACACCCTTATTTCATTCGTGAATCGTCCGCACTATCATCTCCATCAGTTACATAGTAAATTGAGTTCTCGATTTTCACATGTTTAATTGTTAATGATTTTAATATTTGATTTTCGTGAACCATCCATTTTGCGGAAGATTTCGAATTAATTAGGGTTCATATAGTTGTTACGATATAATTTATGATTGGCATCGATCTGAAGTTTGGTGATTAAGGTGTAGTCGCCAATTTTAGTGATTTGGTTTGGTGATTTTTGAATTTTTTGTTGTTGTGAAAAAGCATGTCTAGATGTCTGATGTCCGGATTCGATAAATTGAATTTTTATTAGGTTACTACAGTTAATGCTAACATTCGAGCACCCTAACTACACCGTGAGGTACAAACTACTGATTTTTCCAATAAATGGTAAAATAAAAATTAATTGACAAATTTTATAACTTCGAGCACCCTAACTACACCGTGATTAAATTACTAATTCAATCATGTGAACCCCGGTAATAACGACACAATAAAAAGGTCTATATGTGCAACATAAGAAAGATCGGTTTTAATACGTTAAGAGTTCATGGTGAGATTGTCGGCTAATTTTCAATGAGTTTCACATGGTTGAGTTCACAATTAAATCATGATGCAGCTACGATATTCGGTGTTCGAAAATTTATCAATTTATTTTTTATTTTGCCCTTGATTGGAAAAAATCAATAGTTTGGACCTTCAATTGGAAAACACCGATAGTTCAGGGCACCAATGTGTACTTTTCCCTTCTTCTTTTTTTGACATTTTTATATATGATCAATTGAAATTTTATATCACAGCTAAGGGCATCCACACCAAGGAGAGCAATAAGCAATAATAGAGAGACTTTATTATTTATTACTCTCATATTACAGGTGAGCAAAAAAGAGAGCAAAAAGTAATGCTTGATAGGTGAGCAATAATGGAGAGTGTGTTGGAAAGGAAAGGAATAAGTGGGACCCACATGAATTTATGAAGATATAGAAAAAAGTCTAATTTTTGTTGGTTTTAATAAAAATTAGAAATGTCATAAAATGAACATTGGAAGGACATCCAACTATTCAAATTTAAATTCAAAAAATAAAAATATTTTAAAATAAAAAAATCAGAAAATAAAAAAATCATTGGATAAAATAAAAATGAAATAATCGAATTGATAATGCCGAAAAATTGAAATGGTTATTGCTTTTTACTTTCAATGCTCCAGAATAAAATATAAAGATGTTTTTATTTTTACTCTTTGCTATTTGCTCTCTTGCTGCGTTAAAATATATAGAGCAAAGAGCTATTTTTGCTCATTGCTTTTAGCTTTGCCTGCTACATGATTTTTATGGAAAGATGTTATTTTTGCACATTGCTCTCTTAATACGGATGCCCTAAGAGCTTCGATTTGTGATAATGACAAGTATGGCGGAAAAAGATGCTATAAAATTTACAGCTATTGGTGAATTTATTTGTGAAATTACTGGGGTATGTGTGCCGGGAGTTGTTGTTGGTTCTGCTTACTACTTCTTGAAAGGAATGTAGCAGCAGCAGCTGTTGGGGGAGTGACACATGTGCGTCGGTAGGGGTCAACATTTGGCCATAGGGCTCAAAAGTCCAAAACAAAGCCTATGACCTATCAGCCCTAAGGCCGGCCGGCCCTGAGCTCAAGTCCTAGATCCCTAAAGACTGAAAGTCGAACAAATGACGTGATTTCAAAGCCCTGTTCGGCCCTCGAGTCTGACCTAACTATGACCTAAGAAAGTCCGGCCGCGCCCGTCCTAAAAAAGCCCGACCTAATTACGACTTAACAAGGCTCTACTCGGCCCGACCTCAAAAAGCCCGATCGGTAAGCCCTTTCTATTTTACCTTCTATAAATCAAATTATAATTAAGTAAATTTTTATGTATAATTTTCAAATAATGATAAATGATATAATTAAACATATGTATTAATTTTACACTATGTATGTTTTTGTAATTAATTGTAATAATCTATTTACCTTATATTAATATTATTAACTTATGTATGTTTTTACGATTTCGTAAATTTTTTATTGATGTGCTATCAATAAAATATTGTAATTTTTTATTGATATGCTAAATAAATGATTTAAGCTCGGCCCTAAAAGTCCTTTCACTACTAGACTTTAAGGGCGGCCATAGGATAGACATTTTGAGGCAAGCTTGGTCCGACTTGGCCCTAATTTTTTCGAACGCCCTTCCAAAATGTCATACGTTCGGTCCTAAGCCCTATCATTAAGGACAGAGCCGGCTCTGCCCTACCCATTATCGACCCCTATGGGTCGAGGCTTTTGTCGTGCCGCTAAAAAGGCCTTGTTATTTGGAGGGGTGTATGCTTATTTGGAGGGGTGTATGCTATGGTTGACAGTGCTTGTGGTCATGTTCATCATTTCCGATAGTTACCTGGACAGCAAGATGGCTGAAGATGCTATGAAACGCAATGCAACAAGATGTCTGCTGTTAGTGCTTTACTTCAGTAAAACACTTAATTTTAGTCATTTGATATTTTAGGAAAAGGAAACAAAATAGAAGCAAACAATACAAATTGTTCCCTAAAATTGTCCACCATGAGAAAATCCTTTTCTCATTTATTTTCTTTCCGTCAAATTTTCCAAGATCCAAAACATAATTATTATGATATTAGACTTGTGATGGTTGTTACCTTACCAGTATCCAGGATATGCTTGAGGTGGGCATCCGTATTTGTGATCAGCCTGAGGCGGGTATGGATAAACAGATTGCCCTCCCGATGATGGTGGAGGACATACGAGCTGCTGCAGCGGCTGCTGGTAAGGCACATAAGCATAGTTAGGGGCTGCAGATTGAGGTGGTGGGTAAATGTATACGAATCCTGTCGTTGGGTCAGGAGGAGGCGGATATGAGTTAGGAGCCGGTGGATTAACATATCCAAAACCGAGTACTTGTTGAGGCAGAGCTGGATATGCATATGGTACAGGTGTCTGTGGATAAGTATTTGGTCTGTATGTATCCTGGCAAGAAAAGCCACAGTGACTTAAACTCAGCTCCATTGGCTGCTGAGGAGGAAGATAAGTAGTTTGCTGTTGCGTAGCTTCTGCAGCCCTTTCGACCGGTTCACCTGTCTGAGCTCCAAATACTTTCTCCAAAAACTTGTAAGAAAATGTCAGCGTTCCTTGACCTTTACCAGATGGTGGCTTTGTAACCTGATAATGAACAAACTTACTTGATTTACTTTCACAACTGACGGATGAGGAATCCAGGAGATCCTTGATGGGAACACAGACTTCACCGATATCGGTGTCAGCGAGGCTGCCTTCACATTTGAGCTTAAAGACGAGACTCGAGCGGCCCTGAAGAGCGGGGAGATCATCGACTGTGAATCTCATAGGGAAGTTCCATGTTGGATGAGTGCCTGAGTCACGGTCAACGTTGGTTTTTTGCTTGATGTTGGACTTGTTGTTGCCACCAATGATCGAAACGGTAACATAGACGTCCATTTTGGTGAAGAGATTGACATCTTTGAGGCCCTGCGCATAGGCAACATTAATCTCTAAAACCCTCTGATCAGCCATGAACTATGTGCTTGAGTTTGATGAATATCTGTTTTAATGAGAAGTCTGAAAGAATCAAATATAACCTTTCAATAGTTGAATAAGGCAGAAGAGTAGTAGGTCAAGTCTTCATTTCATTGCTTTCAAAAAAAAAAAAAAAAGTCTTCATTTCATTAATCCAAATTGAAGTCAACCACACAGGGGGACAATGCCAAGATGGCCTGACACGTCCAGCTGTAATAGCTTATTTGATTATTGTTGTTTTCCTAGTTGAATTAGAATCCTCCGTATAAATTGGTTCAACTTCTTGTTGAACGAAGAGACACTTCTCGGATATCACCGGTTGGAAAAGAAAAAAAACGGAAGTTGGTAATAAGAAGGAAGGAAATGAAGCTGATTGCAAGGTGCAGGGGAAGTCGTCCTTAATGCCAGATTCATCGTTGCTAAAGACAGGATCTTTTTCGTTGTTGTTGGTACGTTAAATAGGACAACATCGTTTGCAGTGCAAGGGTAAGGCGCACGTCCGAGTTCGTTGCTAAAAGTTCGAATCGACCAATCAGATTGAAGCAAGCTTTGGCTCGAATTGGGTATAGATCGAATGGCTGAGATTTGATCTCCATTAGGCTTAATCCAACGGCAGCTGCACATCCTGACAAATTCGAATATAAGCTAGCTAGGTTCGTTACAGCTGGTTTGCTTCATCACTTCAGGCGTTCGACTCTCTCTCTAAGATTCAGGAAAGATAGCTTAAGACTTAAACTGTGTGATTGTTGTCGATTGTACTCGTGTGAGATTCAGGGAGATAGCAATCTCGGATTGTGAGATTTGCTGGGTTGCAACCGTGAATGTCTAATCTTCCGACCAACACCAACGCGATTTGGCGACTTCGGCAACGAAGATAGTGCATATCGAGCATGAGTAGCTCAACGTGGATGTAGGAACTTGTTTCCGAACCACGGGCCTTAAGTCGGTGTGTCGATTTAATTATTCGATTGTTCATTCAATTATTAGAGTTTGAGAATTGAATCTGAAATTGAGATTGTTAACTGATAAATGAATTGAGCTTAAGAGTTCAAATCATACAGTGGTATCAGAGCCCGCCGGAAAAATCCTGATTTTGCACTGTGTTGCTTTGATTTGGATTCCCTTGTTGTGTTTCGTGCAAGGGCATCATGGTGACTGGAAGACTAAAGATAGCATCCTACGATGGTAAATGCGATTTCCAAGTCTGGGAGATGAAGATGAGGGCACTATTATCCAACCACAAATGCCTGGCTGCACTAGAGAAAGATGCAGCAAAATGGACTGAAGAGCAAAAGAAAAGGAAAGCTGAAATTGAAGAGAAAGCTTTTAACCTGATTATACCCAGTCTTTCAGATAGTATAATCAGAAAGTTTAGCTCTTGTACAACTGCGGCTCTTGCTGTTTGGGATAAATGACTGAGTTGTATGCAAATCAATTGGCCCCAAATCTTGCATTACCTTAAGGCCACACTGTTAGCTTTTATGATTGATAGTGCTAAGTCCATAAATGAGAACTTGAATGAATTTATTGAGACGAGTATCATGCTGAACACACCCAAATAAACCATTAATGAAACTAGCCGTGTGATGATTTTAATGAGCTCCATTCTAGAAAGTTATCAGGTTGTAAAAGATGCATTTCAATTTTCTGGTGTAGTGCTTCACTTAGAACAATTCTGTAGTACTTTAAGAACTAGAGAATTGAAACTGAAATCTTCTAAGGCTAAGTCTGGTCATAACTTATTTGTTAAGGGTAGAACCCAACTTGGCCAGTCATCTAGGCCTAAGTTTAATAACTCACAAAATAAGACTAGACCTGATAGGAGAAATGTGGGTAGAGGCCAGCATTAGGGAAATTAGAAAATATTATTTTTGTGGTAAAATTGGGCACTTAAGGAAACAATGCACTAAGTTTCTTGCTAGGAACCCGAATAACAATGCTCATGAAATTAATATTGCTTCTACTACTAATTGTCATAATGACATTTTGCTGGTGTTGTTTAGTTATAGGGAAAAGTACAAAAAGGGGCCCCGAACTACCACCTCTTTCTAATTTGACGTCCGAACTACCATAATTTCTAATAAGGGGCAAAATCAAAAATTCCGTTAAAGTTAACGGTCAAAGTTAACTCCGTTAGTCAAATTGCAATTAAATGTCATTTATTTTAATTTTATCTATATATCTCTCATTATATATTTTTAACTTTTAATTTTATTATAATTTTTTTATTCTCTTTAACTTTCATATCACAAACTCTATATAAATTAATTGTTTAGGGTTTCATAATTTACCATTATATGTATGAATAAAAATTAAACATTCACTTTTTTATTGTAAAAATTTCAAGTTCTTTTCTAATATGATGGGTGAGTATAGTATTTTAAATTTTCATAATTTCACAATTGATCATAAAATATGTATGGATAAATATTAATTTTTTTTAAAAATTCATGTTCATGAGAGTATTACTATAAAAAGAATATAAATTTATGGATAAATTGAAGAAAAAAATTTAAACTTTTGTCCACACATATTATATGTTGAATTGTCAAACTTGAAAAATTCAAAATATTATACTCATCCATCATATACGGATAACATCTTAAAAAATTAAGAATATGAATCAAAATAATATATATTTAATTTTAATTCATACATGTTATATGATAAATTATGAACACTAAATAATTAATTTAAATGTAGTACCCATTTGTGATATGAAATTTAAAAAGAATAAAAATATTATAATAAAATTAGAAGTAAAAAATATAGAATGAGAGATATATATATTAAATTAAAGTAAATGTCATTTAATTGTAATTTGATTAACGGGGTAAACTAACAGAGTTAATTTTAACCGTTAAATTTAACGGAATTTTTTATTTTGCCCCTTCATTGGAAATTATGGTAGTTCGGACCTCAAATTGGAAAGAGGTGGTAGTTCGGGACCTCTTTTTGTACTTTTCCCTTAGTTATATAGAGTCTGAGTTCTTAGGGCAAACAATGTGGGAGGGCGCTCCTTCGAACCAAAAAGAGCCTTGAATTTTTCGAATTCCTCCACTGTAATAATTACACATGCCTTATTGATGAAAGTATTTACGTATTGTGTGCTCTCTTATGTTCTGTGCTACTTCCTGTAGGCACGATTTCTAGTTCTTTAATACACAACGATTAAATGAAGTTTCATGAGAAGGAAGTGTGGCATCTTATGGTATGTGGATGTGTAATGTGTGCTTAGTCACTTTTTAGTTTTTTTGTGTGGATAGATAGTCTCTTTTTTTTGGATAGATAGTCTCTTTTTATGTTGATAGATAGTCTCTTTTTAGTTGACTGTTTGTGAGGGTGTGTTACCGGAATCCGGCGGGTGAGAAGAGGAGTTGGGGGAGGACAGAAGGTAAAGGAAGGGAGATAATTGATTAATTGTTCATTGATGATAATAGTTTCAGTACAATGCATAACTTATACTCACTAATGGGATATTGCTACTTGCTTTTGTGCGCAATTGTTTGCAGTCAGACCTGCAACCTGTACTGCCTATTTTCGCACTGCTCCTGCCCTGTACAATTCTGTCTCCTATCATGTCCGTTTCCGTAGTGATCCCCTTGTTTACACGCTGACAAGCGTATTTTTAACCCTTTATAGTCGTCAAATTATAAGTTTTAGGGGTCGAGTTGCAGTCAAACAAAATTTATAAACCTTGGTAAGCCAAGGGTCGATCCAAGGAACAACGTGTGTGAATACTAGCTAACAAGTGACCTATTTAGCTATTCCGATTAACAGTGAAAGGTTTTGGTGCGATGAAAATAGCAGAAATTAAATGCAGAAAAATAAAGGCGCGAACTTGATCAGAGAAAGAATTCCAGAATCGTACTTCACCCGTGCTAACCCCACTAATCATGCAATCATGTCACGTAAATTATTCATGCTATCGAATATCGAATTAAACCAAAATAACACTAGATAAGCCGCCCATCCACGGATCATTATCTAGATTAATCTCAATCGTTGAACGCCGCCCATCCACGGATTATCAACGATCTCGATTATTTAAACTAAAGGTTCTCATACAATTTCATACAATCCGGTTAATCCCTAGGGCCCATCCACCTTTCGGTATATAACCTAAATACGATCTAGCATGCAAACATACCCTTTGATGTAAATACTTGCATAGAACGATAAATTAAACACGATGAAATTGAATATTCGATTTGCATAAATAAAAACGTTAATTGATCACATGAGAGTTGGGTACATAGCACGGGATCCGTAGGATCCCGGAATAAGAAGACTACTCACTACTCATGGTAAGTTAACCAAAAGTAGTGCTGATAAAGAGATTAAGGACGAGGAAACCGTAATGACGCGGGTGCTCGTTGAATCCTCAATCTCTCGCGATGTGGTCCGTCTTCTTCCCCAAGTTAGGGTTTCTCTTCTCAATCCAAGCTCTCGTCAATGTCGTACACTCTCGCCAATCATCCACACTGATTTAATTCAGCCAATCCTCTATTTATAACTTTCCAAAAGGCCAAAAAGCCTACAAACGATATTAGGAAACTTCCCCAAAAATCAGTCCAGAAAAGCCCAAAAATCGTTTTTAGAACTGTCTTCGACGGGGCCGTGACTACCGTGACTTTTAGACATGTCACGGCATGTCACGGCACTCTCGGCATGCTCCAAAAGTGCGCTGGGACAAAAAGGGGCCGTGACTACCGTGACGTTGTGTTTTGGTCACGGCAGTCACGGCCATGCAAACTGGCAGAGACTTCGGGCGACTTTTTCGTTGTCTTAACCTTCGAATTTGATCTTGGCGTAAACTACAAAGTTGTAGCCCTTTGAATTAGCTTTCCAACAAGCTTTGAATCAATCAATTTGGACACCGTATGCGATCTGTAAGTGAAAAATAAGCGGACAGGTCAATCTGCCCTGTTTTGTCCTGTTATCGCCCAAATCTTCGCCAATTGCTTTGCTTTGCTTCGGATCAATCCAAAAGTATTAGATATGTAATATATGACCTGAAACACTAGAAAAGAGATTAAATGATAACAAAATATCCGGAAAACAAACCTAATCCATCATCGAATGAAGTGACTAATAGGTCAAGAATTCGACCGATCACACGCCTTCCTGCCTTCTGGTCGTACACCTTTGCTGCATAGTCTGTTACACTGTAACAAAGAAATTGAGATTATTTATGTAACAATGAACCTGTGATTGTAACAAAGACATTACAAGTTAGTGACTAAAAGATGAATAATTCCCAAATGCTCTAGGGAAGAAGCACGCTTAACCTTTGATTGAAAGTAGACAGCCAGATGCTTGGAATCAATTGAGGAACAAATTACTCGAGATGTTACGAAGAAAACAAACATACCAAAGTTCCAATGGAGAGGATGTAAGAGAGCAAGTGCACACCCTACTAAAATGATAGCAACTATACCGACCCAAATTTGGGAATGGATGTAGGGTGTAGTTTTACAAATAAGCCAGGCAAGAAACCGTCCCTTCCTAACCAAAGCCAGGGTCATGACTGAATAGAGTCTAGAATCTCATCTGATCACGCTTGCAGTAATAATACTTCGCAAAAAACTCCACCTTCTTTAAGGTGACAACTTCCAAGACATCGCCGTTTGCGAAATTTAAGCTTTCAATACTAAAAAATTCTGTGTCCACCACTGCTTGTTTGTATAAGAAACACCACAATTCTGGCAAGTCAACTTGATCTTTCAACTTCTTATGCTCCAGCTTCATTCTCTGATCATAGAAAGATTGGACGACGCTCATTTTAATAGAAATGCTTATGTTTAATGTGGAGTCCAACAAAACTTTTACAACTATGATATTTTCAAGAAGCACTTGGACCAACTACGTGGAATTCGTCACAGTCTTTGATCTTACAATCCACCTCCAACGCCTTTCCATGTACCAGCAATTTCAAGATTTCTTTTTTTCACACCAATCCTCTGTGCAAGCTTCTCTTTAAAGTTCTGCGACTTTTTCGCTCCCTCCGATGTCAATGCGCTGAAACCCACAAATTGTCGTGCAGTAAAATAATAGAGCGACTCCCTACTGATTCTGATTCTCCTTGGGGGTTAATATCAATGGAGGGCGCACTACCAGCGTGACACCACTGTCTTCTATCACGGCCCGATTGTTTTTATGAGCTCGATGATTGGGGGTTTAACCGGGTCATGACAAAGCATTTCTTGACTCAGTGTTCTACCCCAACACTTAGCCAAATTTGGAGACCCTTTTAGAGATGGACTTGAAGAGGGAAGAAGCTCAATAGATGGAAAGGCCCAAGTACAAAGCCCAAGCCCGAGATCTAGAAGGCCACGGAAGAGTGTGGAAGATAGTGGAAGGGTCTACCACTTGTAAATATCTTAGATATTTGTGTTGGAACATTCTAGAGTGTAATTCTAGTCGTAGGATCGAATCAATCTTGACCATCCATTGAGGAGGTCTAAGTGTATATATAGGTGAAGGGTCATTTGCTCCAAGCCCAAGCCCGAGATCTAGAAGGCTATGGAAGAGTGTGGAAGATAGTAAATATCTTAGATATTTATGTTGGAACATTCTAGAGTGTAATTCTAGCCGTAGGATCGAATCAATCTTGACCATCCATTGAGGGGGTCTAAGTGTATATATATGAGAGGGGTCAGTTGCTCCAAACCATCAAGTGAACTACATTCAAGCATTCTCCAAGAGTTTCTCTCTCTAAGCATCTTGCAATCCAATTCCAACCTTTTGCCACGAACAAGCAATTTCAATATTTCTTGCTTCACACCAATTCTCTGTGCAATATTTTCTTGAAGTTGTGCAACTTTTTGGCTCCATGCTATGTGAATCCGCTGAAATCCACGAATTGTTGTGCAGTAAAACAACAGAGTGACTCCATTTAGATTCTGACTCTCCTCGGGGTCTAATATCAATAATGCAGGCCGAACTACCAGCGTGACAGCGGCATCACCATCGAAGAGGTTGGATAGCAGACTGTTATTTTCAAAATAGTAATGTGTAGCCGACATGACGCCGTACTGCATTTCAATTAGTCTTCTCAACTCCTCTAAAGTGTTGCACGACACGACGAACTGTACTTGATGAGTCGCCGTGGTCACTGTCACTTTCTTCATTTTCTTGATCGCAATGGAGAAGAAAGAAAGAAGACAAAAGCTGAAGATTACATGATGTGTACTTGCAACGAGCCAGCCTAACATAAGGCAGTTAACTATAACGGCCACAATTTGTCTTCAAAAGTCTATTTAGAATTAACTAAAAAAAAGGTCTATTTAGAAAATTACATGTTACTAAGGTCCGAGAGTTTATAATTAATGATACTATTAGCTATAAACTCCGCCTTCAAAATCTATTTAGAATGTTACTTGTTACGGTCAGACTTCATCACTTAAGAGTTTCAGTGCCATCTTATCACTGCCTTCGTTTTCTCCTCTCTCATTCAATCTATTTAATGGCCGGCGACGACCATCCTGTAGATGTGGCCTTTGCACCTGGCGGTGGCGATGTGCCTCCAGCAACAACTGCAATGATAACAACTGATGTTCCTCCTGTGAACAAAAAGTTCAAGTCACTCAATGAGGCATCATCTGTTACTGCAGTCGCGCTGCTGGTGGCTCTGGCAGCGATGATGGCCGTACAAGAGGAGTTTTGGCACTCCCATCTCATCCACCTCCTCCCCAAGTGGCGGCTCAACGTCTTCCACCTCGTCAAGTCCCATGCCCCTTATGCAATCGAATGTTCGACTCATATCCGGCTATGTTCGGCCACCAACGCGTGCACAAGGAAAGGACTTACCGTGGTGCCTATCTACCACCAACATTCAACACGGAAGGGTCGCCAAAACCTGGGGCGGAGGACACAGAAGCAGTAGCACGTCAGGCAGTAGAAATGCTGGTCGAAATGTCCAAGGCTTATTGGGAGGAACAAGTGTCACAAGCTTTAATGGAACTTGGGGAGGCTTTGTCATCTTCGTGTGCGCTGGCGCTGGACTTAAACATACCGTTGCAGCCGGAGACCGAGGTCGATAAGGAGAAGGAGTTGAAGTTCGACTTGAACAGACCTCCTCCGACTTCGGAAGAATGAGAAACTTGTTACTAACGATATTATAAACAGCTCACATGTGAATGACTTTAAACTGTACTATGCATTTCATGGAAAACGGCTGTCCAATTCAAAAAAAAAACTGTACGACTTAGGACGACAAAGAAATCACAAAGACGATTTGTGGTCTTTATCTCAAAACACAATATTGTTGAGTTTATGTTAATCTAAACTAAACATGATGATTGAGCAAGATATGAATCAAGCATTTGATGTTGAAGTTTAAGTTTTGGCAAGTTGGTTTTTGGTTTGCTGCTATTTTGTATTTGAGTTGCTGCAGGGTATGGGATTTGATCTCAAAGAGATTTAAAGCTCAAGTCAGTCCAAGGTGAAACGACGTTGCTCAAGTCCAGCAGTAGGCTAAACGGCTGCGTTGCAGATCGAGAGGGAAAGCTCGAGTTTGGACTGATGGCAAAGCTACGTCGTTCCATTAAACGGATACACGCGCCGAAAGCCGTTAATACCGTTACCTTCAAACGGTCGCGTTTTGGTGCAACTCAAATTTGGGACTTAAGCGCCTGGAGTTCAGGCTAGGGTTTATTCGGATTCGATTTGGGGCTTTCAAATTGCAGAGCGAATACGAGTGATTCCGACCACAGAAAGTCAGTGATTGACGAACCGAGAGGGATTCGAGGTGCGTGCGTGGAATTGTTGCAGCGAGTACGGGCGTTCTCCTGAAATCGCGTCGCCGGAGGGATTCCGGTGGAGGTTAAGGCGGGACGACAGAGGGCTTTTGGTCGATGATATACTGGGAAGCTTTTGTTGTTGTCAATTTGAGTTTTTCATTGCTTGATTTGTAATATTGGATTGAGTGGGAACCTAGGGTTCATATGAGTCTCACTTGAACATTCTTGTATATTTTGCTCAATCAATAAAAACTAAACTTAACCTAATTCCGCATTTTAAATACAATGTTCGACACAAGAAACAGAAATCAACAGCCTAACACTGGACAGGGCAGCTTTGTTTCAGAGGTGAAAATATTTAGGACCGAAGATAGAAGCATTCGTTTGACCATATTGCCTGATGAACCATTAATGAAGTTCTTGCATCACATGCTTCAAACATGGTCTTCTCCAATCCCAAACGCCCCACTATCTTTGCTATAATGTCTGCCCGCATTGAGTCAGGATGCTTGCAGATGACTTTTGCATCAACCATTACCATGTCTGCCCCAGCTTCCAAGCATCTCCTAATCATGAAACCCACATCTTCAACAACCTCTGCATAAGAGGAGGGTAAAAAAACTCACTTATTACCAAACCCTCATACAAGAAAAAACTGACAATTATTAACCCTCATTCAAGCTAATAGTATAGTACCAATAAGCTACTACCGATAAGCTAATAATGCAGAACCCTCATACAACAAAAAACTGACAACTACTAACATCCTGAGCCTTCCTCTGAATCAATTTTGCTGGTCATTCTTTAGATCCATTTTTGTTTTTTGATGTGGCTGCTGGAATTCAATCCCAGGTCTCCGCATTGAGCTTATTGTTGTTACAAATATAGTAACTCTCTCACTCTCTAGATTCGCCACCCGCATGTTTCCTAAACTTATCACTAGCTTGACATTCTTTAATAAGCAAATGTATTTCTTAGTACTTCTCTCAGCGAACTTTATTTGTGATCTAAGTGAAAACATTCAGCAACCATGGAGCAGATAGTAATCAACATTCCACAATTGTACCTATTCAGTAAACAGGTTTCCATGAAAAAAAAAATCAGTAGTTGAGCATCACTATATAAGAACATGCTAAATTACCCGATGATCGAGGTGCTGGAAAGACATAAGCTCCAAAAGCTCTATCACGACCTGCAGGGATGTCCGACTTGTTGAACTTCACGGAAAACTGAGGCTTGGCTCGCAAACCACCCGTATTTACTAATCGGACATATCTCAGCAGAGTATCTTCAGAAACTCCAAACAACTTAGCAATTAGTTCAATGGTGTCAAGCCCTAACAGGATTACACTCCTTCAAAACAAAATATTACAACATCCGAAACAGAAAGCAATTTTCTCATAGCTGAAACTCTGATACTGCTACTGACGTACCTTGAATGCAGAGGGACGTGTCTGAAGCAAGTGATCAGCCCAGTCACTAGTACTAACGTAGGCACCATGCATGCTTGTTGCCATGTTGGTGATTTCATTTATAAGTTCTTTTTTCTGCATCAAACAAATTGATCCTTCAGAGATGTCCTTAAAAACCATGCACGAACAGACCCATCGTCTCAAAGATATCATGTTACACATGCCAGTCCAAACCGTCAGAACAAAATCACATTTGCAGCTTTCAACTAAGTATTAGAACTGAAATATATAAATAGTACGCTTAAAAACAGAGGTAAAAGCACGCTTCATAACCATACTGCCGCCGAACACAACACATAAAGCACTACAAATATAGGATTTAGCACTAAGAAATGTGGCATGATCACTACTTAGAAATGGAAAAGATCTTCATGTCCTATCCAAACATGTTATCAATACAACACCTAATTGAATTACATGTCTTTGTATTCTTTAAGTGTTCAACCTAGCTAGCTCCAAATCTCAACATCAAATTTAAGCATGCATTTCATTTATGAAATTAAAAGCACAATCTCGCATCAGTCATTCACACATCTGAAGAATCGAACAGCCCTGGTAATATCAATTCTCAAAAAACCTAATAAACTAAATCACGCCTACAAGAATCGAAATAAAGAAACGCATACCTGAAAAACGCCTTGACCGAAAAGACTTCCATGTCCAATTCTCCGGCCGATCCTCGTCATCGACTTCCACCTATACGCATCGATATTCAATCACTAGCGCCGATCATAATGCAGCCTCACACTTTCCGCGATGATCACAGCAGCAAATTTGCTTCAGAGAAATTCAATGCTGATTGCTGACGTCACCATCGATCCTGAGACGCTCATCTTCTCCATATTGGGCTGAACACAAAACCACAGCCCAAAGTTGAAACAGTCTCCGATTAGCCCAATTTGTATGATTATAATCGTTTTAGCCCTCCGTGTTTATCATAATAATTATTTCCAAACCCTTAACGTTTCATTTATTACAGATTAGAACATTTTTATCATTCTTCTCGCAGTCAACTCCCTGTACAGAAAGTAATCTTGTAAAATGCATGGTGGAGTTTTGAGTGGTTGATGCTCTGCTTTTCTTGGCTCCTATGATAAGAATCAGAGCATATCTGAAAGTGATCTTATCGATCGCTAGACTGATCCTTTGTTATAAGAATGTATATGACGAATTAACTTCATGATCATTTTAGTGCAAATGGGGAAACAGATGGTGAAATGCATTGCTCCAGTTTGTATGCATTCTTGATTGTGGTCTTGGATGTCGTGGCGGGAATACTTGGCGTCCAAGCCGAGGCGGCGCAGAACAAGGTAAGGCCTAAGAAAAACCAAGATGGTTTCCAAGAGTTGTGTTTTGATGTATTTGATGTTAAATTTTTTTGTCAGCTTAGTTTGATTATATGATTTATTATGATTCAAATATTCAAGTTTCTAAGTCTACTATCATGTTAATTATAACAATTTAAATTGAATAGATTCATCCGGCGGACTTAAAAGTTGTAAAATATTGAATTCGTGATGTTGGGTTATGGAGTATGCTTGCTTTTAGTTCGAGTTTGTGTCCAACTAGGGGTTCTAACTTTTATTATCTATTTAATTACTGTAAACTATAATAAGTTAAATCATCTCATACAAATCAAGTACTACATGAATACATTTTGAATATATTACATGCACACTTTTCACTCGGGTATAATCACTAAACTTTAAAGCACGGCCACGCCAAGCACTAATCCGGATTGATACACACAACACAAGTCATAAGACATCTCTATCTTGAAATTCCATGTGCAAGTGCAAAGGAGGAACAACACAAGAACACCTCCATCAGAGAGGAACAACGCGTCCATGCATAGACGGGACGAAAAGCACACATCCACAAAATTGTGAAAAGAACGCGTCCATGTGTAAGCGGGACGAAAAGCACCCCTCCACGCGTCCGAGCAATTTCTACTATAGGCTTAATTAAGATGTAGCAATCAACAATTTTAGGGTTTGAAGGTGTTGTGAGCAAAGAAAGTATGATGTATGTTTGTTTTTCAATGTCCTCCATGACGACTACATCCTCCAATTTATAGGAGATCAATCGCAGCAAGGAAAGGATTGCGATCTGACGAAAAGTCGCACTTGCGTCCAGAAGCCGCACGCCCACTTTGCAAATTAATGACCGCACGCTACATACACATTAACAATATAATTTGTATGCTTCATATGCGGGACACTTAATTCTGTGCTCATACTTTGCCCGACCGAATCACACCTCAAATCATTAGGATAAACTACCGTAATAGGTAAGATGTCCATAAATCATAAAATCCCTAATTAACTGTTTACGTATTTATATTAACAAACGATAATATAAGCCATTCTAATTTGTGTAGTTTATGACGATGTTATTTGTGATCAGGTGCAGCATTTGAGGGAGTGGGTATATTGGAATATGCAGGGATAATCTATCCAAGCCTTCAAGCTAGGCCTCGCCGCATCGACCCTGATGGCCATAGCTCATGTACTGGTGGCCAATGTGTGCTTGGTGGCTGCATCTGTTTTTTCACCAAAGAGGAGTACAAACAAGGCGCGCGAGCCCCAACAAGCCAACTCGCTGTGGCGTCTCCTCGTATTCTCATGGATCATTCTTGTGATCGGATTCTTGAAGCTGGTTACGGGCACTTTGTTTAGGATGTTGTCCATTGGAGTGCATTATTTGCTTTGTTCATGGGATGTTCTTGGTTGCTTATAATTACGTGGCCGCAAAGGGCTGCCACCAAAGAAGAAGCCCACCTTCAAGCCCCTGCTTCCGGCTTGATTCACAAACATTGTACGCACATTTCTAACTCGGCTTAACTTTTCATCACTTTGTTCATATGTTGTTGATATTGATCAATTGGATACAATTTCTCACTATATATATTATGATCCGATTTTATTGAATTTTAGTTTATATTTTATGGGTCAGGTTAAAATATAAACTAGCTAGATCATAGACAACATATAAACACATACAAGTGTACATTATTTCAAAATCACATCCAAACCTACATGAAGAGGCACATCAACCAAGCTTAGCAAGAACATCATTCAACGTAGATGGTGGATCAGGTTATGATTTTGCATGTTCATCATGTCATCAGTAAATTTCTGATAATGGATTTCCATACTCTTTTGAGAACACTGATTCATCAAAATAAGCTGATTGTTGCAGCTAGCTAGCTGTAATTACATAACATCATAAACCACAAAAAGAAGGCAACAAAAAAAATCAGACGTGGATGTTATATCTCCTTGCCTCTTTCATTGAGTTGATCATTCAAAACTGATTCTCAGAATGGTGAGTATTCACCAAAATGAAATACTGAAGGGTTGCCAATGGCATGGTAGCTGCTGCTGCTTCCAGCAGGATTTCCAAGCATGGGATACAATGCTCCCATGCAGCCATCTTCCACCATCAATGGATTGTTAACCATGGCTGAGAGCTCGCCGCTTGTATCATACCCATTGCAGTTGTTGCAGCTTGTGTCTTGAAAACCTAGTCCAGCTCCTGGCATTGAGTCCATTTGAAACACATTGTAGTTGTCATTGTAGTGTGAGGGACTACTGTGAATCTTACCATATCTTGATGTAGAGTTTGTGTTTCTTGAGTTTGATGGAGGTTTGAGCAAGTTGTCAGGTACAATGGAGTCCAAGTAACCTGAGTTGGTCTCACTGGAAGAGAAGAAGAAGCTAGCTGCATTATCATAACTCTCAGACATCTGTTGACTTTCACATGTCTCAGGTTGGATAGCAGCAGCAGCTTCATGAAGATGATGATCATGATCATGGCTTTGCCAGTGGCTAGTAGTCTGACATGGAAGAAGAATGTTCTGCTGACTGCTTTGCTGCTGCTGCTGGTGAGGCTTCATTGAGTGAGTGGTAGTGATGAGAAACTGTGAAGAAGGTATGAGAGCATCAAAAGGAGTAGTGAGCAAAGAATGAAAGGTTGTGTTATTAGAGTAGAGAAAGTTTGTTCTAGCTTGAGTGCCCTTCATTGAAAGGGCAGCTCTATCATAAGCCAAAGCAGCTTCATGTGCAGTGTCAAATGTGCCAAGCCAGTGTCTCTCTTTTGTTGTAGGGTCTCTGATCTCAGCTGCGTAACGGCCCCAAGGACGTCGCCGAACCCCTAAAAACCTTCCTGGCTCAGCTTGCTTCCTCTTCCCTCTCCTCTCATTGGACTGAATGGGGCTGGTGTTCCTTTGGAGTATGGCAAATGTTTGAGCCATGGTGGCCTCTGGTGAGACATTGTAGTTGTTGTTCCTATCTAAGGACGACCTTGATGACATTGCTACAAGCAAGAGTGTGCTAGAGAGAGAGAGAGTGAATTGATATATGACTATTTGAGTTGCTATCTTGACACACAATAATGTTGTGATGTTGTATGGGGTTTGGAGTATGAAGTGAGGCCTTTTTAAAGGCTCATGAAGGATGAAAAGGACAATGCATGTGTCCTACAATTGAAGGGCTACCATGACTTACATTTTCCATGTTCACCAAAAACTTTAATTTATGAAAATTAAATAAATGGACCCTTTTCATGTTTTCTATTTAACCCTATTTTCATTTAATCCAAGAATTCATGAGCTACACATCCCCATTGGTGAAAATTTAAAAGATTCCACTGCATTGGTATATATATATGTCCACTTTGTTTACTTAAAATGAGGGTTCAGGTTCCCTAACCCTTGTACATATTTTCTCATTTGAAATCTCAATCACCACCACTAATTATTAGAATAACTATTTTCTTAATATTAAGCTGCATACCATGCATAAGATCAGGCTGGATAATATTTTGAATCATATGTCACTCGGCTCGTATAATTACACTCGATAATCGTGTTCTTTACCCCAAATCATGGTAACATTATTATATAGGACCAAATTAAAGATAAAAGTCTCATTGGGGCCCTCTTTGCTACATTAAGCCATTCAAATGTAGCAGTTAAGTGATCATTGTTTTTCGCTTAACTAACACATTAAGCAAAGCTACTTAGGTTTTACTTTGCTGGCTATTTTTTTTTTCAAGAAAAAAATTAAAAGGCAAGGACCAGATCGACAAACTTCGAATTCAGACCATAATCGTAATGAACTACGACGGGGCGAGCAAGTCTCGGATTCAGCTCGGAATCAAGGATAGATGCATTCAGAACTACCAACCTCTTAGTTAAATGACCAATAAATCAATCGATAGATCAATATCCCTTCTGTTTAATTGCTTGTGTTTTGCACCAAGCCACTGTCAAGCACCTATATATATATATATATGGAGGGGAGCACTCGGTTGAGGCAGAGTTGGTAGAATGAGGCACGTGAGGCACGATCTGGGCCACTCATTGTGACACGTGGCGAAGCCACGTGAGTTGAGCCGTCATTTGCGTTCACACTACGAAGTAGTGGGTTTTACTATTTGGACACGTGGCGCGCCCACAAAGCACGGGGGTTAGATGTGTGGCTCAGATCGTGCCTCATTCTAATTTTGGTGCCTCATTTGATCGCTTCTCTATATATGGATTTCTCATTGTTATGATCTCATATATCTTTCAATGAGTATTCCCAAGTGACTGCTGATCAAGGCATCTTTAAATATGCAAGAAGTGCTTCAATGCTACCACATGGTCTCAGACCAAAGGATAAAAGATGTCACTAGCTAGCAACCAAATAAAGAAAATAACAACATGAGGCAAGACAGTATTATTAAGGTCTTTAAATGTCTTGAGGGTCTTTGTCTCTAAATACATTCTAAGTGAAACAAGAGAATAAAGGCTACACATAGTCAAACAAAGGACTGTCGTCATGATAATGGGGAAGCTTAAGGTGAAGCTCCCTTCACTAAGGACTTAAGTAGGGTCCATTATTATTTTGATTAATGATAAGTTCCAAAATTTGGAAAGTTTCAGGTTCAAAATCTCATAATGAAGCCGTATGCACTTATATAAATGCTAATGCTAAACTTATATAAATGAGTAATGGCATTGGGAATTACATAAAGAGACATATCATGGAACAAAATGGGTCAACCTCATCTTCTTTATGATCTCTTTTGTTCAATTTTCAATCCATATCATGTGTTTGCCACTTGTCACTATTATATATATTACACAACTATTAAGAAAAACATCTCAAATAGGGTTTAGGATTGAAAAATATTTGATAACAATGTTGGTATGATAGATGTTGTAGGAGAGATTGCATTATGAATCTAGATTGACAACATTTCCACTACACTTTTAGCCCTTGACCCATCCACTGAAGGGTTTTTTCAATTTTCATCATCTCAAGACAACATTTTCATTTGCATATGTATTAATTATATCATTGACCAGCTGATCCTAACATTCCATCCAAACATTTCAAACCCACTTCTCCAGAAAAAAAAACACACAGGGCTTTACACTACTAGCTAGGGTTCATCAAAATTCAAACAAATTAGTACATCCACCCTATGTCAACTAAGGTTAATATTATATAGCACCATATAATGAATTATGATGCTAGAATATCGTCATGATATGTTAGTCGACACGATGAAAGATTAGTCGTCTTGAAGTCATATGTCAAACCTAATGTGTTCTGATTAATGATATATGATTCTACGAAAATTTAGAGTTAAGGATTTTTTAAGGCATATGCACCGGTGCATAATGAAGCAGCTGCTGTTCAAAAACAGGCAGAAAAGACTAGTAAAGAGAATAGCAAATGTTGCTCTAGCAGCTGTGCCATTTAGGCAACAAGGGCATATGCTGTTAGCGTTGATAATTGAGGGTCAGTGAGATATGCAATGAATAGAAAAGTATATGTTGCACTGTCTCCAAAACACGCACAAGCTTAGTATATACAAAGATTAATTTAGTACACAAGTATAGGGGTATACTTTGTGAGTTAAAGAGTAATCCGGGATTTGGGGAGTAATTAAAGAGATGTTTTTTTTTTTTCTTCAACTAATTAGGGTTTGACGAGAAAGGCAGCAGCAGAAGCAAACAAAATGAATCAGAACAAGAATAAGAAGGTAGAGCAGTGTCAGCATGCAGTTGATGAAAGTGATTAATATAAGAGATTATAAATCATCATCAGCTGTAGTTGCTTTTCAGTCAAACACACACGCTCGTGTTCTCAGCCAACTGATGAGAGTATTATACTTCCCATATTAAACAACCTAAACCTAATCATGACATGCATTTTGTAATGTCTGTTATGATAATTAATGTGTTCAACCCAAAGATAGAAAAAAAAAATATAATAGGAGAAGTGGGTGTGAAAGATGGATTTGAGTTGAAGTAGGGTTTTGATTTGGGAGGAGCATTCCAATCCCAAGACTACTGATAGATTTTGATGATGATGTTTAGCGCAGTGACACACTTACATTCAGCCATGATCGTCGAGATATGCTCCCTAGTTAGTTTCATCTCAATCTCTCAGTCTCAGAAACTCTGCTGCTCCCAGCTTCAAGTACATAAACATTCACTTACTTACACTGTATCACCTGCAGCAGCTACTTTGTAGCAGCTTCTTCTCTTCAGAGCTTGTGATCATTGCATTACTGCATGCAGCTTGTTTTTAGACTTTTTGTCACTGTTACCTTTAGCCCCCTAAGATTGTAAAGCTACCTACTCTACTACATACGGTAATATGGTCATGACATTTTGCAGCGCTGCGACCAGAATATCTGGATTATGATGATACAAGATAAAATTCAAACTTGATTAGTTATGAGTACATAAATCATACATACTCGATTCGTATTACTTAAATGACACCTTCTGCCTTCAGCAAGTACTTAATTCTACCAGTATCTAGCTGGGCGGGCCTCTTTAACATGATGGGCAAATACATACTTGTCAAAGCATCGATTCACTAATCGTGCTTCTTCGCCTAGGTTACATTCAATTCAGTTGTTCGAACAACATGATACATGTACCCTGGCTCTGAGCGATGCCAGGAAACACCTTGTGTTCTAGCTTGTTAAACCATCATAGGGATGACTTATTACTTTCGCTTCTTCATAGATGGGGAAGCTGAGACCTCAGGTTGCTGGCTGCTAGAGCCGCGCTTGGAAGGTGTTGCATTCTGCCAATCCAAGGATGTTAAATATATATATATATTTAAGTGTTTCTCTTTTTGGAAAAATCTATGAAATGTTGAAGATTAAATAATGGTGAATCAGTGTACCAACCTTGGCAAGTTTCTTTTCCTTACGAGCCTGTCTTTCTTTCTCATCCAGTTCAAGATTTTCTTTCTCCACCAATCTGATTAGTGTATCGCACCTACGCTGAAGCTCTTGGGTTGTTCGCGACTTCACAAACCAGTCAAAGCGGAATAAAGGCGAAGTACGAAATGCAGCCTTGAGTTCGTCCCAGTTCCCATAGCCAAGTTTATGAACCATGCATATCTGAAAAATCCAAAACGATAATGACAACTGATGACTCTATTTTAAAAATCATAGGATGGACTCAAGGAAATGATGTGCACCATGAATCGGTCACATTCTTCATTATATAGCTTTCCCTTGTTTTGACCATATTGTATCTTCAGCTCCAGCCAAGGATTCTTGTAGCGATCCAACTTCTTCCCAATTGCTTTCATAATCTCGTCTTTTCGATTGATTCTAGCTTCTCCTCGTTCAATGTTCTTGATGATCCGATCATAATCTAAGCCAAAAGATTAATGACTACTATGAAATCCCAAACTGGGATGAAAGACAAATAATGCCCAAGGACAGACGAGAGCCTATTAGAGGACCCAATATAATATTCACTTACCATTTAGCTCTTTGTATCTCTCATTGAAAACTTTTGCATATCTTTCAACTTCCTCCTCAGTTTTCCCTTCTATTTCAGAGGCAATACTCTTCAAATCTTTCCTACCATACTTCTCACATGCCCTAATGAAGGCATTGAAATCCCTCCGGCTCCATGATTGAAATCCCTGGAAAATATTTCAGTAGCAGAAAGTAAGTCGTACTAAATCATCACAAGAAAACAACAGAAACAGGACATAAACCAATAACTAGCCTGCTGCAGAAGCTGTTCCTTTTCTTCCAGCTCTTCAGCAGTTAAAGCATCTCCCAATTCTATATTTTTACAAAACAAAATATTGTTGTTAAGTAACTATGACAAAAAAAGTATCGAGGTATAGAAATAGAATTTACAAGAAAATATTGGCACTTAGTAGCACATCATTGTTTCACAAATGTGATTGTATTCACCAAATATATAGCAACATGGAACTAATACCTTCAGGTTCATCCATATCATCTTTCAACTGATTCTTTTGATGTGCTTGCTACAAAATGAATGAAGGAGGGAATTCATTTCAATGAACAATGTCATAATGCATCTTGTTTGTGAGATCACAATTGATCAGAAATCCTGGGGGTGACTCACCATGAGGTGTTTAACCTCCTTCTCATACAGATCACTTATTCTCCGTGTGTTGAAAAACTGGAAATCATGCCTGCAAGAGCAGTTGGTGAGTATCTAAGAGTAATATCTGACAGAAACATGATATGCTAAATAAAACATGCTTACAACTGAGGCATGCGAGGAATGCGAGGGTCCTTGGGTTTTGATGGGCCATTAGGACGCATTGTTTGCTTGAAGTACTCAGATTCAGAATAACTAAAGAGCAAGAAAAATCAGATAACAGGGAAGCATGCATATCGGTTATCACATCACAAAGATAAGAAAGATATATATAGTGCTCAAAGGTGCCTTCACATACTTTCTTCTCCTCTCGCGCCGTGATGGTTCAGTCCAATTTTCACTTACTAGCTTCTTGAAATCAACTTTATTCTCATCCTGGAAAATTAAATTCAGAGAGGGTAGAACAATAAGTCATTGATAGACAAGTTCATAATAATTTGCGAAGTCTATAATATTACCTTATCGTCATCAAAATCATACAATTCCGCAGCTGTAAATGGAAATGGATCATGATATTTAGCATCATAATCTAACACAACTCCAAAAGGAAATACTTATTACATCAAGAGCAAGTAAAATTTTAAGGAAAAAGTGGCATACTTTCATCCATCTTAAATTTGATGGCATCTTCAGTGAACTTTTTCATCTTGGCATCAAGTTCAGCAGTAGCTTCTTCTCCTTTAGCAATGATTCTATCAATGTCTTCATCCGTGATTGTACTATCCTTAGAGCTAAATACCATTTCAGCACCAAATCTCACCATTTGAAGCAGTTCATCCTTATTAACAGCTGCAACACAAGAAATGTATCACCATCAAATACACTTTACACCAAGTTCTCTAGTATTTGACTAAATAGACTGCTTACTTTTCTGTTCAGCTAGCCTTCCCTGTTGAATGACCAAAGCATCCAAGGCAAGCTTTTTATATGCCCTCTCAATAACCTTTTCTTCGATGGTATACTAATGAGAGAAACACAAATAGATTGTAAACATCAATTACATCGTATTTTGATAAAAACTTCTAATTAAAGCCAGAGACATTTTTTTGCTCATTCAAGATTCAACAATCTACATCCTTGTATTAATTACTAATGTATAATACCTCTGTACAGAATCGGAACACTTGAACTTCTTTCTTTTGACCAATCCTGTGAGCACGATCTTGTGCTTGAAGATCTACCTGCGGATTCCTGCAAGCATCATCTCTCAGACTGGCATCAACAAAACGCGAGTTGTATCCAACGACAAAATCTGATACTCACCAATCACTGTCGTACAGAATGACAACATCTGCAGTGGCAAGATTAATACCAAGTCCTCCTGCTCTAGTTGAAAGCAAAAAGACAAATTTCTCGCTTCCTGGCTTGTTAAAAGCTTCAATTGAAGCATCACGGTCATCCCCTCCAGTATTTCCATCTATCCGGCAATATAGGTATCCCTTATACATTAAATAATCCTCAAGAATGTCTAGCAGCCTTGTCATCTGACATATAACATGCAAAATTAGGAGTGGAGACAAAATTAGAAATGAATCAAAATATTGTTTATAAGCTAGAAGAATAAAAAAGGACAAACTATGCATGGGTAACAATCAGATACTGCGACGCAAAAAAAAGACGAAATCCTTGACAAATGGGCTACCTGAGAGAATATTAAAACTCTTGAGTCACGTTCTTTCAACTTCGGAAGCAACTTGTCCAAAAGAACCATCTTACCTGAAATAACAACCAAACAAATTTTAGTCATGTGTAAAACGTCTAGCCAGCCATAATCATGTAAGAAGTTTTACCCTACCAGCATTTGTAACTAGATGGTCTCCCGTGGTATAAGGTGGACCAGGCTCAGCACCTTGAAAAAGATATGGGTGATTGCAGCATTTACGTAGCTGCATAGCTATATTTAGAAGGCGCTTACGCTCCCCGCCAGCGTTCACAACATCAAGATCTTTCTGCAATAAGGCTTTGTAGTACTGCTTCTGCATTTGAGACATACCTACTTTAAGTATTGTCTCTTTCTTGGGAGGGAGTCCCTTCTCAACATCTGATTTCAGCCTTCGCAGAAGAAATGGCCTAAGGACCTATACGAACAAATATAAGAAATTTTATGGAGGCAAAACGCAAAATAACTAAAACAATATCATGATCGCAAGGCTGACCTTATGCAACTGTTGAACGACCTCTTGCTGATCGTTTTCACCAGAAATCTGAAACCATTCATCAAATGTTTCTGCCGAGCTAAAGATCTCTGGCAGTAAGAAATTCAGCAAAGACCAAAGTTCGTGAAGGTTGTTCTGCAGGAAAAAAAAAATATTGGCAGGCATTTTTGGAAGAGGATGATGCAGTTAATATATGAAATAACTATCAGTATAACTTGGGAAGCAAGTTTTTGAGGAATGCAAGTACTCATTATGCAGAAGTACCTGCAATGGTGTGCCCGTAATTAGAAGACGGTAGTTGGTGTTAAATAGTCGCATTGTTTTTGAAAGAAGAGAATTCTCATTCTTGATTCTGTGAGCCTCGTCAATAATTATATAGCGCCAACTAAAACGGCGCAACGCAGTTTTCTCTTTTATAGCCATTTCAAAACTTGTAACACATATATCAAATTTCCCTGGAACCAGCAAATTTTCACGAATATGTCTCTGCAGAAAAGTTAACAGAATAAGCTTAGATTATGAAAACAAAGCAGGCAACTGAAACATCACGAAGATTCAGAAACTTGCCCTTTCTTCAGGATTTCCCAGAAACTTCACAGCACGTAAAATAGGGCAGAACCTCTTAATTTCATTCATCCAATTTCCAAGGGTAGATTTTGGAGAAACTACCATGTGTGGACCAGTTATACCTCTAAATTCATGTAAGTAACCCAATAAAGAAATGGTTTGCAGTGTTTTACCAAGACCCTGTATAGTGAGAAACACGATAGTCAAAGGACAGTTATATTAGAAACCATGCTCATATAAACTGCCATGAAGTGAATAAAAACAGTGGCAGCCAACATAGAACCCAGTTTCCAATAGGGAAGCTTACCATTTCATCTGCCAGAATCCCATTGATACCATTCTCATAAAGTCTAATGAGCCAATTTAGTCCAGCAAGTTGGTAGTCCCTCATCTTTCCTTGAATACCTTTGTTACATAATATGAATAACACAAGTACGAAATGAGAATGAGAAAATAGTAAACCTTAATGGTTTTCTGCAAAATATGCCAAAATCGCAATAACTAGTCATGAAATTTCAAATGAAAAGAGAAGCTTACATGACGGTTGCGTCACCAGGCGTGTACCCCCAGTTCCTGATAAACCGTCTTCTTCTTCTTTGAGATAAACTTCATCCTCCTCCTCTTCAGTGATTTTTGATGCATGACGCCCTCTGTTAGATATTCACAATATGTTCCATTATGTAAAATCATTATTAATTACTCAAGGATAAGATGCTTCATGTGTTGTTGATGCTGCAAGCTCTAGAGGTTAAGAAATGAAGTATCAAATCAAGCATCATCAGTTAAAGTCTCTCAAAACAAAAGAATAAGTACTCCAGAGAAATAATTTACAGGCAATATCCTCATAATAATAAACTATAGCTCACATGACCATAACATGTACCTTCCTTTCCCTTTCTTCTGTGGAGCAGACTGACCACTTTTGGCAAAATGAGCGAAAATCTCAGTTTGCTGGAGAAGGTACTTCAATCGCCCCTTCCCTTTATTGTTCTACAGATAATAAAAATTATCACCATTAAAACTGCAATTGTCATTAAGTAGTGTGTATCGATAATAAAAGACAATTACATACCATGTCAGCATCTATAGAAGCATTTTGGTTATCCAGTATCTCTTGAATTTTTTTCCTCTTTAGCATCTCCATCTCTTTCAACCTAGCCTTCTCACGCTTACTGATTTCATTCACATTATCACCCTGCATAGATAGACCAACTTCCAAATAAAGCAATGTAAAAAAAAAAGTAGACATCAACAATTTACTGATAAAATGTTCATCCCAAGATGCAATAGATCAGTTTGTCTACAAGCTTTTTTTACTTGCAAATGTAACTATCTTAACTTAAAGTCATACTAACTGATACTAAAGGCTCCACATCTCAAACAAAATCCCCCAAATTTACCTCATCGTCGTCATCCTCCTGTACGCCAGCATCGTCTCCATCGTCACCATCCTCACCCTGCGCCTCTTCCTCTCCGGACTCAGCCGTCCTTTCAACGGCTCGGAGCTCCTCCTCATCTTCAATCGGGTCGTTAATCGGCTCTTCTTCAGCCGAATTGGAGTCGTCGGAGGTTGGTTCGTCGGACGACTGTGGCTTGGCAGATCTGGCCATGATTTTGAGTCTTGGAGGAAACGAGGGTTTCGCAGAGAACCGAAAAGAGGCGTCCTTGGAGAAAAAGCGAGAAATTGGGGAATTTGTTTAAATAAATAATTTTTGGATTAAAATAATTTGATGAGTTTTGTGAGAAATTCCCGCCACAACATGGCATTACATTAGGTCATTTTATTTGATTAACAATTTTACTCAATTGCAATAATGATTTTAATTTATAGAAATAAGTTATTTTAAAAACTAAAATTAAATTTTCTTCCTGAATACGTACATTTTATTTGAACAAATCGAAAAATTTCCCATGAGTTTTTTGTTACGGTGTTGTTGTTTTCTCGATGACCAAACTCATATACGGGCTCAAATCGCTGGACTATACTGATACTGAGCCTAAACAATCCAAATTTGGGCCTCATCGAAGCCCATTTGACTAATACAATTAATATAGCATTAATCAAACATATCTTCATTATTTTAAAAACTAAAGTGTCGTTTTAAAAGGCGGACCCGGACATTACTCTATACGACGACGTTGGGGCCTATTTGTACTGTCAGGCTAAAAAAGACCAATTTGGCATGGACAGGAACAGGACAGCCAATAATACCTTTAGTAACCAACTTTTTAACAGCAATATCTGTCAATATCTTGAAGACCATATCCAGATATGCAAACGTTACTTTAAGAATGATTATTATATGTAGTTGTTTCGATTAGTATTGACAAACACATCATTTTGGTACCTAAAACGAAGTTTCACTTTGCGTGTGAGCGAGTTGAAATGTTAATATATCATGTCTTGATTAACTTAACCTCTCAATTAGCCTGTTCACTATAATTACAAATATGTTTATCATCATCGATCGACGTCGAGGATAAGCATCAAATCAAACATTTTCAACTATATGTCACTTAAATTCATATTTACTTAACTGAAATTTAATTTAGTATGTTTTATATTTTAAAATAACTTAATTTTCCTTTCATTAATTATTTTTGTGTTTTCTTTACTTATTTTCTCAACTTTTAAGATCAAAGTCTTATGGAGTTAATTTTTTTTTTGTTTTTGTATATCCTTCAATGTGAAATGATCCCTTTATTGAATATCATTCCCTTCCTCTAATAATTTCTTTGAGAGAACGATTGAACAAAAGTAACTATAACTCAATTCTTAAATATTTTCTGAACCTCCAACCCTACACACCTTACAAAAAATTATTCACTCTGATTTCATCAAGAATTGAACTCGTGAATACTGAATCGTTCGATTGATACTTGCTATTATCATAGGACACACCCCATTTTTCTGATCGCATACCATTTTTCTGATCGCATCTTGCAGAACAAGTTTTGGAAGTGTCATATATAACGCTTTGCTGTGGTTTGATGCATTGAAAGCACTCGCTCATATAAATTATAAGGTTTATTTGGAACGCCATTTAAGGCCAAAAAAGGTGATCTCATGGGTCTGAAAATTAATAACAGCCGTAATCCTAATGCAAGACATAACTATAAAGTAATTGAATGGATTCACATGTTGTTGTTTCCATTTTGTTTTTTGTTGTTTCCATTTGAGTTCATGCGTGCCTGCCCATCACGCAACTGGACAATGAGTCGGTTCTATCATAATTTGAGTCGGTTCTATTCAAACCCTAATTTTGTAAACCTAATTCAAACGTCTTAAATAATAAATCAGTACAAATTCAGACGTCGTACTTGTATATTTTAATATTGTACTTCAGGGTCAAGATCAGGTACAAAGTTAAATTTTGGTACAAAATATAAAATTTGTCAAAATCATTTTATAATTCGTCAGTTTATTTTATAGTTCGTCACTTTTCGAACCGAAAAATGAAAAAGACGAGCCGAAAAATAAAAAGACGACATAATTCGTCAGTTTCATTTTATACTTCGTCACCAATAAATCATGATTTAATCTCATCCATTCAAATCACAAGATCAAGAACTATGATTAGTTTGTATTTTGTACCAAAAATTTTCCTTGTACTTCAATATAAATTTTCGTCACTTTTTTACTTTTAACGATATCAGACAATCAAAATAAAAATATATATCTCAGCAAATAATACAATTTCATCATGACCCATACGCGCAATAATTGAACCCTAGTGATCAAATTTCTATACTTGTATATAAAGGGTGTGACAACTAACAAACCCATAACAACGATCATAAAATTATGCACAACAAATCCCTACCGGATCCATAAAAAAAATACTTCTTCATGCACCCATTTTCTTCTCACGTTCACATTTTCATGTTCACATACTTAATAATATATTTCATGTATATCCAAATGAGAACAAGAAAATCTGGTCAATGGTCCACATATCCAGCTTGCCGAAGAAACTTTAATATGAATTGAAAAAATCTCACAGAACATGGCGTGCCAGGTTTTGCCATATCTCATATTTTATTTTTTGCAGAGTTGTCCAATTATTTTGACCTACAAAAAACTGCATCAGCCATTAACGTTTACAGATATATATTAAGACAAGTAGTGATTTATTTCATCATCATAAATATTGACCTCTACCTGGTTGGGTTCTCTTCAGTTTCTATAAATACACAATCACCAAAAAGTCTATCTTCATCCATTATTGCGCAATAACCTTAGATTTTTCATAGCACAAATCCTCTCTTATTTTCTCTCTCTAGATTTTCACAGCACACATCTAACTTTTTCATTGATCATGGGGTCATCTACAAAGCCAGAGGTTTCGGAAGTGGCGGTACCAAAGGAGAAAAAGGGAGGGTGCTTTGTGGCGGATACGATTCTACGGGCGCTTCTGATTGGAGTAACTGTGGCGTCTGTGGCCGTCATTGTGACTAGCAAGCAGACCAAACGTCTTCCGGTCACTCTTCCGGTCGTTGGAACCGTGATTGTTCCAGTTGATGCCAAGTTCACTCACTCCCCTGCCTTCATGTATGTTTTTTGCTCACTACTTTTGTGCTATTTTCTCTTTCATGTTTTTGTTAGTATGCAATCTCTAACAGAATTTCAATCCAATATTCTTACTCGAAAGTTCAAAATTTTGAATCTTAAATATTAGAAATCGATATAGGTTTTCATATTTCTTTCATTCTCATATCGATATGACATAAGTACATATCTTAATTTGAACAGTTTTACGAGAAAACTTACTACAACATACGAACAATTTTAAAAGTTATCAATAAAATATATAAGCGACGACTTTTTGACATTCTGCAATGACTTGAAATCATCAAGAATTTCACATTTTTTTAGTGACGGGTTAAAGCAAGTTTAAAGTGATGTGATTCTAATTAATGCAGATACCTGGTGGTAGCAATGTCAGTGACAAGCCTCTACAGTATCATCACCTCCATTGCCTCCTGCCTCACCTCCTGCAAGCCATCTTGCTCCTCCGCCACCCTACTCGCTTTCGCCTACTTCGACGTGGTATGAAACTATCTCACAAACACAGCTGCCAACAATCAGCTCAAATAACTCTCAATCTTACATTTTCATTCTGATTCTTATAACTTTGATCTTATTTATATGCCCGCAGTTGGCTCTAGGCATTGTGGCATCAGCCACTGGAGCAGCCGGAGGAGTCGCATACATAGGACTGAAAGGAAACGATCACGTGAGATGGAACAAAATCTGTTCGACTTATGACTCGTTCTGTCAACACGTGGGAGGAGCCATTGCGCTTTCGCTAGCTGCTGCTGTCATATTGTCCATCCTCTGCCATCTCTCCATCTTCGCTTTGTACTCGAAGCTTCGTCGCTCCAGCTGCTAGACGTATACCTAGCTCATGTGTACTCATCATGCATCTTCCAAGTGATCATGGTTCTGTTATTCTCTGTATGGTGTGTCAGTTGTGATTAAAAAGTGTTGGGAGTTTTTACAGTTCGTTTTATTCAGATTTGTTGTAATAAGCTTTTATTACTTGTATAAGTGGATATTTGAATTGAACGTGTTAAAATTCTTTCTAATTGAGTTCTAACATTATTTTGAATTAAAAGTCCGTAGTTTGATACTAACTTCAAGTACTCCGAATCAACCAATCGTAAAGGTTCTAAATTTTCGTATAAAATTAGAGTTTTATCTATCTGTACAGAACGTTCAGCTATTTTTACCTGAACCGAACCCTTAACTACTATGTGTGTATGTCATAATTTGTAAGTTAATGAGAATGGCAGGAAGTAATACAGCAAGTATACACATATGCCCCTCAGACACTTCCCAATTTAGTCAACGGAAAACTTCATTTTGATTTGCTATGAAATTTGATGATCGGTCAAAACGTGCAACAGATAAATTGGAAGATTAAGATCCATCAATGCCAAAATGCATGTGGAAACATACACAAAATTAACTCTTACTGTACTATATATACACAATGGAAAGTCAACTATCAAAAACTAGCTAGTTTTCTAGCATAGTAACCCATAACAGAATTAGCAAGGAACTGCAACAACCATCTCAAATTCAAAACATATAAACTCTGATATGTTTTTATTTCAAATCATGGATTCGAGATCTCATATGTATACTTTTTTTGAAAATAATTACAGAATAAAAACAACATCATCACAAAGAAAATGTGCCAGAAAGCAAATCTCCTATAAGCAATTGGTAGCAAGTGAATAAGAACACAAAAAAAGAAAACTGTATCTGTGAAAGAAAAGCATACTGCAACAAGAGCAGCAAGGCCTGTGATGACGTATAAAAAGGAGAGAGGTCAGTATCTGCATCGGTAAACAGCATACACACCTTGTTGGCGTTGGCGAGGAGGGGTACAGAGCATAAAGAGGACAAGAGCAAGGATGGCTGCAATCAGCAGTCCAGTAAGATTCAGACCATCATCATCATCGTTTGAACAGCACAACGTTCCCATCAAAACAACTGAAGATCTTCTAGTAATTTGTGTACTTTCTTCTGCAAAAATTTTGCAGATGAGCTCAAAACAATGTATAGGAGGATCCCCAGTATTTGTTTACTTGTTCAGCATCAATCCCACTAAGTCATTTTTAATGTTCTGGATTGACTATGACTTATCTATAGGTAATACAAAAATCCATTAACTAGATAAAAGAAGGACGAATAAGGCAAATACAAAAACATATAACAATAAGAAACGGTTTCATAGACACAGTCATACTTCTCAAATCTCAAGGACTCGTTCCGAAGCATCATATACATTAGAAATATGTAACAAGAGGCAAGAGTATGTTAGGACATCTTAATCATCCATAATATTGTAAGAGAATAATCCTTTAATAATTATCAATAGGACAATCAAGTTGGTTGATTGTTTAGTTTTCTTAATTTTAATAAACACAATTGCGAGAATTTTGACTAAATCAGCACTACATCTGATTTTATATCATATTTTGTCGGACTACAGCAAATGGGAACATCTTATATGACTGCTTCTGCTAAGACTGGAGATGTATTAAGTTACAACTAACAGTCCTATGCTATGTAATAACACATAGGCTTAACAGCTTACAAAATCCGTAAATTTCTAACACGTGATGTCCAACACGCTTTCTAAAGATCAAATAAAAAAAAGTATAAGACTCGGGTAGCAGCTAACAGAAGACCAAATGAGTAGTGTTGGTAGATCAACTTACTGACTTGCCTCGTGAAATTCCATCTCCATCTTTGATAGATGATGTCTCTTAGTAACAAACAAAGCCAGTCCACTAATCACAAACCCCAAGAAAATCACCAAAACTAGCGTACTTTGGTTCCCATTCTATCTCCTTCCGAGTCTTTGTATTGTTTAACTTCTTACCAGAAGGACCGGCAGTGCCTAAGAATATACATTTTGAAAAAATATGCATTGAGCAAAATTTCCAGCTAGGCAAACAGAAGCAGATTACGCATAATCCTCCTTTTGAAAATGTTGGGGGCTACACAATGAGAGCTTACCAGTAAACCCAACAAAAGTGTTGCTGAATTTACCACTTCCATCAACTAAATTCATCACTTCCTGCCTGCACGAAAAAGATATGTTCTGTTAGGAATTTCATGAAATTATTACACAGATAAATGAGCATAATTATATCTAAGGGGTTTGAGATAGAAAGAGAAAGGATATCTCTGTACTAAAATTCATGTTCTGTTATGTACTGACTGATGGCAAAAATGTCAACCCAGTCAATTCATTCAGATAAATGGGTCAGGGTACTCAGACTCACACATTTTACTGTTTACGAACTCGTTGGATACCTTGAAAGTGGGTTATTGTCACAGCCTAAGAATATCCTGCTGCGAAGATTTTTCTTCAGTAATGCAACTGACAGTGAAGCCGCATCCTGCATAGATATTTGAAGCTTTGCGTGATCATCCAAAATGAGATGAAACTTTACAATCAGGATCAAAACCATGAAAGTAGGAACCATAAAAAAAACATGAAAGTAGAAGAGACTCAAGGTCAAGAGAGGGTTTATTTTTGGAACAATCTTCACCTCGTAGTGTATTAGATTGAGGATATGATCTGGACTAGCCTCAACAGTCCCTTTCTTCAACCAATAAGTATGTGCGCCTCTATCCTCTTTGTATGGGAAGTCAAGATTAACAAAATTTCCAGCAGTTACCAAACAGGTATCAAAAACTTAACCAGCAGTCTCAATTAAGGATATATAAAGTCCTGCCAATCTAAGTACACAGCCGCCAGCTTCCACCACAATTATTTCTGCCTTTAAGAGGACATCTGTCTTGGGACTCTTTCCCATTGGTACTACTGCACTGTCCTATAACAAAGTGTGCAATTTAGTAAGTCTGCAAGCAATAATTGGTATTTGTTACAAGTTACTTCCTTTCCTCTATACATTTTGGTATAAACCAGTCCTTATGGTGCAACTATTGTCGAGTTAACCCTATAAGGGAAATGTGATTGATATCTGCCATGCGGGCTGCGGCACATGTCTTATGTCTACCAGTTGAAAGTGGGTGTTATGTTATGTTAAGTGTACAACCTCATCACATGTGCCATTGTCATCGCAGTCGTATGGTGCAGAGCTTGATGTAAACAATAAGGAACCTTCTCCGCTCCAGTTTGACAAAGCCAATCTAAATATCATGTATTCCAAATAAGCCATAATAGTATCAAGCATTCAAAATCAAGTTGAATTAGTCTTGCCCTTGCCAGTCGAATACATGATAACCAGGTGCAAAAAAAAAACATAACATCAGAAAAAGGAGCTGTTAGAACAATTTAATTTAAACATACCTCACATCACCAGGATAATCTGGTGTTCGAGATGGAGGAGCACAGAATATAACATATGGAAATTTGTGAATCAGTTCCATCCCTCTAATAACGGGTTTTATCCCGATTTTGACTAATTCTTCATGATGGTCTGCAGTCATTGTCTGCCCAACAATTTGACTTTCTGGATACTCCTGGAGGAAAAAGAACCAAAGCTAAAGTAACATCAAATGCACATGCAGGCATTTGAGAAAAAGATGACGCCTAACAAGTCATTTCTGTGTTAGCTCGAAGATTTAACATTCGCTCGTCACATTTACATTTCATGTCAACAGCAAGGGGCTAGAGTGATATAAATAGCCCCTAAGTTACCTTCTTCCATTCCTCAGCTACTAGCCTGCCGAGGACACCAGGTCCAACAATCAGCAGATCATGTAGTGCGATACAACCAGAAGATCGCTTCTCCATTTCATCACTTGGCGTCCCTTCAGCTGCAAATCATCATAAAAAAAAACAAATAAAACATCAGAACTTGCGACACCACCAAAGTCCAAATCCGTGCTCAATATGACTAGATCTCAACAATATAACCACGCAGCAGGGACGCAACCGCTTAAGAAGAGGGTAAAGAGACGAACCGAGTGAAGACGACGCCAAGACACAGCGACGCACAACCATTGGAGCCCACGTGAATGCACGTCGAGTATAATGAAGCCTAGGGCTTCCAGCGAGTAATATCTCCGGAAAAATGCGACTGGAGCTCAGCCGCGGCGAATAGACGGGCCGCGACACGGCGGCGGAGGCTGCATCGAACCAGTAAATCGATGCCATTCGAGATAAAGTTGGATGATCGAGACGAAGTGTAAATATAATTTTTATTTCTAAATTGATATTAAATAATTTGTCAAGATAAGATTATTTATGATGTCATGTACATGACAGCATATAGAACAACCTTGGCCCTGTAAATGTCTGCAAACCCAGGCAATACAATGGAGGTGTCTTTCACCATTTGGCATAATATATAAATACTCAACAGAAATAGAACTCCTCCCAGATGTTTGGATAAATAACATTAGTGTCGGACCATGGCGGAGAAATCTGATGTCAAGAACAAGGGCTGTGTACTGGTGTTATTAGGAGATGAGGTGATTATTCGCACGATATGTTGGAGGCGAAGCTGCTGAGACAAACTGCGAAAGCTTGGAAAGCTGAGATGGGGAATCTGTAATCCATGGTGAATAGATCTTTCCCGATTTTTCCAAACTGCACAAAGGTCCGTTCCTTGTACTTGTCAATAAGAGGAACAACAGTAGGGGGAAATGTGGGTTGATATGGTTCGATAGCCACTAGCTGGAAGTTCTTTACTGAAGCAATGGTGACCCTGCCATGGAAGTTTAAGCACCAGCATTGCAGCTGGCCATGCCACCTTGGAGACTTGCTCATTAGCACTAGAGCTTCGTCTTTAGAATTGTCTAGTGATGTTTTAATGTTGCTTGATTTTGAACGGCCAAAGATTGTGGACGGAGATTGATTCAGATGCCTGCTGGAGAATTCAGTCTGGGTTGGAGCTTCACCTCCCCGTTCGATGGAGGAGGATGGAAGGGTATCAAAGACACAGCGCATCTTCCTAGGGCCCCTGGATCAGTAAAACCAACTTGAAGTCAAGACTAGGAAGGTTGAAAACAGTAGTTTAAGTGGATGTAGTTTGAAGTAGCAGAAAAAATGATAATGATCTGCTGTGGCCAAACGACATTAACTCTAACAAGTCGAACCTGATTTAACTGTTGTGTGAGATTGTATATCAGATTTGTATGCACCTAGGGATGTTTGATGAGTTGCATGCGGCATAAATGAGCATACCTGCCACCAAGCGAATTCGAATCATACGAGATCTGAGCCACCGAATAGCTGCCTACTGAAACCCTGGGGGAGATTTGTCTCAAAGCCGACCTAGTAGAGCTGCTTTTTGTAACCTTGGCTCCAGTATATGGCGGCTGTGCATCTAAAATTGTGAACTTTGATCCGAAGAAGTTTGCCCTTTTCATGACACGAAAACCATTTACGAATATCAGCCTGGAAAAAGAAAGAAAACAACTTGCTTAGCCATAATGCATACCTCAATTTCCCAATGAAGGTTTCACACTTCTTCATATTTTCTTCTGCACGAAGAGAAATAATATATTCCGTGCTTGTCCCCCTCCGGCACCTCCGAGCAGATAGAAGGTACTTCCCATTTTCAACCATTGCTGTCCATGAGACGAGATAAATATGAAATCCAAAATTTGCATGAAAGCCCTTAAGATTTCACCCACTACTGCATCATTTTTTAAACTTTTGAATATCTTCTGATCTCGTTGAGAAGTGTCAAGTTGGTACTGAATCACAGTGAGACAGAAATGGTAATATGATTTATGCCTGAAAGTAGCAGCAAAGTCTCACCACTGGTTAAACTAAGATAGAGATGGTATGTTTGGTCGTTTCGGTTCCTCTTTATGTAACACTGGATAAGAGACTCCCTTGGCCCAGGCTGCAAATGACCAAGACAAACAGCAATAAGAAAGTGTTAGGCAGCATGTCAATATGTTTCACTAATTAAAGATCAATAAGCAGACTTCAAGTTCTATGCTAGGGATGCTGAAGCATGTGGATACATCAGAGAGCCCCGAATACACTCAAGTAGTCAAGTTCTCTGCTTTCTCACATATATGATCAATTTCTTTATCTAACTTGGAGAAATGAAGCTGAGAAGTTATTACAGAATGAAAATAATGTCAAAAATACAATGACGTACTTAAACTGCATAAATCATGAAGACAAACGCTAATTGAAAAAACAGTGAACTCGAAAGATACTTAGTTACCAGATTACAAGTAGTCTTTCCAAAACATACCCATCCCACCACATGGACTCAAATGTCAAATGCTGAGTAAACTTGCTATATTCACACAAAACCACCAATATATTTTAAAGATTTTTTGACATGTTAATCTACTGAAATCGGCATGTGCCATCATTAGACACTAAAGCCAAATCTAGTAAAGAAAGAGTCCACTTTCCATCACCTTGCCAAGCAAAATTCAAACTGCATCATCAGGAAATGTTTGAATCTTTTTGAAGATACTAACATACAGAAAATGTGTCAAACCTGAGGATAACAGCATCTACGAACACGATATTAAAAATCCTAAAACTTATCATAAATAAAGAAATGCCATAACATCATCACACAAATAAAAATTTGAATTTAATCACAAGTGCAAATGAGTACATGCCTGCTTCAAGCTGATTGGGAAAGTGAGAATTCCAGAAATATCTGGAGTCTTAACAAGCTCCTTCGTCAAGCGTCTCCAACTTGAACACACTCCAGCGCACGCCACCACGCTCCGCCGCTTAGGCCACGACCTCTCCGAAGCCTCGATTCTCGAAATGACCTCTCTCAGCAACTCCTCCGGCAAGTCCGCCCAACTTCGCTGATCCGAATCAGCCGCTGAGTCGTCCTGTACCACTCGGTGCGAGCGCGGCCTAATCTCCCGAATTATCGTCCTCAGTGACATCATCGGATACGTCAGCTTCGAATTGCCGTCGGTGGCAGATTAGTAAATTGTTGAAATGCGATGAAAATCGGAGACGAGAGTGAGAGTGAGAGTGTGATCGGAGAAATCAGCCATGTAGAATTTCTGGATTGGAGAGATTGGTGAGAGGAATCAGAAAACTCCACATCTCGATTTTATTTATCATTTTCTAGTAAAATGATTTATTTCTTTTTGTCAATATATCGTGCAGTGTATTTTCATTGATTAAATGTTTGTCGAGATAGAAATTATATCTTATGAAAATTAATTTTCATTGAAAAGTATTTTTTTTTTGAAACGTTTGTGCGCATTAATATTAAGAAAAATGAGAATATATATATTTGATAATATCGTACAGTATAAAGTATATTTTTGGTGTAAAATATAAAATTCGTTAAAATTAGATTATAATTCGTCGTCGAGAAATTAAAAGTACCACATAATTCGTCACGGATAATTTATAATTTGTTATCGAGAAATTAACCATAAATGAGATTCTATACGAAATCTCATCCGTCCAAATCAATGACTGTAATTGATTTGTATTTTTTTTATAAAAATACTCCTATAACATTTGAACAGATATTTTTCTTTGCTAAATATTAAAGAGTTTGGTTGGACAAGCGGTCCAGGTTGGGAGCCATTTGAAAGCTACCTACCGATCATATGTCGTAATCACGTAATGAATAGTGTTGAGGTGTCACTATTCCAAATGCAGACTCATTCTATTCTTCAAGACCAATTCAGTGGCGATTTTGTCGAGTTTTTTTATTTTGTCTTTTATTATATCCCTTATTTTACTATTTTTATATCTAATTTCATTCACCAGAAATTCAAACTATGTTAGTTTTAATAATTTGATTCTTTTTTTTGATTAAGAGAAGTGTCAATACAGGAAATAAACTGTCACCCGAAGGGGCACCTCTCCTAAAAAGTGCACGATCAAACAGAAACTGTTCTGGTCGGACCGACCGCAGTGGCCGACACTACAACAACGGGTTACGAACCGTCGTGCTCTTTGAGATAAGCAGGAGACGCGCTCCTGAAACGAAAAAACTACAACACTAAAAAGCTCAGACCGATAGTCGGCTGAGATAAACAGTTCAGACCGAAAACCCGGCTGAGAGAAAGACTACACTACCTATCTAAACTAACCTAAAATTAACTAAAACTAAACTAACAACCAAAACGATCACCGGCGTGCCAACCGGAAGCTTCAAAGTCGGACCGAGCCGATAGCCCAACCGCCGAAGTCGGACCGAGCCGATAGCCCAACCGCCGAACCATTCGCCACCGCAACAGGAGCTCCACCCTTCATCACCCGACTCCTCCAACACACCAACCGACGAGCTCCTCCGACCATCAACACACAACATCCTCCAAGCCGGCGCCGACAACCCAATCACCCATAACCCATCCACAGGGCCGGCTCTAATGAGAGGCTACTGAAGCAATGGCTTCAGGCCACAATTTTTTTTTAAGGTTTTATTACTTATTTTGAGTTGTAATAGACCCATTTTGATGTAAAAAAAAAGAATACAATTTAATGAAAAAGGCCTCATTTAATTAAAAAAGAATATTTTCAAGATTCAAAAAGGCCTCAGAATTTTAAAACAATGGTTTATAAGGCCCATAATCTTATTTTTGCTTCAGGACCCATATGGCTAGGGACGGGCCTGCCCATCCATCACCACCACAGCCACTACAACTCGATCCAGCCGACGCCGCCACAAATCAGCCACAGGAGCCCTCCAACCGCCTACCCCGCCACAATCGCCGAACCAAAAGAGAAGGAAACCCGCCGAGCCGAGCGGACAGCGAGCCAGAGGAAACCCACGCCACCATCATGCCATCAGCAGCCAAAATCCGGACAATAGGATAATTATTATTATTATTATTGGAACATATTTGTTGGGTAATCGATACCGATAATCAAAGTTGATTCGGTGCCATCTCAAACTTTTTTCAGCCCAATAGGATATGTTTCCCTGTATAAATACGTGTTCAATATTGTTGCTCCAGACATAGTTACAATTTGTGGCGAAATGGAAAATAAATCCTTAGGCCTAATTCCTTTTCTTTTTTTTTATTAATGCTTACACGATCATGACAAAATTTTTTTTTTTTGATAGTTGTCATGAAAAGGCTTACAGGAAAGAGTGAAAACTGGACACCAATATAAATGAAAGAAATAACATCCAGTTCGGAGCAGGATAATTTGACAGGTTTGGCTCATCTAGCGTCCGCTAGCAATAATAACTGCACAATTGTCTTTCCGTCATCGAGCAATTGGATCTCCCCTGGCGACAAACAAGCACCGGGGAACTACACTAACTAAGAGAATACAAACTCAGTCCGCAACGGCTGAGATTACAACCCTCTTAAGCGGAGAACACTTAGAGGGACTATAAACACAAAAACACATGGAATAAGTACACCGTCTACACAAATATGTACACAGTCTCCCCAACTGTCGCCCCTCCACCAGCCCGATGGAGCCGCAGCAGTACCAAACCAACGCCATCTCAGCACTAGAACCAGCCGGAGAGTGGAACGAGTGACAAGCGGCCAAGCCAGAACGAAAGTCGAGAAGGGTAGGGGAGGAATCGTATCCGGTTCTGCACAGCAAAATGCTGCCAGCACCAAACACAGTCGTTTTGTTGTTTGACCAAATTGAAAATACTAGAATGCCCTTGTTTAGAAAAGAAAAAAAAAGCTTGACTGTGTCTGCTCCTGTCAGTTGCAGATGGCGAGAGTTTTCGATTTTCAAAGTGTCCATAGCAATTAACTATGACCCAACGATTTTAGGGTTTTGAAATGAATCTCACCTTTGAACGCAAACATTCTGCTCTTCCTTCTCAATCATTCTCTGGTTGCAAATTCTAGGGTTTATTGGAAAAAAGTTACTGGTAGCTTAGCAGCATCAACAATGGCTTCAAAATCGTCATCACCAATCCAGCAAATTCGCAGATCGAGCATGGTCATTGTTTCGTTAGCCGTCTGTGCTTTAACGGATCCGGACAATACCATTAATCTCTGATCTTTTTACTCTTGCAAACAAGGGCATTCTAGTATTTTCAATTTGGTTAAACAACAAAACGACTGTGTTTGGTGCTGGCAGCATTTTGCTGTGCAGCACCGGATACGATTCCGATAGGGGAAGCGCGGCCGTGAAAACGGTCAAAAACAGTCCTAGCACCGCCGGTGGACTGAACGACAACTCAACTAGAAAAAGCTGGAAACTTATGGAAAAGCGGTTTTTATAGTCGGCGTATCCTTGAGGTGCAGTGCAACATGCTAAGACCAGGTCCATGACGAGGATGATGTTGTCGTTAACTCAATGTGGACATTATCCCTACATGCAGCAACATTGGATGCCAAAGAGACAACCTCTCGTGGCTGATTTAATTATGTGTTGTTCATTTTACTTTATCCAACAACAACAAAAATGCCATTTCGTTCTAAATTTAATAATTGACAACAATACTTCGAAATTCAATATGCGGATATATGTACCAAATGACTTTATGATCATATCGAGTAATAGAGCTTCATAATATATATACTATGCATTGAAATATTAAGAATTCGTTATATTGTACCCCTTCATCAAACAAAAATTCACAACAATATTATTTTCACCAAAGATGCAGTGCAGTACTTCAGTTGAAATAAAATAAACTAAAATAGCTTTAAATTATTTATCTCCCTTACATTTATACTACATATATTTATGTCTTACGAGTTACTAGTTACTACCAAATTCTTTATTTCTAAATATTTCAGATAGATTCGATTTGGTACTTTTTGTAGATGTTGATTTGTAGCATGCGTGGGGAGAGTTGTCGTCATGATTATTGCCAATAACTCGGCTTAATAATGCTGTCGTCGACATGGACCAGACCACGACCAAAGTGGAATATCCCCACTTTAATATCCATATTTTTAAATTAACTTATTAAATTTATAAATAAAATTATAATTTGATTAATTATTAGTAGCATATGATTTTCTTGTATTCCATTCATTGTTAAAAAATCGTATGAACTACGTATAATAGTAAATGGCTGGTAAATAAAATGAAATCCTACACTAGTATTTTTTTTGTTTCTTTTCCTTTTTTAAAGGGTCGGCTAAGCGGGCCAAGGCTCAGGTATTTACCGTCAAATACGACGTCGTTAAGTCGAGATCCCGCATATAAATATTCGGCGCACTGAAGACTGAACCGACCTTCATTTGTCACTCCGGCATTTCCGCTTTGGTTACTTTTTGTTCCTTTTCCCGCTGAGTTCAAACGCAAGCCCTCGCTTTCAACTCTCCGAATTCCAGCATCGGATTTTTTTTGACGAAGCTGTCGAAATCTGAAGCCTCGTGATTTTTTCTAGCTGTTTTGTCATCAGTATTGTTGAATTTGGTCGGCGAATTTAACTTCTGGAGCTCCGGTACGGTTGATCAGCCAAAATTGAGGTCCGGAAATGAGATCTGGATGCTTTTTTGGAGCTGTTTCGTTTGATCCGGAGAGCGTTGCTACTGCCTGCTATATCTCACTGGTTAGTTTTGCTAGGTCTTGGGCTTGGAATTTAAGCTGCTGCTGTTGTAGCTGGAGTTGAGCTTGGAGCATGAAATTTATTTTATTTTTAAATTTGTTGCATGGTGTGAAGAGATTGGCCTTGTAGTTTTGTATCTAAGTATTTGGTATATGGATTCCTGGTGGGTTTTTTTAATACCACTTTAAGATGACTGGTGAATGGTGATTACTCCCTAATGATGATGATCTGACTTCCAGATTTACTATTTGGATTAGGTGTTTCGAAGATCGCAGTCCATTGTGGAGGAATTTTACTGAGGAGCTCAAGCAACTTGACAGAGTGTGAACTAAACGGGAGTGTGGATTTGGAAATGGAAATGGTATCTGCATCTGATCATGCTTCAGTAGTTTCAATGAATCTGTTTGTTGCGCTTTTATGTGCCTGCATTGTGATTGGCCATTTACTGGAAGAGAGCCGATGGATGAACGAGTCGACTACTGCTCTTCTCATTGTGAGTTTTTTATACGACGTTATGCTTGTTTGTATTGTGATTGTTTTACCTTCTTTTTTTCCCCTAAAGGATGTTAAATGAAGTTTGGCTGGCTGGTTCAAGGGTCTTGGCACAGGTGTGATAATTTTGTGGACAAGTAATGGAAAGAGCTCGCATCTGTTGCAGTTCAGTGAGGATCTGTTCTTCATTTATCTCCTTCCACCTATCATTTTCAATGCTGGGTATGTTGGAATATATATGGACTTCAAATTATGATGTGCTATATTGGCTGTACTAACTGTTGACCGAAAGACGCTGATGTTATCAGGTTTCAGGTGAAAAAGAAACAGTTTTTTCGTAACTTCATGACCATTATGTTGTTTGGAGCAGTCGGTACTCTCATTTCCTTCAGCGTGGTATCATTGGGTAATCTTCCACTTCTCACATTTACTTAGCAAAAGCTGTCATAGTTTGGCTCTTCAGAGACAGGCTTACCGGTTCATCTACATTATTAAACAGCTGCAAGTTGCAGTTGTCTTCTGCTATCTTTTTTTTTTCTTTCCGTTAATTAACCATTCCGTTACTAAGCTACTTTCTTGACGTTAAATGTAAACATAGTCTAAACTTGTATTGTATTACTTATAAGGTGCCATGCATTTCTTCAAGAAATGGAATATTGGTTCGCTTAAGATAGGAGACTATCTTGGTACGTCCTTCTGGCCTCACTCTTAACTATTTTTAACGTCTTTTAATCCTCATATGAAGAGTAACAAATCTATTATTTATGATTCAGCTATTGGAGCAATATTCTCTGCAACGGATTCCGTCTGCACCTTACAGGTAGACACGTGCCTCCAAAAGAAATTCCCCAAAATGTTATGGATACTAATTTCAAAAGCCAACCAACGTCTTTAATGGCGCAGGTTCTTAATCAGGACGAGACACCTTTGCTGTATAGTTTGGTATTTGGAGAAGGTGTAGTGAATGATGCCACGTCAGTGGTCTTATTCAATGCTATCCAGAATTTCGACCTGTCCCATATTGACTCGACTGTGGCTTTGCATTTGTTCGGGAACTTTATGTATTTATTTATCGCCAGCACAATGCTGGGACTTTTGGTAAGTCAGTATCCTTATTTCTGTAGACTATAGGCATGTAATCAGTGATTCCACATATAAGTTTTTGGATTGATTTTCAGGCTGGACTCCTTAGCGCGTACATTATAAAGACTCTCTACTTTGGCAGGTCTGTAAACATTCAAAAGTGTTCAAACTGTTTTATATATGGGAAACAACTCACTTTGACTTTTGCAGGCATTCTACGGACAGGGAGGTTGCTCTTATGATACTCATGGCGTACCTTTCATATGTCCTGGCCGAAGTATGCTCTATTCCACATCACCTCTCTATCAAGACAACGTACATGTACTCTAATATTTCCAGCAGTAATATTTCAGAATGTAACAAAGCCTTTGTTTTGCAGCTCTTTTATTTGAGCTCCATTCTCACCGTCTTCTTTTGCGGGATCGTCATGTCTCACTATACATGGCACAACGTGACAGAAAGTTCACGAGTGACAACTAAGTATGTCTAACTTTTTGAAGCATTCTGAGAGTCAGTGAAAGATTTTCATTGAATCTCTTTACTGACATTTTTGTTATATACTAAACTTCTTACAGGCATACATTTGCAACATTGTCGTTTGTTGCTGAGATCTTCATCTTTTTGTATGTTGGCATGGATGCTTTAGATATTGAAAAGTGGAGACTGGTTAGTGACAGGTATAAAGAATAAGCCCGGGTGATGATCATTTTCATTTGTATTCCACTCCGTAAGTTTGGAATTATTGATGTTGACATGTTTTTCTAGCCCGGGAAAATCAATTGGAGTGAGCTCGATATTGTTGGCACTGGTTCTTGCAGGGAGAGCAGCCTTTGTGTTTCCATTATCTTTCCTTTCGAATTTGACAAAGAAATCTCCAGATAGGCTAACAATGAACCAGCAAGTAAGCGATTCTCTCAACAACAACAAAAAAAAAACTACAATCCGATGCTTTTATTTCAGCAATGAAAAGGTCGATTAGTCTGACAATTTACTCATGGTTGAACAGGTTACAATTTGGTGGGCTGGTCTTATGCGTGGCTCTGTTTCCATGGCACTTGCCTATAATCAGGTACCTTCAGACGGTCGTCCATAATAAGAAACGGTCGTCTTTGCTACCATGCAATACGAGTTTACATATTCGAGCCTCAGCTTGAGGTCAATACTCCAAACTGCCCACCCATTTTCTCCCTTTTTATCCGTGCAGTTTACTAGTTCAGGGCATACCAAACTGCACGAGAGCGCACTCATGATCACAAGCACCATTACAGTTGTGCTCTTCAGCACCATGGTACGACTCTATAGCTAATATGCAAATTCAACTTTCAAAGTTTAGGAAAAGGCCATTCTATATATTATCTATGCCTCATATCACTCTTTCAATTCTGCTGTTCAGGTCTTCGGCCTGATGACCAAACCATTGGTGAGACTGTTGCTTCCTGCCCCAAAACACTTAGCCAGCATGGCCGTTTCCGAACCAGCCTCCACAAAGTCCTTCGCACTGCCCCTTCTAGACAAACAGGATTCGGAAGCTGATATCTACACTCCAGCAAAGCCAACCAGTTTCCGTATGCTACTTAACACCCCCTCCCATGTCCACTACTATTGGCGCAAGTTCGATAACGCCTTCATGCGCCCTATGTTCGGCGGACGAGGCTTCGTTCCTTTCGTCCCTGGCTCCCCCATTGAGCCCTCCCTCACCCAATGGCACTGAGATTAACATTAACAGCCACAACTTTCTCCTTCTTTTTTGTAGTTGATGTAGTTTGCTATTGTGTTGTTAGGCTCGTCTCTGTTTTTATAGTGTGGTTATTTATGGCCCTTTTTTTGATAGTGTAATTTTCATGACGTTAAAATTATATAGTTTTCTTGGTTTTTTTTTTTTTTGCTTGGTAGTTTTAAAGCAGAAAGTTTTAATTTTATTTTTCAATATAACATTTTAAATTACATTATTTTATTAAATCCTACTTAAAAATTAGATAATATTATAAAATGTTGGGCTAGTCGGGCCTGAGCCCGGAAGGAACCTGGTAGAGGCTCATTCCGCGTTAGCCAAACTCCGTCCCCTATTTTCCACCCTAACCTAATCTAGCCGGCTACGTACTCTTATCCCTGTATCCAAACATCACCACTCGATACAAACAAGGCGAAACAGATCAGCAGCAACTCACCCACTATAAAGCCCCGCTTCATCTTCAATTCACCACGCTCTTCGTGCTCTCCGTTCCTATCGTCTCTAATCCCTCTCTCAGATCTGCGCTCCGTTACGTTCATCTCCGATTGCAATCAATGGCTTCCATCACCGCCCCTTCCATCTCGTTTACGACTCTCTCTTTCAAGCAGAGCCAGGTACGACGTACGCGCACTGCCTTTAGATCTGCTGTTGTGTAGTTTTGTCGCCATTTTGGGTCCGATTTGGCAATTGATGTTGTTTCGATGCGTTTATAGGTGGCGACGAGGTTCTCTGGCGTGTCTGTATCCGTTAAGGGAAGAAACTTCCCGTCGCTCACCGCCCAGAATTTGAAGATCTCATGTGCGGTACGTTGTTTCTAATCTGATGAAAAATTGACGGTTTCTGGTTTGATGTTGAGAGAATTGAAATCGAGAGAAAGTGAAGTTTAGTGTACCTGCATTTGATACCAGATTCAGCTTGTTAGTTTGATATTATTCTGATGTTTATATTTCTGGAAGCTGAGTAAGCTTCTTTATTTTGTTCATTTCAGTAATTGAGAATTGCGTAACATGACTTGAATTACCATTTTAGAGTTGAGATATGAGCTGAGTTCTTCAACATTAGTTTGGTTGAAATGTTCTGGTTTGATAATGCTTTGGTGTGAACTATTGAGATGAAGCAAGCACTATCATATGTGTTCGATGGAGGTTCTTCTGTTTTTTTTATACCTGGAAGTGGAGTGAGCTTATTTATTTATTATTTTCATTTCAATAATTGAGAATTGTGAGACATCACTTAAATTACCGTTTTAGAGTTTAGGGAGAATGAGCTGAGTAGTGAGTATTTCAAAGTTAGTTTGATTGAAATGTTCCTTTCCAGTGGGAATGTGTGAATTACTTTTCTAAAGCAAGCGCTATCTTACAATGTGTGACAGGCCAAACCCGAGACGGTGGACAAAGTGTGTGACATTGTGAAGAAGCAATTGGCACTACCTGCAGATACACCAGTCACTGGTGAATCCAAGTTTGCCGCGCTTGGTGCTGACTCATTGGACACGGTAATATACTCTCCTGAAACTTGAATATTTTGCTACTAAAACGATGTTTATGTAGCCATTGGTGGTGGTGTTGTTATTGTTTGATTTGCAGGTTGAAATTGTTATGGGTCTAGAGGAGGAGTTTGGTATCAGCGTAGAAGAAGAGAGTGCCCAGACCATTGCGACCGTGCAAGATGCTGCTGACATGATTGAGAAGCTCCTTGAGAAGTAATGAACTTTAAAGTTTGAGCGTACATTGGTGGCGTTGAAGCTTCAGAGATATTCCAGGCGTATGATAATGTATAACCTATCTGGGTTTTTCATGTTTGTTATGAAGCTCTGATCCTGTATGCTCTTTTAGCCTTTATTTATCCAAGTATTATTGAAACCCTTATTTTCCGCATCTTCTTAAGGCCTTGCAATTGTTTCTCATCTACTGAGATATGAATATGCAGCATGCTGTTTGTTACATACAGCATGCAGCAGTATCTTTGGCTAGTTGCATGCTCAAACGAGAATGCAAAGCACATGAAGAATTGCCTAATAATGGTCTATTTGGAGATAGTTTCCGCTCTTCCTTTTCAGCTGGTTGGTCTTTCAAGAATTGTGGTTTCCTCTTGTTCGGGCGCAACATGAAAAAGTAAAAGCAGTTCATGATTCATGGGGGCATTCCGAGAATTGAACTCGGGACCTCTCGCACCCTAAGCGAGAATCATACCACTAGACCAAATGCCCATCGTTGTATGAAAAAGGTCATTTGCGTTTGTGACTTTATATCTCGCACGCAATATCAACTGCGAGTTTGCACTTGCAGCACATGCCTTGCGAACGAGCGATTTGAAAAAAAGGACTTAATATAAAGTGTTATACATTGCTTATCAAAAAAAAAAAAAGTGTTATACATTTAAATTAAATGAAATAGAAATACCGAGCTTTACCCATTCATGAAACTCATGTCTTCTCTCATCAAAAAAAGAAAAGAAAAAAGAAACTCATGTTTTCTGTGTCTTAATGGGCTCAAATGGCAATGAAGCCCAACAGCCGAGAAGAGAGTTGACTCGGTTGGCTCGAAGCAGGAGCGGAGAACGATGATGATGCTTCACTGCTGAAAGCTGAATCAGATTCCCATCAAACGTGATCAATCGGAGTCATCATCGTGCGCAATCCGAATCGATTTCGAGGTATAGGAAGCCAATTTCATTCTGGATTTATTCTTAAAAAAAAGCTGCTTTAGATTGATTCGATGCGTAATTTTGTTTAAAGAGGTGCTGGATTGAGTATATGGCGAGCGTTGTGGATGCGGTCGGCGATCCGATCCCTACTTCCGCGGTGATGATGGCGTCGTCGAAGCACATAGGGATGCGATGCTTCCAGGAGAATGTTGAGTTTTTGAAATGCAAGAAAAAGGACGCTAATCCGGAAAAGTGCCTTGATAAAGGGCAGCAAGTCACTCGCTGCGTCCTCAGTCTGTAAGCTTTAAATATTAATTTTTTTATATATTTTAGTTTCTTAAGGATTTGAGATCATTTTGATCTGTAGTTGGCCACTGAGAATGGAGATATCAAATTTACCGAGTGTTTCGCCGTTTGATTACGATGTTTATTTTGGAGATGGTTGTGATTAAGTGGTGTTAGAGTTGTGCATGTATAAATTTATAGTCTAGTTCTCGTGTTTCAAGTTGCTACGGTGAGTTGGTGATTGAGGAATGGTGAAAGTGGAAGCTTTAGCCTTTAGCTATTGCTTTAAGGTGGGTAATCGGATAATTTTTGTGTTAGATTCTTCAGCGTTTAACTTATATGACGTAGAATTAGAGTTTGATTTGTAAATGTAAGGTGAAAGCTCAAAGCTATAACCGGAAACTTTACCAATCAACTAGCCAAACTGGATTTTACAGATGCAGCTCATTGTGTCTTGCTATGACATTTTATCATTTTCTGCTTTCTTGTACCATCTACATAATGTATGTCGAGAGCTTTATTAGCTAGTAAAGGTGGTGCTTGCTAACTTGCGCAGTGGTGTTTTAGTTGTTTTTGGTCTGTTGTAGAAAGGACTCATCGCCGTCTCCTCCCTGTGTCTGTTTTGTCTGCTTTTCAATCCTAATCTTGAATAAAAAAATTCCGATGTCTGTTTCTTTTGAATAATATGGATAAAATGATCTTCTTTTCGTTAGTACCTTCCACATGTATCAGAATGTTTGATCATATCGTTTGACTAATGAAACAGAGTTGAGAATATCCTCATCTTGATGTCTAGTAGTCCCTTGGTGGACTTCACTTGTCCTCCAACCCGCAAGCACAGCCATTCAGAAAGTCGGAAGTGGAACATTCATGGCCACTATATTTTCATCACTTCAATATTTTGTCTTTATATCTTTTGGAATATGCTGTAGCTGTAGTGCTCGTCATCATTTCAAGTGTGATTCTCGTTACGAGCAAGCCAAGCCGTCTTTTGCCCTCTTATCTAACTCCGTGTTCCTTTCACTTTCGCAGGTTGAAAGATCTGCACCAGAGGTGCACAAAGGAGATGGATGCATATGCCGGGTGCATGTACTATCACACAAATGAATTCGACATGTGCCGCAAAGAACAAGAAGTGTTCGAAAAGAGCTGCCCTTTGGAATGAGTTCAAAGACAGCATCCCCCAATAATAATGCAGCCAGCCAGCTACTCTTCTTTCCCAGCAGACAAAATCCAAGTTCAAATGCATTTTATACAGACATCTTCCGCTTGAACCAGTCTCTTATTCACGTTATTTAAACTCATAATTCACAGTCTCTTATTTCAGACTTAATTAAAGTCCCAAATCTCTATCCTCAACTATTTTTGACTTCGATTGTAATGGTGTATATTGAGAAAGTAATAGAATTATAATTGTGCAGGATGTTAAAAAAATACTTAAACTCCAAATTGGAATACTTTGCTACTTGAAATGAAATCATGTGATGAATTAGACTATATTTCATAATTTTCAATAAAATAATTTATTAACATTTCTTTTTTTTTGATAAACTTAAAGTAGCAAATATGAAGGTGATTGGTGATATATAGAACTATGAAAGCTAAAAATAATTTCAGCTAGGATCAGTTCCTACGAAAGTAAGCATGTGTGAATAGATAAGTAGTCTACTACTCCACTTGGTCTAACGAGAAATTATGACGGCCACCAAAATACAACACCAACCTGCACAGAAATTAGGCATGTAGAAGTGTAGCCTCACAAAAGGCCAAAAGTTGATTTCAACACATCATCAACACGGTCTGTCCCGGCAAAGAAACCAGTTGGAATCATACGAACAAGACGATCAGTCTAAACGATGTCGACTGAAAATAACCTGTACTAATATATACAGATTAATTTATTAACTATTCAATGCGAGATTAAAGTTGTTGAAATAAATAATGATGATAGAGATATGTAATAATTTAGACATTATATTACTTTCTGGTAGGGATCAATGTTGAAGTGTATTAATAAAAAAATTACGTTAATCACTTAAATTTATTTCTCAAAATCACATAAATAATTTTCCTTCTCAGTTAAATTTTTTTTTTTGATAGGCCTTCTCAGTTAATTTAGATAAGACTGTTATTCTAATACTTCCATTCCAATTTCCAAGTTGGCAAGTTGCCATAAATATCTTAAATCCGCATAATTAATTTATAATCATTTTATTAATATATTTGTAAGAACATGGACACGCGTCCGTCATATAAAAAAAAGCAGACAGCAATCATTCAAAAAATAAAAGCAAAAACGTTAGTGTTGTCATTATCTTTGGCATTTGACTTAATTGGACGCTCAAATGAGGTCGGATACTATTGGTGATGTCGTGTTGGTGTAATCTTAAATCTTTAGATCATTTTAAGGTTGATATTTAAAGGTGTAAAAAATAGTTTTTTACTTTTTTATTTTTTTGATGGATTTTAGTAGTGGGATACGTGTCGTCACCAAATAAATATGAAGAAAAAAAATTAATCTAATGATTAAGATTGAGACGGCACGACCTCACCAACATCGGTCGGGTCTCATTTGAGCGCTCGTCTGACTTACTAAATTTACATTTCTTAATTTCTTTCTCTTATTACAAAAATATTATTCCATTTTAGATTTTTACTAAATTCAGCGATCGAGCTTCTCGCTGTCGACGACGAGGCTGCGTGTCACCTCCCACCAACTGCTTCTGCTGCTGCTCCCAACCACAGCCACCAACCTTGACGTTCCTTTCCTTCTCCGTCAAAACCCTAACCACTCGACCAACCCAATTGATTTAGGAATTTGATGGAACCACCCTCACCGAATCGCCAGTCCCACAATCCCCAATCCCAATCGAAATCGCCATTGCAATCATCGCCTAGTGTTGCTGGAATGGATTTTGGATTCCCAGCGATGGACGAATCGGAGTCCACACCGCTCTTTGACTGGGGCGATTTGCTGGATTTCGCAATCGATGATGATATCGCGCTGCCTTTGCAATCGCCTTTCGGAGCGGATGAAGGTGTGGTGGTGAGTGAGGGGGTTGAAGAGAGTGCTGATCGGGTGAGAAAGCGAGACCCGAAGTTGACGTGTGAGAATTTCTTGGCGGGTAGAGTGCCTTGCGCTTGTCCGGAGATGGACGCGCTGCTGGCGGAGGAGGAGGAGTTGCGTGGGACGGGGAAGAAGCGGGCTAGAACGACTAGATCGGCGACGGTTACAGCGGTGGTGCTGAGGTGTCAGGTGCCTGGATGTGAGGTGGATATTAGTGAGCTGAAAGGGTATCATAAGAGGCATAAGGTGTGTTTGAAATGTGCTAATGCGAGTTTAATTGTGCTTGATGGGGAGAGTAAGAGATATTGTCAGCAATGCGGCAAGTAAGATTTGCTCACTCTCTTTGGATGACTGCTTAAGAATGCGCATTACTGTGCGTGTGAGTTTTTATCCTTCTCATCTACATTGGATGAATAAAAGGATCGATTTTGTTGTTGCGATTTATACCGAGAGCCAGCAAGTATTGAACTTGTTGAAGTGATGCTTTAGTCCTTCTCTTGTGGGCTTGTTTGCCATTGGATGTGTGTTATATAGCTTTTATTTTCTGTATTTTCACAACATGTATTTTGTTTCTTCAGGTTTCACGTCCTGTCCGATTTTGATGAAGGAAAGCGCAGTTGTCGTAGAAAATTGGAGATACATAATAACAGGAGGCGGCGAAAGCATACGAATGTGAAAGGATCAACCGCTGAGGAAAGTCAGGGGGGTCTGTTTGTTGAAGAAGCTGCTTGTGATATCGAAGCTGGCAAAGGTCTAAATACTTTAAACCTTTATTTAATACCTTCCACTTCTGGTTTCTTGGTAAATTTTGGATGAAACTCTTATAAAGTACAAACCTTTGTAGTTCTCAGATATTTTGACCAATACAACTTGATAATTTATGCAGTTTCATTCATGCAACAGATAGTGTAATATTGAAAGCCAACATAACTCCACATGTGGGTGCGGCATCCGAAGATGTGCATGTGGCAAATGTGAGCTCTACTTTCGGTTCCCAAGATACACGAAGTGATAGTCCTGGGTCAGATGAAACCAACATGGATGGAACCAAACACGGTCCTTCTTCGTCAAATGGTGATAATAAGAGTGCATTTTCATCAATGGTAAGTCACTGTTATACTTGGCTATTTTCCTTTCTTAATTTCCCTCTCAGTTACAGAATATATGTATCTGTTCACTTATCCTTAATTGATTACAGTGCCCGACAGGTCGCATATCATTTAAGCTCTACGACTGGAACCCAGCTGAATTCCCCCGACGACTTCGGCATCAAGTATTAAAGATTTTCTATTACAGTTTAGTATTACAAGATTGGCAATTAAAATTACATTCCTAGAGGAAGCAAGAATTAACTAATTGATTGCATTGTTTGGCTTTTCATCAGATCTTCCAGTGGTTGGCTAGCATGCCTGTCGAGTTGGAGGGGTACATTCGCCCTGGGTGTACAATCTTGACCGTGTTCCTCTCTATGCCAAAGTTCATGTGGGTTGAGGTATAATTATTCAGTTCGTATATCATTTATGCAGTGTCCTATATCTTCCATGTAAGCCTTTGGTGACGATCGATTCACTTATTGCATGTCGATATAGTTATTCAAAGATCCGGCTTCACAATTGCAAAACTTCATTTCTGCTCCCGGAATACTTCTCTCGCGGAAGGGCACAATACATGTTTATCTCGATAACATGAGATTTCTGATTCCAAGAGGTGAACTCCCTTTATTTTGAATTTTGAGAATTCAATTGTCACCATTGTGTGATTACAACTCTAATTTCCAATTTGCTATTGCACACCTCTATAGATGAAGTTTTTGCGAAGAAAGTCCTGACAGATGTGAAGGCCCCAAGGCTTCACTATGTTCATCCTACTTTTTTTGAAGCTGGGAAGCCAATGGAGTTTGTTGCTTGTGGAAGCAATCTACTTCAACCAAAATTCAGGTACATATTTATGTCTTGTTTTATACCATTTCATTCCCAAGGCATTTCATTGACTTTATAGCCGCCAACTATTTTCATAACTGGTACTTCGCAGTTTGCACCAGTGAATGTTTTACCAGTTTAGTTTGTGATGCAGGTTCCTTGTATCTTTTCAAGAGAAATATGTTGCAAGTGAAGTTTCCTTGTCATTATCGCCCGGTCAATCTGAAACGAAGTCCTGTAGTATTAACCATCAAAAATACAGTATATATGCCCCCTTATCTGATTCTAATGTTTTTGGCCCTGCATTTATCGAGGTATTTGATTTATAATTTCCTTTCATTAAATGCATCACCGATATTTATATATCTTGTTATTCAAATACTCCCTGCGGTTGTGCTAACTGTTTTCTTCTTTTGAAATGAAATTGGAAAACTTGATATCATATAGGCTTTAGTTGCCACTTGTTTTTCTCCTTTTACGAGTTGTAAAAAGAAATACAGACATGGATCAAGATATAAAAAAAAGTCGATACTTCGCGATAGAAGCAACTAAATTGGGCTACTGCATAAGGAAATAAAATGCGTTGTGTTTTATTGCTCAAAACTTGTTTGCCCCTTTTAATAATAATTTCATTGAGTTTCACCGTTAGAAGTTGTAGTTGTCATAACTGAAATGCAATCCTTTTGCAGGTGGAAAATCAGTTTGGGTTGTCAAATTATATTCCAGTTCTTGTCGCAGATGAGGAAGTTTGTGCTGAAATGACGAGGATTCAGCAGAAATGTATTCAGTCATTTAATTCAAAGAGTTCAGTTTGTGAAGGTGACAATTGTGAGGTTTATATGGACAGACATGCTACACTATCAGAATTTGTCGTAGATATCGCATGGTTGCTTAAGAATCCAGCTTCAGAAAGTGTTCAGGATAAGCTAACATCTTCGCAAATCAAAAGATGTGATTCTGTACTGAATTTTCTTATGCATAATGACTCCGAAGTCATCTTGGAGAGAGTGCTGAAGTCATTGAGCATCCGGATAACTAGTGCAGAAAAGAGTACCCCAGGATATGCAACATGCGAAGATGGTATTAGGTTATTGCAAAAGACGATGGATCATGCCAACAATATTCTTAGACTAAAACAAAGTTGTATGACTGGACCAACAAAGAAGTCTTTACAGAATGATATGTCAGAAAAGTCCATCCAATATGAGAAAACATCCACTATTTCCGTTGAGGTAAGACTTACAATACGAAACCTTATGTTAATTGACTGAATTTCTGACTTATCAAAAAGGGAATATTTCACCTAATCTGAATACAACTAATCATACTGTGGAAACTGCAGGACATAAAGTTGAGAGCAGAGCAAAAGTTTATCTCAATGACAGGTTCAACTTCCACACATGGATGTGAAACTGCTGTTCCGTTGTTATGTATGGATGATTCAGCTACTGTCAATCATATGGACAAATGGCCAAGGCAGTCCTGCAGTGCCATGATATCAAGTTCTAGAATAGCTCCGCGCACCCGTGCTACATTTTCTCTGGCTGCAATAGCAATCGTTTGCTTCGGAGTATGTGCAGTGATTATCCATCCTCACAAGGTTGGAGAGCTTGCTGTAACTGTTAGGCGGTGTTTATTTGACAGATCATAATTGCTACAACAATGACCTTAAGGTAGGAGCTAATACATTCCAGTATGCACCATATTTTATCCTTTTCTTGCTGTCTAGTAAGTTGCCGCAATTACTGAGATTTGGTTTCTGGCTTTCTGCCTAGACGGGTACACAGTGATCTCATGTTTATCAATGTGCACCAGTTTTTTTGTGCTGTGACGGTGTTGCGTAACATAAATAATGTTGCATCTTTTAATCATGTATATGAGAGGCCATTTTGCCTTGCCTTCAGCAACTAGGTATTCTGTTCAATCATGCTGCTTTGTTTTCTAGTAGTTTTTGAAAGCTTAAAGGATTCACAGACAGCTAGCTGGTGGTAGTTCATCATTTAGTTTTATAAATGTAAACTTCTCACTGTTCAAGGAAATGGTGTCTGACACAACTACATCTCACACCACCACATGCCCAAAAAGATCATGAATCAGATCTGCTAACGTTGTTTTTTTGGCTGAAGGAAGGACACAAGAATATTGCATCCCTATTCTTTCAAAATCAGTGAATGGGAATCAGTGTAGTTTTACAGAGGTTGGACTCCCAGATTTCTGAAACTGGGCAGCTGCAAATTGTTCTGATTTTACCAAGAGTTGGTCACTGTCTGAGGCCACATGTTACTCGTCTCTGTTTGATCTGCAACAGGCTACTTAAATTAATCTCAATGATCAGCAATCAATGCAATAAAACAAATCTCATAATAAAATCTCTGTGAGCTCCATGTTTTATGTTGTATATATAAACACCTCACCGCAGTTCCTTGATCACAAGCATTCATCCGGACACTCTTCTGTTACCATAATGGCCATCCAGCAAGGAAAACTTGTGGAAAATGGTGAATGTATGGAAAATCAGGAGTTCAGGACACCTCTGATAGTCCAGAAAGAAGCGCATATTCTGACTTGTAAAGCTCATTACTGTGAGGCTAATATTGTGAAATCCAAGAGCGGCGGATCAGTTAAAATGGTTCTGCTCAGTACCTTTGTTGCAGTATCTGTTCCTCAAGACATGCCTATTTCATCATTTACTGGTTTCATGCTTGTTTCGTCACAAGTCACAAGTGGGTTATTCAGCTCCAACTCAATCCGCCATCAGAGACGATCTGAACCTGTCTTTAGCACAAGTAATATCTTTACTCTCAAGTTTTTTTTTCCTTCTTCATGATTGTAGAGAGGAACTTACAAGCTCCACTGTTGCAGTTCTCCATGTTTGGTTCCATTCTGACAATCAGCGCTATGATTGGAGCTGCAACCAGTGGGAGGATTGCAGATTCAATGGGCCGTAAAGAGGTACGCTAACTTCACTGAAACAGCAATCCTAGACAGTATTCAGATTCGGCCTGTGCTTCACATGCCATAGACCGAGTACTTTTGTTATGTTTCAGGCCATGAGAGTGTCAGCTGGTTTCTGCATTGCAGGATGGCTTGCAGTCTACTTCTCTAAGGTACCTTCAGAAAATCAAAGTTGTTAGGAAAAAAAAGTTGAAAATAATAATAAATAATACCGATTTCGAAGAGTATAATATTTTGATTGTACCTAGGGCGCACAATTGCTTGCCATGGGAAGGTTCTGTACACGATATGGCATAGGGGTCTTCTCATATGTGGTAAACTTGCATGTACATAGCGTTTTGCTACCAGTAATGTTTCGAACATCAGACGTGAACTTAGCTTCGCTTGGTGGTCAGGTACCTGTATTCATAGCTGAAATTGCTCCCAAGAATCTCCGGGGAAGCCTGACGACGCTTAACCAGGTACAAAAAAAATCCAGGATGGTAAATACCAGATTAAAAAAAATGGTGACAAGACAACTGACATATTCTCTCTTTCATTCATATGCTCTTCTTGTCGCAGCTCATGATTGTAACAGGCTCATCTGTCGCATTTCTGATGGGATCGGTTGTATCCTGGAGAACCTTGGCATTAACTGGTAGGGAACTTATGCCGAACAGGTGTGTATGTACGATTCAGGTTCTGAAGAAACTAATGATATCATTTGATCAATGTAGGAGTTTTACCTTGCATTTTCCTGCTCATTGGCCTTTTCATAATTCCAGAGTCCCCCAGATGGCTTGGTAAAAACATACATTCAGTATGAATCACAAATGCATTTGCTCTGCCATATGTACGGAGCACTGACATATTTTATGCAGGCGAAGGTTGGGCTTAGGAAAGAATTTGAAGCCGCCTTAGGAAGACTTCGAGGCAAGGATGCTGATATATCCCATGAAGCCGCTGAAATACAGGTACTTCTACTCGTACAATGTTGGCTCCATAATCCATCAAACATTACTTTCATGTAAGTTCCTTTGTTCTCTTCGTATGGACAGCTCAGCATAGCGGCATTTGAGAGCACCCCAAAAGCGAAAATGATGGACTTATTTCACAAGAAACACATTCGTTCAGTGACGGTAAGTACAAATTTCTTAGCCTGATGTATCAGTCAGACTCGGCATAAAATAATGGGGTTTCATAACTTGTCGGATATATTCAGATTGGAGTCGGGTTGATGATCTTTCAACAATTTGGAGGAATTAACGGCATAGGCTTCTATGCCAGCGAAACTTTCGTGTCAGCTGGTACATCCAACTCGCTCTCTTGTCAGAATAGGAACAGTAGCTTATGCCTGATAGCCAAGTCGCATCTCCTGAGTAACATTTTTCTGACCGGAAAATATAGGGCTCTCGTCAGGCAGGATAGGAACAATAGCTTATGCCTGCATCCAGGTTCTTGATCTCATCTCCACTGCCTCTCTTCAGAGCTCAGAAAGCGTGGAAATCCTGAATGAGCGCAGTTATATTAATATCTATATTTCGGTTTGTGGCAGGTACCGATTACAGTTGTTAGGGCAATATTGATCGACAAGTCAGGCAGGAGACCGCTTATAATGGTAACTTCCTCAACAGATACTCCTCTTGATAGTGACTTCCATATTACTGCTTAGCTCGCAACAAATGCTGACTAAACCAATATGCTTTTAACGGTTTCTGCTGGTGGTACTTTTCTAGGATCCTTTTTGGCTGCCACTTCATTGTTTCTCAAGGTACAAATCTGTGAAACTTCCCATACATCTTCTCTATCATAAATTGCAACTGGCCTAATTCAATTCATGTTCTATTTCGTCAACCAATCAGAGCCACGATCTGTTGCTCCAATGGGTTCATGTACTCGCAGTCTCTGGCGTCCTGGTAAGCGACAGTTATCCAAGCCAAATGTCTGCACATGTATATCAAGTCAGCACCGGCTGGAAGGCGTCTAATAACCTTATGATGTGATTGAATGATCAAATATACATTGCATCATTTTCCGTAGGAATGGGAGCTGTGCCATGGCTGATCATGTCTGAGGTAGTTAACTACTCAACACTCTAATCAACATTGATTCCGAACTAAACTGTACTGAGTCAGTAGAGCCTCATTTAACTGATGGGGCTGTCAAATGTCAATGGTATGCAGATTTTTCCGATACATGTGAAAGGTGTTGCCGGCAGCTTCGTGGTGTTGGTGTGCTGGGCTTGTGCTTGTGCTTGTGCTTGGACTGTGTTCTACACTTTTAACTTCCTCATGTCCTGTAGTCCCTCAGGTTGATCAGCCAGCTTTCTTTACTATCAAGAAAACCTCAAGTTACTATTTCTTTTTTGCTTCTGGGTAGGACCGAACCAGATTCTGATGAGACTTTTTTGTTGTCTGAATATTTTGCAGGGACCTTCTTGTTGTACTCTGGGTTCTCATTGCTGACGATTCTATTCGTTGCAAAACTGGTACCAGAAACCAAAGGCAAGACACTGGAAGAAATCCAAGCCTCCATCAACAGGGACTAAGCTGCATCAATCATCCTTTAGAGCTGACAAAAGAAAGTTCTAGTTAAAGGAATGTTATGAATGTGAAATGCCTAGAAACTTGGAACAAGGACTTCCAAAAAATCCAACAATTTCGGACAGCTGACAGTCTTGAGAAGCATATATGCTGGGCTATTCAGAAACCTTCATCCTTGTAGGTTGAACATGCCAATATGATTGACAAATTGAGGTAATTTATATGGTACCAAAGATTATAAATATATTATCATGCTTCTAAAAAGCTCAGTGAGCATTCCGCATTATCAATCCTTCGAATATGGCATATAGGTCCTTGTTGTCTGGGCCGAATATCTCATCCACTTTCCGTAGAGTATCCTGAAATATTCCGCACATGGAAGATGAGAATTTAACAAGATATGGCATTTTAACCACGCGTGTTGTTTAGATAGTTTTAGCTTACCTCTTTGGTTTGCTTTTGTGCATTTAATTCCTTTACGTTAGCTAGAAAAGCGCCAAACTGTTCATAAGATAAGCGACTCCTTCAAGAAAGAATAAGTAGATGTTTTAGATAGAAATACCGTAAATTGATTGTTACACTCTACAGCAGCCGTGCTTGTAAAGCTATGCCAGCTAAAATCTTCTGATCTAAAAGTATTAAATTTATGAAACCAAAGCTGATTGCGGACAACAAGAAGATACGAAAGCCTAGCTTAGGTCCATGGCAAATGGCATTACCTGACTTGGCGGAAAAACTCTTTCCCATCAACTCGAGTTCGGCCTACAAATAAAGAAAAAGGAAATGCCACCTTAATTAAAAACCGTTATTGCAGAAAAATATGAGTTTCTATTGATCTCTGATACCAAGAAAACAAAGAATGCATGATGACAATTCAGGACATCAAATCAACATAGACTGTTTTCAGATCTGTTTTAGGTATGCCACTAAAGAAGTGTAAGATATAGGACAACAAATAAAAAATGCGAAGTAATATTGAGCGGAGAGCATATAGAGCTTACCTGCTTGTGAACCTGAATCAGATCCAAGTGAACTATGGGTGCTTGACGAAGTTGAATAGGACATTGAGGACCTGTCCTCAAAAAAGCTTCTTGATGTTGAAAATGACATGGATTGCCTTTTGGGGGAAACAGGCTTGGAAGTTCTTAAAGGAGATGTTGCTCCCGACAAGGGAGGGGATCCAGGGGGAGTAAGTCGAGGGGTGCTTGTTTGAGAAGCTAATAAGAAGCTATGTGAAATACGAGGCCGGTATTCTGCTGCTATAATTAAACCAAACATTATCAGCGAATGAGATATTCTAAAGCTTCGAAAACAACTCAAATGCATGGCTTCATTAATTTGATAGAGAAAATTACCACTAGTCTCTCGTTCCTCGGTGGTAGTGCTATCAGTATCGGAAACCTTACTCTGTGATAAGGAAGGAGGAGTAACAGTTCCATCATCTGAAACAGAAAACAAATCAATTAATTCTTTTCTTTTTCCCTATGATTAAAAGTAAGAAATGGAGCCCACCTTGCGACAATGAAGATAAACTAGCAGCACTAGGCACCTTAGGAATAACCCGCGCTCCTCCAACTCCCTGTGACAACATCAATCTATTTAAGCAAGTGCATAAAATGACAGTCCATAATAGCTTCAAAGGAACTCACAGAAGCCTCATCATCCTCTTGCAGGGAATGCATCAGCGTCTTCCGGAACACCTCCAACTGCAAATTCCCACAACAGCATTAAACACAAATCTTTGAAATAGTCCATCACTTCTGAATCGGCAGCAATCCGCACAATTCTACACATAAACAGACAAAATTGAAAGAAATACAATTAAATCAGTAGACTAACGGATAAACAATTCACCTTGGCCACATCTCGATTGAGCTTCTTCACAGTGTTGGACAACGAAGCATTCTCCTTCACCAGGCTCTCCTATACACACAGTCACAGTCAGAAGCAACAACTGATTGAAAATGGAGGATACGCAAAAGTGACATAGACCTTTTCGAGATGAGCCTGAGCGAGCTTGTCGGTAGCGTCGGACAGCGAGGAGTCGAGCGAGTCGATCTGCGACTGGAGGTGGGAGACAAGGGCGTCCTGGTCGGCGAGCTTGGCGCGGAGAGCATCGGACTCGTCCTCGAGGATGGAGAGGCGGGCGGAGAGGGCGATGGATGTGATCTTGCGGGCGACATCGAGCTGCTCGAACGGATCCGATGGCAGCACGCTCAAGACCTCCTTTGGAAGATCGAAGTTCGAAAATCCAGTTGACATCTCGGCTTTCTAGATTACCCGGACTTCTCTGCGTTTTCAAATTTTTAAATATTTATCTGGGGATAAGGAAATTATTTTTTATTTTTTTTTCTTCAGAAATTGGGCTTATCATTTATAATCAGAAAAATATAATTATTTAGATTTGGTCGCAAAATTAGACAGGCCACGGCCATGCTGTAAGGCTGTTATTGGTTGTTCTTATGAACCACATGTGTGCCTTCGATATCAGATAGGAATCATATGATCGAGGAGCGCTCAAATGAGGTCGGGTATTATTGGTGAGGTCGTGAGGCCTCAATCTTAACCACACATCTAAACTTTCGTGCTTTGTGTGTCCGCCACGTGTCCCACTATCAAAATCCATCAAAAGTAAAAATAAACAGTAAAATACAAAACATTATTCCCTACACCTTTAATCTCAACCATTAGATCATTTTGATCTAAAGATGTGAGATTGGATCTCACGACCTCACCAATAATACTCAACCTCATTTGAACGCCCCCTCATATGATCTTCTATCACAATATTACTTTATTGAATGCGTGCAAATATATTTATGTTACATTGTTCAAAAACAATTGTAATAAATATAATTACATTTTAATAATTGCACTTCACTTGTTTCTGTCAAAATGAAACTATATTTGTTTTTCAACAGTAGAAACATCTACTTAGAAACATTATGTTCATTTCAAAATCAAAATTTAAGCATTTACATTTAAATAATCATTCATGAAGTGCATTTAATTGACACTTTTACTTTCAATGATTAATTAAAATTAAGTCACGTAAAGGATGTCACAATGCACCTTCATTTAGGTATATTACAGTGACTTCATTTCAACAACAAAGTGTGATCATAAATGAATTCGAAACCTCGTGAAAGAAATAAATCTCATTTGAACACTCTTTTTTATTCTGTTATTGGGATACTGTTCAGATGGTTGAGGTGTGAATTTACAATACGTCAAGTTTCATTGGGAAGAAATTGATACTGTTCATTGAGCTCGAAAATTCGTTATAACGGATTTTTAAGTTCTAGGAATTACAATCGGGGTCCTTCGACTTTGCACGATTACAAAATTCGCAAACAAAAATTACAATTACACACGTTATTTCTTAGTTTTACACTAAGCAACGAACGGTTAATTAGGACACACATTACTGATTTCAGCTCCAGTTTGAGTTTCCTTTCCTCAGCATCAATCCAAACTCAACCAACTTCAATTCAATTGTCTCCCGTGGTGTCATCAGCCTCAATACGATTCCTGATAATATATTGGTTAGTACCTATAAATATACTAATTTTATATAGACTTATTATTAACCCATTAATGAAAAATACATTCCCTTTTACTCTCGTATATGACATCCAATACCACAAATAATGTCTACTGTTTTTTTCAATTGTAATGTCTACTGAAATGAATTATAGCATTTATTATAAAATCAAATTGGCTAAACACCTCAATAATTGACGGAGCTAAAAGCATTCACGAAAAATCATCAAGTGGGTATTCATTGAATTCAATTATGGTGTGTTATCAAAACCGATATGGCCCAATTGAGCTGGCAAACATTACAATGACATAAAAAAGAAGAAGTAGGAATATCACATTACTTTAACCTCCAAAAGATCAACAAAGATTCCTTTCAAAAAAAAAAGAAAAAAGATCAACAAAGATAAAGACAAAACATCAATCAAACACGGCCTAAAGTATTTCATACGACCTCTTTTAAAGGGCATTGGTTAATTACGCTTATGACTCGAACCGCAAATAAACATTCAGACATCAGACCCCACTTTTTATTTATTTTTTTGTAACTTTTAATACCCCATTTGATTGCCAAGCTCTTTAAGAAACTTTACTTTATTACTTAATAGACTATTTTAGCTTGAAAATTAAAATCCAGTAAGTCTTCAGTAAATATAAATTTATTTATGGAACAAACATTTAGTGTTGATAAAACTTATGAATATATGATACAAAGAGAAAATGACAAAGAGGAGATATGAATTACTATCCATTGACAAATCACGGTTCGAACTATGAAAATCGACAATTAAGGGTAACTTCAAAATATTTTAATCCCCATAAAACACTTAACTGACAGAATATCACTCCATCAATCTACAAAGTTAATTAAACGAATGAACTGGAAAAAAACCCTTCTTGCCTTAATTGTAAAATTGAGGATTAAAATATTTTGAAATTGTCCTTAACTGTCAATTTTCATAGTTCGGATCGTAATTTGTCAATGAGTATAGTTCATACTCCATCTTTATTATTTTTCCTATAAAAAAAATCGATGCATAACCCGTTACATTTAATATAACCTATGTCGATTTCAATGGCCGGTGATAAGGGGCAAAATCGTACATCCAAAATGTGAGACTTGCAAGGAAACTAAGGCATGTTTGGTTGCCGCTAGTTACAATTCCTACCTTACACACATTCCAATAAAATATAAACCCAGAATAATTTTATAAAATTAAATACAAATAATAGAAAATGGTAAGGCTTTGTTTGGCGATACGCACCTTCGTGGAGGTAGCTAAGCGAATAGACCGATACACAATTCAACCAAATTAGAGTTTTTTTTTCTCTCTTCAAAAATGGTCTATTTGAGTTTCAACCTATTTAAAATGATCCAAATGAGTTTGACATTTCAATTTTAGCTTATTTTAACAAAATCGGATTGTCAAGATCCAGTTTTATTGGCGAACGGAGAGGACGTGTTAATGAGAGCACTCCATGTGTTCTCGTTTGCACATAAAATCGGATTTTGGAATCTGGTTTTCTTAAAAACACAGAAAATCGTATCCCCAATATTCGGTTTTGTGAAAAACATAAAACCGATTACTGGGAAATCAATTTTATTAAAAATAGATCAAAATTGAAATGAAAAACTTAAATGAATCATTTTAGATATTTTCAAATTCAAATTGAAAAAAAAAATCACCAAACTAAACGCCATCAGGGCCCCACATCCCACCTCTATCGCAAACGACGGCTAACGCCGTCACCTCCAAAACCGACCCATGATCAAGAACCACCTGTACCCAGCTGACGGACGTAACAGTTTCCGTCATAACACGTCACGACCTGGTCAGGTCCAAACTGCCTGCCAACACATCCACGCGCGCTTATCTCACGCGCTTCATCCTCATTTCGTCAATCCCCTGCAACTATAAATCAAGCTCATCCTCATTTCTCATAATCGCATAAATCTGCAGAGCAGAAGAAGATAAGAAACGCGGTTCGTACGAATTACGTACCTCACTCTCGAGGTGTGGATCGTGATTTGTACTTAGACAAACAGTTTCCTTTGTATTTTTAGGTTTTTGTTGTTTTCAAATTTCATGGCGACGGAGGTTTTGAGGCCGCAGGATTGCTTGATCGGGTCATACCCAGGCTTTCCTCGGCGCAAATCGATAAACAGGAAGAACAAGGTTGGTCAATCGGACCACGCGGCGTTGAAATCGAGCCCGGTGACGATTTTGAGAAGAGGCGAGTCTGTAGATGGGAGATCGAAGGGTCGTGTGGGGAGAAAGTTAGGTGACGTGTACGCCGGGTCATCATTTTCATCGACGTCTCCTCCGCCGGCGAGCTCGCTGCCGTTGCCGTCGTTTTCGACGAGGAAGGTTGTGGTGGTAGTCGATGATTCAGCGACGAGGGATTTGCGTCGGCTTCTGAGGTTGGAGTAGAGTTGAAAGATTGTAGCGTTGACGTAGATGGATGGAAATGAATCAAATGGATGGATTAGGCCTGAACTAAGTCGTTGTTTTCGTCTTCGATAGATTTCCAACCTTCCGAATATTTTTTTAAAAGGAAGAAAGTTGGAAGCTTGGAGAAGATGATGGGATTCGAATTAACTGGGTCTTCTTTTTCTATGAAAATCAATCAGTTAGGTTTATATGTTCAAAAAGGGCTTGTTAATGGGGTTTGTAATTTCAGGGATGTTTTGTTTGTAGAAATTGTCAAGTTGTTCTGGAGATCGGAAGTTTGTGTTGTTTGGTTTAGTAGTGTTTCTTATGTTATCTGGAGTCTCTGTTTATGTATGTTGGGTTTCAAGTGGTGGTGAATAATACTCCAGTTGAATTTTGTGTCTGTTTGTTGTCAGATGACTGATTATGTTGATTTGTGGCTTTTGTTTTTGGAGGAGGTCTGAGGTTGAAGATGGTTCAATTTTCAATTTCAAATCCGGGGATGTATTGTGTTTTTTGATTGATCATTTTTAGGATTCAGAGCTCAACTGTATGATTGAATGGCTCTCAATCGAAAGCTGTGATTGACTAAAGAGGGAGTTGATGTAACCTTCAACTCTGCCCAAGCCCAAAGTTGAGCAGTCATTGTCTCAATTTGATATCTGAAATAGTTTAAATTAAAAACTTTGATAAATAAAGGATAAATTTTAACGAAAAAGATTATGAATTTGTAAATGCTAATTGACATGATTAAAAAAGGTTAAATTCTTTTTTTTTATGAGCCAGTTTATACTAATTTGGACACAAATTAAACTTTGTGATGCCATTATTCAATTTGGTAATAATGTATAGGCCCGGAATCCAAATTTGATCCGGCCCACTCACTTTTGGGTGCATTTGCTTTTAGTAACGGGCTGGGCTAATTGTGAAACGGGCTAGGATGTTTTTGCTATTTCAAGGCTCGATCATACTACGATATCCACTTCAAACACTTTGTTATTAATATTTGCCCAATGATAATTCACAAAAGAGTTCCTCAACTACCACTTCCAAGTTCCAAATATCAAAAAATGGTAGTTTAGAGGTAAATTTACAATCATATATTAATAAATTAAATTATAGCTAATCCTCACTAACTAAAGAATTAATATTCTTAATTGTTACATTATTTTAAGTGAATTTATGCAAGTAATCAAAATGTCATGTAAAAATATGAAAAATGTGATGAATTGATTTTATTAAATTAGAATTTGCCTTTAAATTATCATTTTTAATAGTTCAAACGGGTAGAAAAAACCCCTTTTACTATCTTTTTTTTCTTAATATTTTCTTGAAATTCAAAACGAGACTCAATTAAATTTAGAAATAAAAATCATGATTTTCAAATGTAAACGTAGTTAGTATTGTAGTTTTTTTTGATATTGTATCAGTATTGTAGTTTTTATTTTTGCATAATGTATCCGTATCAAGGTTGTAGAAAACGGCGGACAGGATTGCTAAGGATTAATCAGTTCTGAATTTTATATTTTAAATATATTTTTTATATTTTAACATATATAGTATTGTATTAATATGATTTCAATTACAAATTAATATTAAAAAGTATCAATTTAGAGTTGTACGTATCAGTTTAAAATTATACGGTATGGTATTAATAAAAAAAGTATTAATTTAAAACACATTTGGGCCGTAGAATATTGGGCCAGCTATGTATGTTTATACCAATTTGTTGAATTAAAAATTAATATCAAAATAATTGATATGTATTGTTCATCATCCTGTTAAAAAAAACCTAACAGCCGGCGACTGCATACTAGGGGTGATTGTGGGACGGGATAAGTTCGTTCTTAATCCAGACCCGAAATGACGATCGAGTCATTTAGATTAATCCGAACCCGATATTAAATATTGATCGGGTCGCATTTGATAATCCGAACCCGTCATAAAGATGCACTTATAACATAAATATCATGTAGCTAAAAGAAAATAATCTAAGAAAAGAAATTAAGCTTAAATATGATAATCGCCCAACATTGTTGTAACAAAATGATGTGAAGCTCATATTGAAACAAAATTCAAGACAAAGTTCAGGGGGTAAAATGAGGCAGTGATGCACGTTGTGAGCACTCATTTAGATGATGTGGCAGAGAATAGTTGTTTACTGTTTACCTTTTGCTTTTTGGTAGTGGGACACGTGTCATGAGGATATGAGTTTGACGGCTGAGATGAGTGGTTGAGATGGTGTCTCACTGCCTCATTCTAATTTGGCTGCCTCATTTGAGCGCTCCTCAGTCAATATAAGTTTAATTTCATCATAAGACAAACATAGAAGATGGAGGAGTTGGTGTACACATCATTTCTTCTAAGATTATGCGCAGGTTCGAATATTATTTTATTCCATATTAATATGGTTATAGGGATGGGTAACCCGAGGAGCAACCCGAACCCGACTTATTTAGTACCGGGCCGGGTTCAAATTCGTCCAATTTTCGACCGGGTTGGGACGAGTCCTGCTCACCCATACTACAGACTACACACCATTAAAGTTGACGACTTAGGGCTGTCCATTTGGACTTATATTTTAGACGGTTAAATCAAGTTAAGTTCGATTTAAATTGATTTTTTTATCATCAACATCATCACCACCATCATCATCATCATCTTCTTCATATCACCATTATCATCATCATTATTTCACCATCATCATATCACCACCATCATCCTCATAGCATCATCATCATCCTATCACCATCATCATAATCACCGTCATGATATCATCATCATCCTATCACCATCATCATAATCACCACCATTATCATCATCACCATCATCATCATATCACCACCATCGTCATCATCACCATCATCATCATATCGCCAACATCACATCAACATCATCACCTCCATCGACATCATCATCACATCACCATAATCATCATCATCAGCACCACCATCATCATCACCATCACCACCACCATCATTATCACCATCATCATATCATCACCATCATCATATCACCACCATCATCATCACCATCATCATCGTATCACCACCATCATCATCATCATAGCATCATCATCATCATCATATCACCATCATCATCCTCATAGCATCATCATCATCATCACCATCATCACCATCATCATCATATCACCATCATCATCATCATCATCATCATCACCTTCATCATCATCTAAATAATATAATTATAGATTCAACAAAAAGATCAAATATTCACTAAATAGATATATTTCTGGCGGATGTTAAAGTTAAGTTAATTCCAGTCAAGTTAAGTTAATTTCAATCAAGTTAAATTAATTTCAGTTAAGTTTCAGCTCAAATGGACAGACCCTTATTTAGATTGAAACATGCCGAAACGAACACAAATTCATCACGAAGTCTTCTCATCGCCATTTAATTGTTCAACTTAGGACAAATTGGAACGAATCAAGAAAATAATCGTCTAGAAAGCCGTTTTCTTCAATATCGATCAGTATTATAATTGAAAAATAATTTCGTATTCAAAATGATATAGATTGTCACTTTATCTTCATTTAGTTTAAATAATATTTTGGATCAAACTTTTTTTTTTCTGTCAATTTCATCATAATCCATCCATAAGCGTGACAAAACTATTAGCTAAAAATGGACTGAAATATACCGGGGTGCATTATCATTCACCTTCCATCATAACTACTAACCACGTCATCCACATCAACCAATCAACTAGCGCCACGTAAGTTTGACTCTTTTCTCTTCTTAGCAAATCAACAGTTTGACTTTCGACGACTGGTGAAGGTCTGATACACAACCGTTCCAGCCGCCGGGAACTCATCCACCGAGCAGCTCCTGCATTTCAGCCCGCACACCTCCATCGCCGCAGCGACGCTTTTCCAAGCTCGGCTTTTGACAGACGTGGTGGAGACCGAAACAGTCGCTGGACGAAACACCTGCACGGCTCTGGTCAACGCTCTGACCACATCTTTCTGGTCAACGTCGTTGACCGACCCGACGCACTCGAAGCTGGCGTAGCTGAATCCGTCCTCCGGCGTGACGTGGATCGTCGAGTAGCGATCCATTAAAACGCTGTTCATGGAGTATCCACATGGGTCGAAGCCGAAATCACAGATTAAAGCGTTTGGAAAGATTTTATTAATTCCAGTGATTTCAGTCATTCGCTTTCCGGAGAGGTCGCCGGAAGTCGGAGCTCCGGGCACCTGGAAAAACTTCTTCGCTAAAACCTTATCCAGCTCCGTCATGCACACTTCAATCGTGAACAGACCCTCATCATCATCATCGTCATCAAGCGAGCTGCTGGCGGCGAAGACATGCCAGGAATGAGATGGGACTCTGGACGGCATGACGGAGGATTTTCTGAACCGGAGAGATTCCGGGAGGCTCTGTTGCAAGCAAAAGACTTCATCTTTAAACTCGGTGTAAGGAAAAGGTTGCGACTTTGGGAAGATGAAGGTGCCTCTGGTGTATCTGCAACTGAGAATCGATAACCGAAGCTCGGCGGCGCGTTGGATGAAGAGAGGAACGGATTTGAGTAGCTGTGTGGTGCCGCAGGTTTTGATGATGATTTTTGTTGGGTAGATGAAGAGGCTGGATTCGGAAAGGACGTAGGCGTCGAAGAAATTGTTGCCGACTGCGGAGACGATGGTGCATTGGACAGCGGTGAGAATCTGCTGGAGAAGATCGAAGTCGAGGTTTCGTAGTGTCGTGGTGGGGTCGTCTCCGGCGAAATGAAGCTCCAATCGTTTCTCAAACCCTTCGAAACCGGATGCGGCCATTGAAACTACTGTTCTGAAAAACAGAGCACAAGTGAAAACGGGAGTATTGATTGATGTGTTTGAATTCTGATAGTGGTTTGAGTGAGAAGACTACAGAGAAGTAAAATGGGTGTGTGGATTTATAGTGATGGAGGTGTAGAGAGATTGAGATGGGCATGCTGGAGAAGGAGATGGAGTGTAATGATTGCAAGAAGGTGTAGCTGAAGAAGAAGAAGATGATGATGATGGTGATGGCGAAAGGGTTAGCATTTTGTGACGAGATCTTTGATCAGAGGGGATTGCAGAGACTCGGATTTCATGCTCACGAGTCACGCGCATCGTCAGATTATTCTGTTTTTAAAAAAATTTAAGTATTCATTTTGTTTCACTTTCGCAGAATCAGAAAGGAAGAACAGAACAAATGAAGAGGATTCCATGCAAAAACGGCGTCGTTTTATGCCAGAATCATGGTTTAGAGTGTGTCTACTGGTGGCAATCATGGATGTTGTGAAAGCTTGTCTTGTCCATTTATATGCATAAAGTACTAAAGTGCCATTGTTAGCAATGTTAATGGATGATGGCAGCATGGCATTGTGGTTTGAAGCACAATTCATCAACAAGGGTGTTGCAAACCAGCGGAGTAGAGATCGATTCGATTAGACATGTGACGTCGCAAAAGAAGGGAGGAGGGAGGTGCTGGAACACCGGATGAAACAATAACTTGTTATTAAATAACGGGCAACAAATTATTACTTCAACACTTCTTTCCTTCTTGCACAGACACTTATAAACAAATTAGGATTTCGCTAAACTCAAATTCCATAAACATTATATAATTACTGAAGTTAAAGTTTTTAAAAATTTCTAGTATGTAAAATTTGGTATCATATTTTTTCATGGACTGTAAATTATGATGATGTATTGAGATGGGAGTTAGCAAGGGACAAACTTGTGATGGAAGCTGGTGTTTATGGTTACATTGAGGAGTAGAACTTGGATCTTTGTTCTTATTGGTGTGGTGCTTCAAATGGAACACTAATTGGGAATTAGGTATGATGATGATGTTGTTGAGACGGCCACCACATCTCCTTATGCTTACTTGTTGCTTGCTGCATGCGCACCCACACCACGCCCCCCCAGCCCCTCATGTTGTCTCTCTACTAAACTAGTGCCCTTACCAACATGGGTTTCTTAACATATATGTTTTTGTTTCTCATCATTTATGAACATGTTTATCAAATGGAGATTCTAATCTGTATTTCTAAAAGATGTTGCTAAAAGAGTGTTGGTCTAATGGTGTGAACATCGAACTCGTAATTATAAAATAAAGTAATATATTTACGACAAGAGTCTAGAGTTGACCGGTACTAAGGCATGCACATTGAGCATTAGACTTTTTTATAACCTTTCATTATCCATATAAAATTAGAATATATGAGCTTGAGGTATGGTTTCATCACATCACACTTCCTAATGGTGATTGGAGCTCATCACTCAAAAAAAGAAGGAAACTCTCAGTGTGCCCCAAGATCAATCGGCCACGTCAACGGCGACACATGATCAAGCAGGCGATGTCCCAACTGATGGGGCACAAGGAGGTCCCAACAAGCCACAAGCAATCCCTTTACAGAGACATCAAGTCCCTACAAGCAGCTTGCTTGCCCAAGTTTTATACTTACACATTCCTTTTGTGTTGCAAATGTGGGGCATGAAAAAAGCTTTTGAGCCGCAAATGTAGCATTTGTTTGGTTGCTTGCTTGCACGCACGCCTGAGTGTGTTCTGCACAAATGTAGCAAGCAATCTCTAGTTGGGTACGAGAGTGTCGGCTTTATGTTGTTCCTAATTGGGTAGGTAGCCAGCCATAAGTGCTTCCCTAGCAGCAGGGGATGTTAAGTGCCACTGTACCATGCGCACCATACAAGATCTCCCTTTCTTGGTCCCTACACCATAACAATCTTTCATTAGAACAATCCTCATACCCTTACTCAAAGTTACTGATTCCTTAACCCCCCCATTACAACCTTCAATCCTAAACCCGAAATGTTCCTTAAACTGTCTTTCCATTTGTGAAAATGTATGATAATGACGACAATATATGTTTTACCATTCAGGACGTGACCAAATGAATGAGTCAGTTATAAAAATAGCACAGAAAGATACGAGGTGATTTCATACGTTTCTTTACCATCCGACCGACCACGTCATGATAGGAACTAGGTGGTCATAATGCAGCAATGTTTTGCCTCATCTCCCCACTAATTACACCCACTAACTAATCAAACTAATCTACTACATAATCACACCATATAAACTCAAACTATAGCTCAACTCATTGTAAAGCAGAATATTATATCAAGTATGAGGCTAAAAGTGGATACAATGATACATGATGTTAAAATGCAGGGAAGGGACTGAGCATATCTCTCGATGGAAGGTGACCTGATACTTTAACCCTCACGCCAAATCATTCCTCTGCTCGGTTCCAGAGAAATTCATCGCTTTTACCTGCGCACAACCCCATAAAAAATCCATCTTCAACTTTAGATTTGCCAAAACAGGATCATTATATTCTCAAATGATTTCATCTCAGCTTAAAGAGAGTTTAAGAGAGGAAGCTTCAGCATACTGCGTGCTGACGTAAACAAGGTTGTCACTGTTTTACAGATGGAGATAGCCAAACAACTCCAACAAGTTTGCTTGAGTGGTTACAAAGATGGAAAGAGCATGGGGACCATTGGGAGGTTATAGAAAGGGTTCCTAAAGAATCACTTGGCCAAAGTAGCAAGCCTTTAAGATGAGGCGTCATCATCATTGCTAGGTTTATAAGGAATTTTTCAATTACTACTGGCACAGGCTAGCAAAAGATTGATGGTACCTTGGAGTGGGGGTCAGGCATGAATCTGTAAGCATGGAAGCCATCATGCTCCCTAATTCCCTATCTTCAGATTTAACTGAATCAGTAGTTAAAATGTTAGTCCTCCTACCAGTTACAACTAGTTTATACCAAAGAGGGATGTAAAAACAAGCTAATGAAGGTGAAAGAGAGGTTGAAGAAAATGCAAGACAAATGGATAGGTGGTGGTTGTTATTGGTTAGTGAGGAACTCACTAATCTTTTGTCGAAATGATTCTGTCTGCATAAGGGCTTTCTCTTGGAGTGAAAGTTTATGAATTCGTCTGTTCTGACTTTTCTTTTTCATCATGGGTTAACATCTTTAGAATGGGATAATCTTATCTCAAAGAAAATGCAATAGTAACAATCATTTGAGGATTACATGTGTCGTATACCTGCCAATGTCTCTGCTTAGAAACACAACTATCCGCTTGTTGAGCACATTATGATCATGGACCTTGTACCCAATTATTCAGTAGCATAAGGGGTGAATACTCTGGCAAACCAAAATGTTCAGTAACACATGAGCATGTATAGAGCTGCCGGAAAGCTAGCAAAATATTTCAGGCCAAACACATAATTTTAGAATATTGAATTTTCTCAAACTTCAAGACTCTTGCACTTGAGAAGCAACTCTTAGTAGATAACAAGTACCTCCTTGGAAAAATGGATGAAGAATTTCGACAAACAGGTGACAGACATCTAGTCCTACAAAATTAATCAAACTGCACAATTGCTCAGCTAAGTACCCAACATCAAAATTTAACTGCAACTATAATAAATACTATGCTATAAAATTAAACATAGGGTTTCAAAATTCAAAATCAAGAAAAGTCATTCAGCAGCTTCAGCTTGAATTATCCAGTGCTGCAAATCATATTAAAATTTCCAGGCAACGGCTCAAATCCCAATATTCATACGCACATGGCGTCGACAGAATCGCAAATAATTAATCTACCAATTGACTGATTCGCAAAGCGACAGCTGCTGAAGTCAAATTGGCGCCAAATATCGAATCTTCAAGCTCCATCGAGAGAGAGAGAGACTGAGAAAAGATTTAGGTTTTGGAGTTGAGCCGTGACGGCTTGATGGTTCAATCTCGACTACGGAATATATTGGTTTAACCGGCTGATGAACCGATATTTACATTTTGGTTCAATTTTGAGCTCACAAACTTTCTTATTTCAAATTTCAGTTGGTTATAAGTCATAACAACCAACTCTACCCTTGAATGAGACTTTGCACTCTTCACAGTTCACACCAATAAAAAAAATATTGTAGATAATCGTAGTGCAGCACCCTGGACCGGTAGCTCGTCAGACTCGGCCACCGGCAATCCTGTGTCGGGCAGCCTCTTCTTCGAGTCCTGTGTGAATCGCCCCCACACAGATCAATTGCGTACCACTCGCTATTATGGTCAGAACTTCAAGCGCCCTCTGCAAATTTGAAGTCATCATTTTAAATAATTAAATCTTCTAACATTTGAGATGACAAAAAAAATAAAAATCAGATATCGAAGCGCATACCAAGTTTGAACCAGCCCAGCCAATGTCGATTTCCTTGCAGGCCAATCTGCACCAGCTTAAAAATCGTTAAAAATGTTATAATCGAGTTACGGAGGAAATGAGGAGGAGACTGAGACTCTGAAACTGAAACTGATGAGGTCAAGTCTAACCCGAGTGAGAGAAGTGTTAGTAGCCAAGTGATGATAGCTGAGGAAGAAGCAGCGTGGAGGTTTGCGGAGGTTCCAAGCACGACGTGACTTAGGCCAGTGAGGGACGTCGTGAAGCCCACAACGCTAGTAACGAGCGAAAGTATGATGAAGAAGCCAGTCGCCATGTTTCCCATTGGGAAGAAAATGGGAAAGATCCGCGCAGGAATCTTCAAACTAGAGGCTGCAGAAACAATTCCATTCCATAAAAATAAAATGGCATCACAGCTGCAGATTGATTTAAGAGTTTGGATGTACTTATCGCAACTTAATTACCTGCTTCGTGCGAGTGTTCGATTGCGTGGTTCATAGCCCAGGATGCAATGACGATGATGATGAAGTATATTAGTATATTGAGTGCCATGATGAGGAATGCTGCGGATTTAGACGCTCCCGAAGCCATGTATGAATGCAATGAACTCGGAAACCAAACAAAAAGTATTGATTTGAGCTTAGGCTTTGAGAAGTTACATTAAATAGAATGTGATAGGAAAATGCCTTGAGAATCAAGAAAAGGCTTTTATTCTTTACTTTGCTTCTGAGTTGTGCTCAAAGGTAAGGCTAAAGAACAATCTGAAGCTTCCAGGTATTATCAAACTTTCTGAAGCTTCCAGGTATTATCAAGAAAAGGCTAAAGAACAATCTGAAGCTTCCAGTGCGCTTCACTGACTCCAGACTGTGAGGATGGGAAACTATCAAGGCTGGCATATGACACTCGAACAAATCTGGCCCTTTTCCGGTCTTTTTCAGCATCTGACTATGTGGCTGCTCAATGTATCAGGCGACGGATAATGCACTACCATATGGAAATATTCAAGAAGGTTGATGTCATAGTAACCCCGACCACTGGCATGACAGCACCTAAGATACCTTCCAGTGCGCTCAAGGACGGGGAAACTAATTTGCAGGTTACAGGCTCCCTGATGCGATTTATTATGGCACCAAACCTGCTCGGACTTCCAGCTATTTCTGTACCTATAGGGTATGATAAGCAGGGACTTCCAATTGGCCTTCAACTGATAGGCCGTCCATGGGCAGAAGCTACACTTCTACGTCTAGCATCTGCAGTGGAGGAGCTATGTGCAAATTCAAAGAAAAGACCAGCAGCATCATTTTACGATATTCTCAAAGTAGAGTGACAACAAGAGTATCTATTGCAGATTTCCTGTTTTCCCAGCAGAAACACTAGCTGTATCAGATCACAGAAAGACTCGTGTGACATTATAAAGTATTTACAAAAACTCAAAAAAAAAAAAAAAAAAAAAACAATCTGAAGCTTCCAGGTATTATCAAACTTTCCTTCTGATCAGAGACGGCGTAAGTTTTTATTAAACGACATCGTTTTGATATTCGAAGTATTTAGATGCGCTACACCGAATGTTTTTTCCTGATCGGATGCCTTTTTAATCAAATATTTAACATGCAATTCAAAAACTTAACATTTAATTAGTGTAGTACTGACATGTAATATAAAGTCTTGGTATAGTTTTATTATTTTTACAACCCTTAACTTTATCGCTCTCGGTCGCCGTGGAAAAGAAGCAGAAGATGTGTTGGCGCTGGGCTGGGATGTGGGCTCAGTTGTGGACGGATTTGTTTGCGACGGTGGTTGGGATTTACGAGCTTGGAGTTTTGGGGGTGAAGCAGATAGACGGACTGGAGTTCACAACGGAGGTTGTAGTTTAGCTTTCGGTTTCTAGTTTCGGTTTTTCACAGTAGGTGTTGTTTAGTATGTAGAACTAGCTGTAGTTTGGCCGAGTGGCCGGATCGTGGTTGGGGTGTATTCCCACCTTAGATGGTGGTGCTTTTCCGCCTGCTGGCGGTGTCTTTCCACCGGTTGGTGGTGTCTTCGTGGTGTATTCCCACCTTAGAAGGTGGCGCTTTTCCGCCTGCCGGCGGTGTCCTTCCACCGGTTGGTGGTGCCTTCGTGCAGCGTCTGATGCATGGACTCTGATTTAGGGATGCGTGCCGTTTCCGGCTGTGCTTCAGTTTCGTATTAGGTGCTAGAATGAGTAGGTGTTTTGTCACTGTCCATCTCTTGTACTACTTTGTCATCCATCAAAAAAAAAAAAAAAAACTTTATAGTATCAACACGTATGTAATGAAGAATTATAAACACAGTATGAAGAATGAACAAACAAGTCTCATTCTAAATCAAGTATCAAACTAATATTAATTTTTTTTAATTCAATAGTGGATTATCATATTTATCCATAAAAATGCCATAAATATTTAGTATCATTAAATGAATTTATTTCTAAAATTAATTAATTTTAATCCTTAAAATCGATGTTGATGGAGGAGAGAGAGAGGGAGGCCAAATCGTGTCTTCGTCTCTCCTTCGACCTGCCCACTGTCTAGAAATTTAATATAATTTTGGTGAGTTGGTGTCAAAAGAAGGTCACTTTTTCACGAAACAAATTGCCAGAACCAACCAGCGACGACGGAACAGCAAACACAGATCATCTACATACGTACACACATGATCCTCTTCTTCTGAGTTCCATTCAATTTCCAGATGGAGCAGCTCGTCAACTTCATCATTCGACCACCCAGGTAACCACCTTACCCTAATTCGTTCGATTAATCTCGTTTTGAGTACATATTTAATATCAATTTTCAGGGTAATTAATTGAATCTGTAACGCTTGTGGAGAAATTGAATTAGGGCTTTCGTTGGGTTAGTTGTAAAGTCAAGAAATTGGTTGGAGTGAGAGTTAAATTGTTTGGCTGATCCGTTGGAAAATTTTCCAAATTTGTATAAGACAGTTGATGAACAGAATTTTTAGTTTCTGAATTTTCGTATATTAATGCTCTATGGATTAAGTCACCCGTCTCATATGCTTGAAGATAACTGAAAAGGATATTTGATTCAACTTTTGGGTTAGACTTGTAAGTTGTTACATTTTTGTTTTCCAGAGCTGAATATGACCCAAAAAATGACTTGTTGGAGCAAGAGTTCATGCTGAAAGGGAAATGGTTCCAGCGAAAAGATATTGAGGTAAGAGTTAAAAGTGCCGTTTGTGTATATTAGTTCACTCTCAGCCAGTGGCGTAACCAGGATTTAATTGAAATTGATGATGGGATGGAATACTTAGTAATGCTAATGTCCAAAATAGTTTGGATATTAAACAGTGTTTCGTAAATGCTTGAATTACTATATACCACAAGTCTACGAGATGTCATCTGCTAAAATGTTCTTTTCGGTTGTTTTCTTGGGTGGGTTTTTGGGTTTAATTTTTATCTTATGCTGAGGTGTTATTTTTTCAACTTAAGTTGGGCTTAATTGAATTGAGCTTAACTAAATCATACTGAATTTGGACATATTTTAAGTAAAAAAGAGACTGCAGTGATTTAATTTTTTTATATATATATTATGGGCTAAACAATTTTGTTTATTATTACAAGTTGCTGAATTTACAAGGTATTTGATATGTAAACGTACTGCGGGCTCACTTGGCTATGGCTCCACCACTACTTTCAGCCATATTTGTGTCTCTGTAAGTAGCTTATATTCCTTCTTGTGTGTTTTATTGAGTTATTTTTTTATAATGCAGATTAAAAATAGTCGCGGAGATGTTCTTCAGTGCAGTCATTATGTGCCCATTGTTACTCCTAATGAAAAGCCTCTCCCTTGCGTGATTTACTGTCACGGGAACAGGTTGGTGCCAAATCAAAAGTGACTCCACTTAAATGTACCTATATACTCACGCGTCGGTCTACTAATGTAAAGATAATGTGTCTGCAAAAAGATGCTAATGTTTAAATATATTCCAGCTGTGGATCAGTATCACTGCCAGTGAGCTTTTTAGATTCATTCTGGCAATAGTTCTCAAATATTAGTTTCCTGACATTGCCTGCGCAGTTACTATGCTGACATTGCAGTTTCTTGATTTTTCCAGTGGATGTAGGGCCGATGCCAGTGAAGCTGCAATAATATTGTTGCCATCAAATATTACTGTATTCACTCTTGATTTCTCAGGATCCGGACTCTCTGGCGGAGAGCATGTAACGTTGGGATGGAATGAAGTAAGTGCTGAACTCTTATGTATAGAACTCTGTCAAACAATAATCTCTTGACAAATCACGCTTGGTTGATGGAATCTTTTGATGCACCAGTTGATAGGAATCAGCCAGTTACTATTTCATATCTGTATTTTCATGAACCTAATTGCTTGTTTTATTTCTAAATGTTTGTTTCTATCGATGAATTTCAGAAGGATGATTTGAAGGCGGTTGTTGATTATTTAAGAAAAGATGGAAACGTGTCCATGATTGGTCTTTGGGGACGTTCAATGGGTGCTGTTACTAGGTATGTATTATTTATTTGCACATTTGTTTATTTATTTATGCTCTCAGTCATAATTTGGAGCTCACCACAGTTGATTAAGCTTTTTTTTTGTTGCAAATGTTTGATAGCTAATGATATATCTTTACAGTCTAATGTATGGAGCCGAGGACCCTTCCATTGCCGGGATGGTTCTTGACAGTCCGTTCTCAGATTTGGTTGACCTGATGATGGAACTTGTGGACACATACAAGATTCGTTTGCCGAAGTTCACTGTAAGAAAATGAACTGTTCTCTCCTTTTTTTTTTTTTTACTTAACAGGTTTATTTGTACTGTAGAACATTTCAATTGATGTACGATTCTTGCTGTATTAGGTTAAGTTTGCAATCCAGTACATGAGAAAAACCATCGTGAAGAAGGCAAAATTTGACATAACGGACCTCAACACCATCAAGGTTTGACAGCTGATGTTAATATGTTTTATTCTCAAACATAAATGTTACTTATTCAGTTTAGCTTCTGGCCTGAACAGGTAGCAAAGTCTTGTTTTGTGCCAGTTTTACTGGGGCATGCAATAGAAGATGACTTTATCAATCCACATCACTCAGATCGTATATTTGAAGCGTATGTGGTTAGTACTACCCTCATACTTCTTTTACATCATCAATTTCTCCCACGAATCAAATCAGCAAACCATAAAGAAATTTAATTACTATATACTATAGTCTAACATTAACATTTGTGCGGCTATAAAAAACAAAATAACCATATTAGTTACGTTTTAAAGTACTTCTTGAATGTTTGATTTATGTGCGGAAATAGTGTATTAGTGTATGAAAATTCTTTCACATAATGTGTTTTTTTGTAGTTAGAAAACTTTTATCATAGTTCTTAATTTTAACTCTAGATTCATGTGAATTTTACTGGAAACGCGATGCTCTAATATCATTAGGCATATTTTCTTCATTTCCTCATATTCATTACTTAAAAAACGTTGTTTCATATGCTTTTCCTTCTGTCTCAAAACTGGTAACCCATTTAGGAATACCAAACTGAACCAAATCACATGTGTGCAAAATTTTATCAGCATTCCAAGATGTATGTGCAGTGTATATATCTTTGTATAGTAGTTTTGCGGATATGTTTTTCAGATCAGCGCTGTTCGTCTCTATATTCCTAAAATTGATGCCATGCTAGGTTAAGATGATATATATGCCAATAGGATCAAACATGTAAGTGAAGTTGAATCATTGTCAAACAAACCACTATGTTCATGTAACATTACGTGTACACTACTGTGTTTTTTGCATTCTGAAATGGAGAATATTGTTGGCAGGGTGACAAAAATATCATAAAGTTTGAGGGAGACCATAACTCGCCTCGCCCGCAATTTTACTTCGATTCAATTAATATATTCTTCCACAACGTTTTGCAACCTCCTAATGATGAACAAGTGGCAACGTACATCGACTCAACACATGACTATTTTGACAAGGTTCCTTGCTTGTTCTACTGGTTTTTGAAACTTCCAATTGTTTCAGACAAAAGCATTGACTTCCATTCTGCAGGATACCTGGAACGTTTTACATGGGCTAGGGTATGTTGATCGTGAATCATTTGGTCCTTCAAGAGGTAGGGCTGCTGAATCTTATGAGTTAAATTCAAAGTCCAAGCCGATTGCTAATTACTATGTAAAACTGAGTTTTCACTAATGGTCATTAGCAGTAGAAGCAACAACAACCAGCACAGAAGAAGCAATTAACCAACTTCGTTCCAAAAGAGCTATGAGTCGCATGGAGGTCGGTTGATGTTAGCTTTACTCATTTTAACTATTAAAGGAACTACATACAAGTGAAAGTGGGTTAAACTTGTGTTAGAAGCGAAAAATCAGTATCTATTATTCCAGTTGACTATTGCAAGCTCTGTTATGCTCCTCTATGAGAGATATCTCGTTCTGTAACAGAAGATCATTGGACGCTGCTGATGTAAAGCTAATTTTTTCTCACACAATAATCGTGCTCACATTTTGTAGTTTTTTGCAGGTCCCATCAGAATTATCACCAAAGTATAAATCTTCGGATGGGCAGGTAACTAACCATCACACCGACTTGTCTTCACTTAATGAACAAAAACAAGTTCAAAAATTATTTTAAAAGGGATGCAGCTCATATTGGGTTTCCCTATATAAATAAGCCAAGATTCAAACAGTTTGATTCTTCCATGCCATTATTCCAATCAAGCTGCGTGAATTTATTGATGTTTGCAACAACAAAAAAATTAAGCTGTGTGGCGATTCCTGATCCATTTTGTACCGACGAATGAGAATATTTTCTGCCATCATAACTATTTACTTTGCTTTGTTTAAAATGCCTTAACAGTCGCCAGTATTTACGTGCAGGATGGAGGAGGTGAAACCAGTTCGTCTGAATCATCATCCAAACTGATAAGCTTCGAATTGTCTAATGGCAACCCATATGGTCCACATGTTCCAACTTCCATAAATGACGATCAATATGTAGAGTATGCACTTGATGATGTGACATATTTTCCAACTAGTGCCGAGGATGAGGAACAGGTACTTCTTAATCCGCTTCGTTTAATGGCCTTAATGACACATAGCAGGTTTAACGTCTCAAAGTAACATTGCATCTTTGAAACTCAGATGCTTATGAGAGCTGTGATGGAATCGCTGAAAGACTTGGAAATGATACATCCTCATGAGGAAGAAGACACGTCGATAAGTACTGAAACATCCTCATCGGATGTTACTACTACAAAGGAGCAGGAAGAATGTGGTCCCATAGCAGACCGCCGTCACACAACGCCTGCTTGCACTTCCTCGGGCAACAACCAGGATCCAACTCCAGGTAACAATTCAGCTCATGCAGTACAATCAGATGATACCTCTCCTCAACCTGCAACGAAGCCAGAAAGTATTACAGGTAACTCTCCCAGCAATGTTTCAGCAGACACACAGAGAGCATCATCAAGTACTGACCCGGTTGATAATACCAGGGCAACATTGACAATTGAAAAGAGCCCAACGAGTAACATATTGGATGGAGTAATGCGCTGCTGGGATCTGGCCTTCTTCCGTAAACAAACTATGAAATGAAATTCATTGTTTCAGGGAAGTCCATGGGTTCAAATGTGGTGCTTCGTCACAAATGAACAAAGAAAAAGGCCTAGGATGTTTGCTTATGTGTGAAAATTATTGGTAGAATTTAGGAAAGGGTGCTTACTGGTAATGATGGCAGAAATGCTTGGTTTAATATTATTTAGTTCTTTTGAAGGGCTTTTGAACACATCAGTGTTTGTTGAATTACAGTAATTGTACATGCAATTTGCCATTTGGTGACTTGAAATACAAAAGTGTTCGGCTTTTCACATGTTTCTTCGTGAGCCATCTTTGAAACATTTTGAGCCATCTTTGAATTATGTCCTGTGCTGAGTTGTCTCAAAATTAACCATGCACCAAATCGGTCTAACTTTTGAATTTGATTGGTAATCTTCTACTTGTGATTGATCGGTCACTTGTGCCCTGCAAATACAGAAGCATGAATTGCTTAAAATTTTGATATCAAACTTTTTTTTTAATTACATTTTACTTTGCAAACCTTTCTACCAACAATATTTATTCTCACTTGAATGTTTATAAAAGAACTTCTCCGCAACAGTAAGAAACAAATCAGCCAGTGGATTACATTTTACCTAATCTAGTTGATTGTCCCATCCCGATGAGAAGGATAAGTTCAATTAAGGGAGGATGTCCCGTCCAATCCCATTTAGAAGCAAGAATCAATTCATGGATGATCTCAACTTCTATACTCCTTTGAGAGTCAGACCTCTGCAAATAAAGAAGAGAAGCATATGAGTCCCACAAATACAGCAGCAGCAGCAGCAGCAGCTTGACATATTACATCAGTTGATCACATCATTTAGATGTAAACTTAAATTTTGTAGGTTTCTATTATCCAAAACAAAAAAAGATCACCCTTCCCATAACCACAAGGAAAGAATTCACTTAAACACTTCTTTAATCTTTTTATCAGTTTCTAAGGATGATAAAAGAGATCACCCTTCCCATAACTACAAGGAATAAATTCACTTAAACACTTCTAAGGCAATATAAGTTATCTGGAGAATATAGTGTTAACCCGAGTCCAAGCAAGTGTATTAAGTACCGCTAAAAGATCCCAATATTTACTCCTGAAGGTATGCACTTTATTTAACTTAATAAAATGTTATTCCATATAAAGAGATCCAAATATTTGATTCAAGTGGTTTCAAAGCAATATATGATATAAGTAGAGAGTATACCACATGTTCAGCATTTATCAAGGTTACAACTGATGCTCTACGGCTAAATAATGCTAGTAAGCATTAAAATAAGCCATGGTCCGAGCTTCTTTACATAACTAATCAGTGAGTTGAAGGAAACTTTCTATTTCCGACAAGCAGCTTTTCAGATAGATATAAACTAGAACACACTTCAACTTCAGTTTTGCTAATCATATCAAAAGATATTGGTTTGCTTGAGCCTGTAAAAGTAGTAAAAAACCAATGGAAAACTTAATATTCCAGAGCCAAACTGTTCACCTAGATTCGCAACACTTTTAACCAAAGTGTATCACTTGGGGAGAGCAAGGACTTGCCTGTCAAATCTATTATTTAACTTTATCAACTTTCATTAAGAAAAAATAGCTTATACACCATCTACCATTCCCCGCCATACCAATTAGTGTTATAACTTTATGTTACTTTAGTATGCAATACTATACTAGTCCCTTGATATAACAGAAAACCAAAAACGTCAATAGCAATCGAATAAAATTAGCTTCTATAGTTGGTAATGTACTAACAGTATCTCATAGCTATAAATTTACGAAGGTAACATTTTTGTAACTTTCATAGTGAAATATACATGAGGAACCATGCCTAAATAAAATGAATGAACGCATAATATTTCAGGAATTCAAACAAGCTGAGAATGATGTGAAACAACAAGAGCTCTACATTTTTTGCTTTAGAAGCAAGCCTCAAACATTTATTTTTTTCCAGCATGTTTTTGCCTAAATCCAGAAATACTTGATACCACATTACGAACTTATGGTTACAATTACAAATAAAACCCAAAGGCTAAAGTAGATGTACTCCGCAAATAACTACATGCATTGCATTTGTTTCCAAAGCTGCAATTGACTTGAAACGACAGCACGCACTGTCACAGATCTGATGCCTGAATATAACTTTGAATTTGCAACTGACCAATCTTCTATCCTAAAAACAAGAACGTAACCCAACCATTGTACAAGTAGATATGCTAATGGAGAATCCGAATGAACACCGGCCTGGTAAATTTCTCAAACAACAGCAGCAAAATGTAACCTTAATGATGGAACATACACCAAAACCAGTAAAGCAACACTCACTTCTTATGCCGCCTGCCGCGCTTGGTACACCATCCTTCAAGCTTCGCCATAGGACAACCACACTTAGCACGAAACAACAAAACCGCTCTCCCATTGGGCGGAGCCATCTTCCTCAGCTCAGATCTCAAACACTCATAATCCTGATTAGCCTCCGTCTCACCTTTCCACGGCAGCTTATCAATCGATTCTTTACTAACAGTCGATTTCAAACAGTCCTCCGTCTGCAGCTGCAAATCGAACTCCATCGCGTTCTTCAACCCCTTACATCCCGTCCTGCCGCACCTCCTCGTCCTGTTCCCACAACAAAACTCGATCGAAAGAAAAACCGTTACGAACACAAAGAAAAAAGCGATCGCGTACGCCAAAGGCGACTCGTGCAGCAGCTCGGCGTAGTCGATCGGCGGCAGGAGGAGCGACACGGATGTAAAGATGTATGAGAAATACGACGTCAGCAAAAAGGATCCGGAGAAGAGGACGAGGATCAAAATCAGAATGTCGAGAGTGGCGGACGGGCTATGCTTGCAAGTGGAATTAGGGTTTGCGGGTGGGAGTTTTCTGTGTTTGTGATGTCCGGAGGGAGGTGTGAATGCGGATGAGGGAGCGGCGGAGGATGCGGAAGGCATTTTGGTGGTTAAGATCGGAGAGAGAAGGTGGCGCATGATCTGGTCGGAGACGATCGGGCGGAGGTCGGTGGTGGAGGGAGGAGGCTTTTGTTTGCTACTCCTGAGTTTGAGAAAATAAGCATCGATTTAGACCAGAGCCGGCGTACGTTAGCTGGTCTGATTGCGTGAGCTGCATTGAACCGGATTGATTGAACCAAAAGGGTTTAAGTTTAATCACCATACGCTTATTTGCAAAATTTTGACGTTGCATTTTCTTAATCTTAAATAAAAATGCGATGATTTTATATAATGAGATTTACTCTTACACTTTTGTTGAAAGTTATTCGATATGATCATGTTGTGAGAGATCTTTGGTGAAATTATATTTTGTAAGTCATAAGTAAGGTTATAAAAAACTTTAGGTGCGATCTTTCATGATTGATCGGAGATTAAACGTATCAATTTTGTATTTTTTTAATGATTAAAAAAAAGGTAGAGATCATGTAAAAATCACATTTAAATATAAAAATTATAAACCTCCTCAAAATTTGTCGTGTGTCATATTTGTTGAAATTTCGTAATCCAACACGGAGGGACAAAATAGTCTTTTGGTATTTTCGTAATTAATTTTGTTAAACTTCAGACTTATTTTTAATGTTCAGACTTATTTTGTTAAAAATCAGACTTATTGTTAATGTTCAGATTTATTTTGTTGATGTTCAGACTTATTTTATTAATTTTCATACTTTGTTTTGTTAATGTTCAGACTTTATTTTGTTAAAGTTCAGACTTTATTTTGTTAAAAATAGGACTTATTGTTAATGTTCAGACTTATTGTTAACTTATTTTGTTAATGTTCAGACTTATTTTGTTAATGTTCAAAATTATTGTTAATGCTCAGACTTTATTTTGTTAAAAATCAGACTTATTGTTAATGTTTAGACTTATTTTTAATGTTCAGACTTATTTTGTTAAAAATCAGACTTATTGTTAATGTTCAGACTTATTTTGTTGATGTTCAGACTTATTTTATTAATTTTCAGACTTTATTTTGTTAAAGTTCAGACTTTATTTTGTTAATGTTCAGACTTTATTTTGTTAAAAATAGGACTTATTGTTAATGTTCAGACTTATTGTTAACTTATTTTGTTAATGTTCAGACTTATTTTGTTAATGTTCAAAATTATTGTTAATGCTCAGACTTTATTTTGTTAAAAATCAGACTTATTGTTAATGTTCAGACTTATTGTTAATGTTTAGACTTATTTTGTTAATTTTCAGACTTATTTTGTTGATAATCAGACTTATTGTTAATGTTCAGACTTATTTTGTTAATGTTCAGACTTATTTTGTTAAAGTTCAGACTTATTTAGTTAAACAGACTTATTGTTAATGTTCAGACTTATTGTTAATGTTTAGACTTATTTTGTTAATGTTCAGACTTATTTTGTTGAAAATCAGACTTATTGTTAATGTTCAGACTTATTGTTAATGTTCAGACTTATTGTTAATGTTTAGACTTATTTTGTTAATGTTCAGACTTATTTTGTTGAAAATCAGACTTATTGTTAATGTTCAGACTTATTTTGTTAATGTTCAGACTTATTTTGTTAAAGTTTAGACTTATTTTGTTAAACAGACTTATTGTTAATGTTCAGACTTATTGTTACAAAAAGCGCCCCGAATTATGATTGATCGAAAGTGCCACTTGTCGAATTCTTAGGTTGTTTATAGTTTTTAATACTTAAATGTGGTTTTTATTTGATTCAGTTTATAAATACTATTATGATATATAATCAAGCAATCAGATAGTAGAAATATCTCTTAATGGTTTATCACCTATTAAAATGGTACAAAAATATGTAAATTTTATAAAAATAAAGGATTTTTTTTAGTTTTGATCAAGAAGTTCAGTGCCTAAGCGGGTTTAGACAGCGATTAGGCGGCAATCAGGCAGGTCTAGGTGGAAAATAGACGCATATAAATCGGGTAACCTTCGAATGGACCGATTTGCGTAAAATCAGACGGATTCGTAATATTTACCTTCTAGACGGACCTGGACGGAAAACTTTTAGTACACTAATTCATAAGTTTATACAATAGTTAGTGAGTTTATTTCATACTAATTAATATAATCATTTTTAAAAAAAATTAGGGGTTTAAATTTTTTTGAGTTACATTCATATTTGTAATAATAATAAACTTTAATAAATGGCTCATCACATGTGTGATCTTTTGAACCCAATTTGTGTTATAATCCTACATTGGCCATAAAGATAGGCAACCATCTAGGAGAGCACTCGGTTGAGGCATAGTTGGTAGAATGAGGCACGTGTGGCACGATCTCGGCCTTCCATTGTGACACGTGGCGAAGCCACGTTCACAGCCGCCATTTTTGCGTTCACACTATGAGTTAGTGGGTTTTACTATTTGGACACGTGGCGCGCCCACAATGCACGAGGGGTTAGATGTGTGGTTGAGATCGTGCCTCACTTGCCTCATTCTAATTTGTTTGCCTCATTTGATCGCTTCTCCCATCTAGGGTATTTAAGCACAATAGGGTTTCTCAATCATCAGGCTAGTCTTGTGGGGTGAGCTCTTCCCTTGGACTTAAGTTCCTAATAACATGAAAAGTTGAATTAATAAACCTAACTGACTTCATTTAATGTTTCTCTATATATATGCGTGCGGGGGAGCAATCGATTGAGAACTCTTAAAAATTCGAGAACATGCGACTCAAAATCTCACCATTGGATCATGATGCATCTTTGAATCTGCATGTTACACATGTCCAAAAAGCAAAGTCAAAAAATGTGGTGTTGACTTTGCATTAAATGAATCTTGGAAAATGCACATGGGACACGTGTCACCACCAAAATGCATCTTGCATTTTGGAAGGTGAAGATTGGGGTCTCAAGTTCTCGAAAAAATAAGGGATTCTCATTTGAGCGCTCATCTAAGCGTACGTGTACATATCTATAGTCAAAAAGTAACTTGATTGAGTCTATCACGTTGTAATGGAGTGCTCGTTTTTGTTTGTTCTGGTTTACAGACTACTGGATCCATTAGAAAAAGAAAAAAAATCATGAAGTTCTAATTTGTTGAATTATATTTTATTTATCAAAGCATCTTTTAGAAAAACAACATTCATAAATTTGTAAGTTAAGACTTCAAATTTTGAAATTAGAATTCAATATAAGTGGAGACTCTCACATGTCTCGCTTCGCTTTGGACACATACATCAGCAGCTCCAAAAACAAGCATATGCATATGAATATGACGATGAAACCATGTTGCTAGCCTAAAAGATATATTGTCTCTTTGCAAAATCAAGTTTAATTACCATCCAAACAAAAAAAACTCCTCGGTTTTCAAATCTCATTCCTCTGTATAAATGGCAACATTAACTTAACAGATTACAAAAGCAAGACCAACTACAATGACTTTTGTTATTATTTTTTCCTTTTCTAAAGTGTCAACTTAGAAGAAATAATACAAAATAATTTCAATCAGTAATAGACGTATCTCGACTATAATATCAGTAATCACTTATCTGAAAGTACTTTAAGATTGAAATCCTCACACATGTTATACAATCCACCAAAAAGCTAACTTGTTGAACACAAACATGATCCATCTAACTTGTTATGGCAATTTGTAAGGAACGTGTAGCTTTCAAAACATAACTTTCACCGTTGAAATTCATCCCCTCGTTGTAATGATTTCCTCCGAGTAGAGGTAGGTATTTGACCCTAGGGTTAAAATGCCTTTAGGATCATCCTTAACCCAGTCCGATTCGTACCCTGCCCTATCCTCATATTCTAACGTACCCTGTTCATAAAGTCCAAGGCAGGGTAAGGGTCACGAAAAATAGACCATACCTTGCCCTCATACCCTAACATCATACACTGTCTTCCTACCCTATCATACCCTGTCTTATCCTACTATTTTCATTCATATTATGAATTTTTTTCAAAATATGCTTAAATTTGCCCTACTTGATTATACCCTAGCCGACTCGATCCTATTCTACCAGACCCTACCCTAATATTACCCTGCCCATGGGTACCCTACGGGCTTATAAAAATTGCTCTACCCTGCCCTTACCCTGCCATGTACTGTTCATAGGATCAAGGAAAAATGATCTTATTTTGCCCTTACCCTGCCCATTACCGACCCCTACCTCTAAGCACCACATCATTTTTCCCACATTGAGAAACTTATGTAACTCATGCTCCTTTTAAAATCTTTTTTTAGGAAAAGATTGTGTGCAAAGTAGTTAAATGTTACAAATATCCAAACAGTGTTGTTTCAATAAAACTGACGTCGTTTTAGTTGATATTTTTATAGAATATTATAAAAGGATACTGTTTTGGTTGAAACAATATTGTTTTCATATTTGTAGCTTTTGTTACACTGCACCGGATCCAAATCCATATTGTATAGGAGTTAGAATTCCTTCATTTTGAATTTATTATGCTTGTATTTTTCTCGTGACCGGGTTAATGACTTTTGGAATCGAGATGGTCCCAGAGATGAGAGAAATATGAAGAATGTGCTACATTACAGTAGTTCATGTACTTGGAGGACATAATTGTAATAGATGAAGTATCTGAGGTCCCAATTTGAATGTCATGACAGTTTTTTTTATATAGTGAAATGCCACAAGGGCTAACAACCATGAGTAAACTGCCCACGAATAGCAGATCACCCAAGAAGGGCACGACAATACAACTGGCCAGTCGGCCTCGGTGACTGACACTAACTAGCCTACTGAAACACAGACCGCACCCTTCGATAAAATCAGGAGTCTAACTCCTGAGACCTAAAAACGAAAAATAACAACAGCTCAGACCGATAAACGGCTGAGATAAAACAGCTCAGACCGGAATCCCGACTGAGAGAAACTAAACTACACAACTAAACTACCTAACTAAACTAAACGGAAAACTAAAACTAAAAAACCAAAACAATCACCGGCATGCCGACCGGGAGCTTCCAACCGGACCGAGCCGAGATCCCAACCACCGAGCAAGCCAGCCGCACCTCACAGCAGATCCATAACTCCACACGTCGACACCACCATCCCGCCACTTCCCAGCCGCCTTCACCCGCCTTCCCGCACCACACGCCCACCGGAGAAGATGAAGAAACACTGCAGCCAACCACCACCCACCTAGCCCACCATCCTCCACCACTGCAGCAAATCCAACACCCACCCGGCCAAACACCACCATCGACACCCCATCCGACCATCTCCTACCACCAACCCACATCCAAGTCGACAGCGAAGAGAAACGAAGCCGCCGAAAGGAACGGAGAAGACCCCGGAGGCCAACCCCCGCCATCATCACATCCTCGGCAACCAAAAATCGGACCGAATCAAAGCTCCCAGCCTCTGCCGGCGGGTGAAAACAAAGAGCGACGACTGTAGACTACAAGCTTCTGGAGAATTCGAGAGCTGGAGAGAGAGTGTTTTCAAACTTCAAAGTTAAAGCCTCAATTTGTGTCGGATCAAGATTATGTACTTGAGAATCCAAATCTCACCATTAAATCATGATGTATTTTTGAATCTGTACTTGACACATGTCCAAAAAGTAAAGTCAAAAAGTGTGGCTTTGACTTTTGCATTAAATGCATCTTGGAAAATGCACATGTGATATGTGTCACCACCAAAATACATCTTTGAAAATGCATCTTACATTTTGAAAAGTAAAGATTGGGATTTCAAGTTCTCCGAAAAAATAAAAAATTCTTATTTGAACGCTCATCATGTACGGCTAACTTTGTTTAAAAAAATATGAGCGAACGATATTTTTTATCTATATAAAAGTAGAGGAGCGCTCAAATGAGGCAACAAAATTAGAATGAGACTGTGAGGGACGATCTCAGCCACACATCTAACCCTCCGTGCTTTGTGGGCGCGCCACGTGTCCAAGTGCCAAAAACAGTGTGAACGCACATTGCACTATTCACTGCACTCATCACAATGAGTGGCTCACAACGTGCCTCACTGAGTCATTCTACCAACCCCGCCTCAAAGGAGCGCTCCCCTATAAAAGTATTTCTGTACTTCTTATGTCACCGTTTATGAGTGAGTTAACCCGTGCGGTTAACCAAGCCGATTTTGTACCAGTTAAGCCGAGCCGATTAAGCTCCAGTTAGACCAACCCGACAGGTGCTATTAGGTTCGGCTTGAGTCGGCTTAACTCAATGATTAGAAAGGCCCATTAAGAGGCCCAATAACTGCATTATCTTCTTCATCTTCCTCGCCACTCTCTCTGCTTTCCTCTGCTCTGCATCTCTCTCTTATTCATTCGAATCTCACCAACAAACTCTCTGCATCGCATTCTCTCTAACAGATGTTCAAAGCAGAGAGGTTAACAACGACGTTCGTCACGTATGTTACAGTAATGCCTGCCAACAAACGCGTCTGAATCTCGTACTCAGACAGCTACTCAGCCCTCTAACTCATTGCTCTGTTTCGCTTCCTCGTCCATTTCATTTTAGTGGTGGATCTGTTTCTGCTTCAGATCTGAGTTAGATATGAGTAAAGAGGAGTTCCTTAAGATCCAGGTAACTCGCTTCTCAGATTGCTTGTTGTCAATGCTTTTGTTGATTTTTTTTTAATAGAGTAGGCGCTGATTGCGAGTTAAAGCTGTCTGCTTTAGCTGAAATAATGGAGTTTTCTTAAAGGCTAAATTTTGATTCCTTTCCTTAAATTCCGGCAACCGGAGAGACTTCAGTGTTTTTATTAAAAAATTTGTTAATTAAGTAGCTAATTTTCTGGCTTTTTGACTCTTGCTCTGTTTTGCAGACCTGTGTACTCAAAGTGCATATACACTGCGATGGATGCAAGAATAAAGTGAAGAAAATACTTCAGAAGATTGAAGGTTTGTTCAAGTGTCTTTTCATATTGATTTTTGATGTGTGGTTGAAATTAGAAATTGAATGCACTGTTTTTTTTTTGGTGAAACAGGGGTTTACAAGATCCACATCGATTCAGAGCTTGGGAGAGTCACCGTGTCTGGAAATGTCGATCCGGCAACATTGATTAAGAAGCTAATCAAGTCCGGTAAGCATGCCGAGCAATGGGGAGCGCCGCCCAAGGCAGTGGACAAGCACCGGCAGCAGATTGATTTGGCGCAGTTTAAGAATTTGCAACTTGATAATGGGAAAGGTGGTAAGAATCAGAAAGAAGGGAAGCCGCAGCAGATGCAGATGCCGAAGGGCGGCGGTGGTGGTGGTGGAGGGAAGGGACATCCGACGCCGCAGCAGTTGCAGCAGATGCAGCAACAGATGAAAATGGTGCAGTTTAAAATGCCGGTGAAGGGCGGAGGAGAGGGGAATCAGAAGGCGGTGAAGTTTGCGGACGACGATGAGTTCAGTGATGATTTTGATGATGATGATGATGAGTTTGACGACGAAGATGATGAGGATATGTCGGAGGATGAGATGGAGGAAGCGCATCGTCATGCTATGAGCAAGATGAAGCCTGGTGGAGCGATTGGGAATGGGCCTAAAGGTCCCATGATCATGGCGAAAGGTGGTGCTCCGGGAGGAAATTTTAAGGGAGGTGGAGCTGCTGGCGGGAAGAAAGGCGGTGGTCCAATGCCGAATCAAACCAATGGTATGGGAGGTGGTGGCGGAGGAGGAGGAAACCATGGAGCAAAGAAAGGAGGCGGCGATGGCCACTTAAATCAAGGTGGGGGAAAAAACGGCCACCAAATGGGTGGCGGAGGTGGAAACCATAAAACGGGCAACCAAACGATGGGAGGTGGGCTTAATGGCGGTAAAAATGGTGTCCAGGGTGGAGGAGGAATGATGAAAGACGGAGGAATTCAACAAGCCATGAACAACATGGTTGCGGCACGCTCAATCCAACACCAAATGGGCGGCGGCGGTGGAGGAGGAGGTGGTGGGCATCATCCCCACAGTGGAATGCCAACAAACCACCACCAAATGGGCAACTTCCAAGCAGTCCAAGGCCTCCCCGCCCCACCGGGTAATTCCCACGGAAGTGGTGGTGGCGGCCCAGCCTACTTCCAAGGCGGTGCAAACCCCGACATCATGGCGGCATCCAACCCTTACCAGCAGCAGCAATTAGCCGCCGCCATGATGAACCAACAACGCTCAATGGGCAACGAAAGGTTCCAGCCGATGATCTACGCCAGGCCGCCTCCTGCCGTCAACTACTTGCCGGTCCCTGCTTCGCCTCATTACTCCGCTTATCCCCAATACCCCTACCCTTATCCATACCCTCCTCCGCTGCAATCCTCGTCGTCTGCGGGAGGCCATTACGACGAATTCTCGTATGAGAACACATCCGGCTGCAATGTTATGTAAAATTTAACCTTACTTCTTTCTTCTGCTGATCTGTTTTCATGCCCTTTTTATTACTACAGTAATTTTTAGTGTTCAGTTTCAGAGCATTTTTTGAGTCCCAAAAAAATATTAATGCACATAGAGTGCTCAAAAAAGCTCCGGCTGCAAGCTTCATATTCCTACAACTGGGCCCCACCAGCATTTAAAGTGGGTTGGGACGTTGGGTGAGCACTAGAAGTGGTGATAAATTTATTTGGTATATGTAAGAATCTTTGATTTCCTAATTTATAAATTTGAACTTTTCAATTAAAGTTAAGAGAATTGATCAAATAGAAACTATATTTAAATATAAAAATTATAAATTACTTACATGACACTCTCACTAATTATAAAATAATTTTTTTTAAAAACTGACTTATTTAAAAATACATAACAGATGCGAGAGTATAAATTTCCTTAAAAAATGCGTTAACAGCATATTAGACATTTGATACAAGAGAATTGTAGGGTATAAATGACTTCACCTACTCTCAATGTGAACTAGATAATTGTATGACATTGAGTTAGCTACGCAACGATATAAAGTTCGTCTCCACCAGATTTTTCATTTGCTTCCAAGCATTCATTTGAAACAATAAAGTTCTAATATGTCATTTGTGGTGTAAATTAAGTCTCAACATAATTCATTAAGTCTGAACATTATGTCTTCACTCTTGTTTCGACCTTCTAAACGACTTTTTCTGCTCTCGGTGTGAACTTGAAAGTTATAGGACTCTGAAATAGCTATGCAACGATAGCTTGTCTGTTCTCAGTGTGAACTAGAGAGTTGTAGAACTTTGAGTTAGCTACACAACGATATATAGCTTGCATCTATCGGATTTTTAATTTGCTCTCAGCACTCAATTGAAACAACAAAAGTCTAACATGCCATTTGTGGTGCAAATTAAGTCTGAACATTATGCATTAAGTCTGAACATTAAGCTTTCACTCGTGTTTCGACATTCTAAAGGACCTCTTCTGCTCTCAGTGTGAACTAGAGAATTGTAGAGCTTTGAGTTAGCTACGTAACGATATATAGGTCGCCTCGTTCAGATTTTTCATTTGTCCCTAGCCCTCTTTTAAAGCAGCGAAGGTCTACATTGAATTAAAATTAATTATGAAAAAACCGAAAAAGATTATATTGCTACTGAGGTTTAAATTATAAAAAAAATTAAAATTTAGACACGTGTCAGCTTTATAGAGGATTATAATTTATATTTTAAAAGTTGGTTTTTATGTGAACTTTACCCGACGATTCCTAACCGTCTTTATGTTATTTGTTGATAAGGAATAAGCTATCCATCCATCATCCATATTTTAAGATGTATTTTAAGGATTTAAAGTTTAAAACTTATAATAAAGACTTCAATTGCTAGACAACTATCATTATGTGAAGTTTAGTGGAATATGGGGTGAAATAACAATAAAATAAAACGAAAAAAACTTCAAAGCTTTTATTCATTCTTTTGGAATGTTTTTTTTGTTTTCTTTCTACTTTATAACTTTGTTGTTTCCGTTGTTCAACATCGTTTGAGTTTAATTTTGCTCTATTTTTAGTCAAAGGATTAGGTATACAGTTGATTTTTTGGTACAAAATACAAACTAATCATAGCTATTGATCTTCTGATTTTGAATGGATGAAATTCAATCTTGATTTTTTGTGTATTTTCTTAGTGACGAACTATAAAATGAAACTGACAAACTATGTCGTCTTTCATTTTTCAACTCAAAAAGTGACGAACTATAAAATAATTTTGACGAATTATAAAATAAACTGACGAACTATAAAATAATTTTGAAGAATTTTATATTTTGTACCAAAAATTAACTTTGTACATGATCTTGACCCTTATTTTCAATTAGAAATTAGAATTGCAAACTTCATTAAAATTTAATAAAGTTGGCACTCCTAATGCTGGTTTCATTTTAAAACACCGGAACTGATCACATGTCAATCCAGCATCAAACGTCATGACTATGTAATATTTTTGGGGCCGATGAAATTGTCGCTTTCAGTGCTGACTTCATTAAAATCGTACCGATTTCCTCAAAACAGAGCAAAATTCAAACTAAAAGCGATAATTTACAAAACAAACTATCTAAATAGGGCGAAAATTTTCCTTTTTCTCTTTTGAGTTATGTGCTCTGAATTCTGATCTCCCAATTGACCTATGACAGCTGATGAAACCAACTGACCCTTGTGTCAAATTGTCAACGTCAAGTTATAAATATTCAGATTGATGGTTTTGTTCATTTTATTTTTATAGATTCCTTCATTCTCTGTTTTCTAGCTTTCTGCAACATCTCGTTTTATATCCACCACTTGACACTGTTCAGTTATCTCTATCGATAATGTCCAGAATATCACTTACTAGTCGCTTTGGATTTTTGGCAGTTACTGTTCCCACTCCACTCAACTACTGCAATTAGGCATTAGCGTTAACTGAACGGCGCCGTTTTCGGATTTGTGTTGTCAGTTTAGAGTTGACACATGTTGATGAAGAAGATGCGGCACTCCGGAGCCAATCAGATACGGCTCACCGAAATGCTGCCGTGCTCGTGGCTATCGTTTTACAAACACTATCACAACCGATTGTGTGGAGCTTGTTAAAAACGACGCCGTATTTGTTAGACCAGAGCACGTGAGAACTGAACTGTTGACTGTCAGACCGCGCAACGGTAAATCACATGCAACATTGAACACCGATTGGATACAGGTAACAAAATAATTCGAAAAGACTGTATATATACCGTTAGCCTTTATATTTAACGGCGTTGAATTAAACAAACATCATGGTAACAAAATCGCTAAGTTTTCATAATGACTATTTTAGCAAAACGAAAACACTGTTCCTGGTGTTTTTTTTAATAAAAGAAAATGACATACTAAAATCTTAAGAAAAAGAAAAACAACAACAGCTAAATAGGCTGACTGGTAGATAGTTGTACCTTGTTTGCGTACGTTTTGTTCGGTTTTGTCATCTGTGCTGGGTTCAGCAGGATGGATGTTGATAAGCCGTAGTTGGCATTTTGTCCCTTGTTATTCTTTGGCTGCACTTGTTGCACTAGTTGTTTTCTGTCTTTTGTGTAAGGTGAAGTGGGGCATATCACTGTTCCCGGCTAGCTAACTCGTCATAGCTCTCAAGTCCTCTTTGATGCATTTTATGGAGTTCGGGTGACGTGCTACATTTGACAGGAAGCCGGTTTATGGAGCTCACTGGTGTAGCCTTGTTCAGGATTTCAGTGGAATCTGGCCAGTACTTCATCGTCGCTTCAGAGTTGATGACGAGTCGCCTCATCCGTTTGGCCATGAACTTTTATGATTCATAATCAGTGCATCAAGTTCCACAACCCAACTAGAGTTAAGACAAATGTGCTATAAAAAAAAAAGACAAATGTGCTATAGGCCACTCAATAAAAAGCTTGGCAGTTGGCACCAAAGCACTAGTGCTTCAACCATTATCCGTACTGTTCTGCACCTTCAAAAAAAATTGTAAGGTTGAGCTTCCTATTAAAACGATAATTTGATTAGATTGGAGCGTATTCGAGTTGATAGACCGCTTTTCTTCTAATAGCATGAGGAGCAATGCATATTACAATGGTACGTATTTCCTTTTCAGTAGCTGATTAACTGTTATAATGAATTTAATTTTATGTTTATTATGAACTGTAGTTGCTGACTGACATACTGCAACAGTATGTCAATTAATAACTGCTACATAAAATAAACAAATAATTTTACCCGCATTTGAATATGTCAACTAAATAACTATTTGTATTAATAGACACAAAATCGAACTCACTGCAGCTACAAGAAAAATATTGGTGCAGTAGGTACCGCTCTAGCGACTATATATAAACAGTGTGACAGTTTAAGTTGGTATTTTCAATTTATTATTTCGTTTGAATTTCTAAATAAGAAACGACTGATAATTTAAGAATTTTAACTTTATTTTTAATTATGTACCAAAATCAAAATGTGATCTAATGAAAACTGAAGACAACACAAAAACCGAGAAGAGACTTCGAATCATGTGTCTCTGAGTCAGTCATGCATTAACACTAAATAACGTGCAATATAATTTAATTAAGGTACTGTAGTAAAAACAAACAACAAATACCGAGGAGAAAAAAACACCATTTCCATTAGGTTTTGGTTTTTGAGAAATTCGTGGCAGAGAATATATAGGCAGTAGGCACGTTGCGTAGGAGAAGTCAACAGTAGCTAAAAAAAGAGATGGTACTGACAACTTATACCCCTCAACCCTCATCATTTTTAATAATAAAAAATATTAAAATAATAACTCTTTTCTAAAATTCGGGGAAAAATTGTAACATGTCGATGACATGATTTTACCTTAAAGCATTTACGGACCACTTTTATATCTAATGGGCTCAGGCCCAATTTTTTGATCAAAGTGTCAGATACAAAATATGAGCTTAAAATGGGCCGGAGGATAGACCAATCACATTAGTCTGTTGTTCTGTGCCATGTTTTTTCTTCTACTTTAATTTTTAAAGTATAGTGAGGTAGTTAATCAGTCAATTAAAGATTGGTTTATGATTAAGAGGAAAGAGGAAAGAGGAAGTGAAGTAATTAGGTTAAGGTCCCAACACATCTGGTAACCAGCCTAAAATCATTACCTGCAAATGGAGATTTTTTTATAAAATTTTTTTTGGAGCTTTAGGAAAACTGAAAATGTAATTGTAATAACAAAAGTACAAAACAAATGACGTTGACACTCCTCAATCGTGAGTTGGGAGGGTGATTATGGGTATGTTCTTTTTTAACTTAATTTTACTTCTTTTATTTCAGTGATTTAGAACATCTAATAATTAAGCATTTAATTTGAATCAAATTAATGTTTACTAAATATATTCTATCTTAAAAGTCAAGTGTATTGTATCATAGTCAAATACTCATACTAAAGACATCAAGTTAAGTTTGTCATTCAATTCTCTTATTTAAATGAAGCTAAGTGTTTTCTTTAGGGTTTAGCGGCATGCATCACATATTTCTTCGTGCATAATATAAGGAGGGGGTAAACCTTATATATTTAAGGTGACCTACAATCAACAGTAACTCATAATAGCAATTAGCAACTTGGTTCCGTGTTCTGATGTATATATATAGCTTCTTCAATCACCATTGGAGCTTCAAAATTTGAATGCGCATACGGTATGTTAACCTAATATATAAGTATATGGAGAATAATGTAGAACTGACGCAGTCTTGATACTGCAACATATCGATATAGAGAGATCTTGATGAGAGTATGTTAGATGAATAATCGAAAACAGGAATATTAGAGTTTCAGGAGAATGAGAACATTGAGAGAAGGATCGGAAGATCAGAAAATGAGAGTAATTTTTGTGTTGATTACTCAATCATAGTTTTAACTACTTTCTTTTAAAAACTAATCATATTACAACATTTATCATCTAAACCTGAAGCTGATATAGCTACAATGGTTCTTCATATATAACAGTACGTAGTGAGCAAGGAAAGCATAGTTATTGTTATTTGGTTTATTCTCTGAGATCATCATCATTTAGGAAACAACAGAGATCAGCAGATACATCTCGATCTCTAGGACTTATATAGAGTTCGAGTTGTATGCTCATGATCTTTCTCCTATAAGTAGTTTGCCAGCGGCAGTGTCTCACTTCCAGTAGTAATATCATCTCTGTAGAGGCTCTTTTGAATCTCCTGAGCCAGTTCTTCCACACTTAGCTCACATTCCAACCCTATCTGCATTCATGCATCATTCACAAACACAAATTAAGATTAGCACGCAAGTAATTAACTCATGTTGAATTACATACGCTCACTCAGTTCGTCATGATTTGAGTGATGAGAACTAACCTTGACAACAAAGGAATACAAAACAGTGTCTTCCATGCTGCTGATGTTGAGCTGAAGTACATCAAAACAAAGCCTCTCCAACACACTGACTATCTTTCCAACCTGACCACCAGCTCTCTTGCACACAATTCTCAACACGACGTTTGATCCCGAAAGCTTGGCTTCAACGTCAGCTACTGGTGAATTGCAACAAGCTCCTAACTCTTTAAAACCTTCAAGAAGCCTAGGGCTGGGGCTGTTGTCTGATGATGGAGTGCCTAGCTGCAAAAGCGGCCTAGGGCTAGGGTTTGGGCTTGGACTCAAACTCTTCTTCCTACGTTTCTTGGAATCAAGCACTTGAAGAACTTGATGTAACTCCTTTATGAAGTCTATCACTCCTCCTATGATAGAAGCTTGATCTCCCTGTACATCAACACTCAAACAACTTCCACATCAAAAATGATAATTAACACAAATATGATCTTATGTTGAAAATCTCTCTCTAAAGTATGATCACATGTTGCGCTTTAATAATTAGATATGAGAAAATAGGTGAATATGTATACCCTTTTGATGTAGAAAGATGGAGTCAAGGATCGAAGGACTTTGAGGTGCTCATTCATCTGTCTTCGCCTGTTCCGCTCCACAGCGATGTGAGACATTTTTGACTACGGCGAATCGAATCTGAGCACGAGAGACGATGAGGGGTTCACAAAGTGATGATATCTATATATATAAGAGGGGTGGAGCAGGGAGGGAACAAAAGCAGACCTGGGACTGAAGTATGCCGCGTAAAAAGAGGGCGCGCGTACATGTAGATTGACAGAGTGTGGTAAAAAGGCGCAGCAACTAGCTTGGAATGAAATGAAGATAGGGTTTTTGGGTAATAAATGCAACATGTTACAGTCCCGTGAGGTAACAAATATATACATATACTCAAAGTCACTCAGGCATAGGTATGATATGATAACTTTTATATGCGAGAATCTAACTTGTGTCTCATTCATTGGGGGATGTGGTAATTACAGTGTCACGTAAAGGAAGTTGTGAACAATTACGGCGTCCGTTGGAGTGTAATATTTTCTTTACTTTCATTCTCATCCATTGAAATCCAATGGTGCAGTTGTGTTGGAGCAACTACGTCCAAATATGTACACTCTCTAGATCTCTCTCTATCACTCTCTCCCAACTCTCTATATATCTCTCTCTACTCTCTCTAATATCATGCAACATGATATGATGTATCAACTCTGTCTCCATCATCGGACATTAATGAGTTGTTGAATGCTTGAATGTAGGTGTAGTTATGTTGGGCTATTCAAAGATATAGGTATATCCATGTCGATCTATTTCTCTAATTAGTCGATTCTAGTAAACTAGGTTTACATGCAACACTCCTTTTTTCTTTCTTTAGATGCAACACTGCTTTCAAAGAGTAAACTAATGCATGTCTAAATTTGATTCTAGCTAGTTTGGAATACGGTCTAGTTTATTGATATATTTTAACAAAAAGTATAATTTTAATTTGAAATTTATTACGTGTTCTTTTGATGTAAAAATTTAACTTGATTTAAAAATGAGAATTAAATTGACGAACTTAAGTTGGTAAGTATTTAATTGTCATTTAAGCGAAAAAGAAAAAGAAATTTAAATTCAAATTAAGTATCTAATTAGAGGTCCTAGAGTGAAATGGCTACAAGAAATTCCTTCGAAGGAGCGATATTGTAAAAAGGGCTACTTGATAGCCAACATGGTCCGTATGCCAGTTAGAGGTGGCAAATAGGGCGGGCGGGTTAGTGGACGGGTTCTTAATGGACAAGAGTTAAAAGGGTTGAACCCTTATAAAACCCTTTTAAGTTAAAGGGTTCAATGGACGGGTTCTTAATGGCCAATGGTTAAAAGGGTCAAACCCTTCAACCCTTTAAAAGCTCTTTTAACCCTCTTAACCCTTTGGACCCTTTTAACCCTTCAACCCTTTAAAACCCCTTTTAACCCTTTTAACTCATTTAAACATTTATAACCCTTTTAACTCATTAAATGAAAAATTAAATAAATTTTAAATCAGATATGTTCTATATCTTTTTTTTATTTGTAAAAACTTTTATATACATATTTTAAAGTTAAAAGTTAAATTTCATATATTTAGGGTTACCCTATCAAAAGTGTACATGTTTTATGTGTTTTATTTGTTCGTGAATATTAAATAAAAAAATTATGTACATGTTTTAGATCAGTTAAAAGTTGAATTTATATTTTTAACACCATTGTGTCATATTTTCTGTTTGTTTGCTTTTTCTTTAATATATTATTGTTAAAGTTAAGTTTAAACAAATTGAATTGATCAAAATGAAGACAACCACACCAGGAGGAAGAAGATGACATATCAAAAATATTATAAGTTAATTATTTAAGTAATAATAAGTAACCATATCTCAAATTAACTTAACTTGTTACAATTGAATTTGCCTATTTTCTGACTAAAATAAAAATAAAAAATGAAAGAGAAAGTAAATGTGCGTCATTTTTGTGTTTATTATTATTATAAGTTAAAAAGAGTTTTAAACTAAGAGGGTTGTAAAAGGATTGGAGGGTTATCCGGGTAAAAATCCTTGAACCCTTTTATAAACGGGTTCTTAATGGACAAGGGTTTTCTCAACCCTTTTATTAAAAGGGCGGGCTAATGGACGGGTTTTGAAGGGCGGTTAACGGACGGGTTCGAGGGTCAAGGGTTTAACTGCCGGGTCTAATGCCAATCGCTTAGAGTGAGCGCCTCGACTCTTGAGTAAGCGAACAATTACGTTTTGTCAAGTTCAGAACACAATTATTTGTTATTTTTTGATTGGGCAGAACACAGTTATATTGAACAATCAAAATTAGTGTAATATGTGGAGCGCAAAAAGAAATTTAAAGTTCGATACGGATAATACGTACGTCGCATCCAACCTCAAAGGAAACATAAAAAGAGCCTATGTAAGGAAAGATGATATGAAACCTATCAAATAATAATGGTCACACCAAAAGGTTATTCCCCCCAACACAACATACCACGGCAGTAATGAGAAATATGCATATGTGTAGAAATTACTAATTCATATGGATTATCTCTTCATATTAACTCAAAAGTCTAGGCTTGAAAGTTATTGATTTAGTAATCATATATAAGCTAATAGTTTTTCTACTCATTTAGCAATGCGAGACCATCAATTGGAGAAATCAGGGTCCAAGTGCATTTGCAACTACCCTTTACAAGCTAAACCGGGGTCCAACCCACCAAACGATTGAGGTATCTTCAAACGAGCATTCACTTTGGCATTGACATTTCCGCACATGTCCCACATCCATATTACCTCCCTATATTGACTCAAAAGCCTAGGCTTGCGAGTCATGGTTTAATAATCATATATAAACTAGCAATTCTTCTCCCCATTTAACAATATGGGATAATTTCTTTAAGTGCACAATTCCGAATACCATGGTTGAATGTGAAAATATGAAAAATAGAATGATATCGCCATCGCTTAAAGAGATTTGATTATCAAATCAAACACTCCTTAATTAACAGCTACGCACTTAATTTGGACCTGTCATGAGCTGTAGTAAGCTGTTTGTGATAACATTGGTCACATCAAGAAAGCCCCCAAAACGGAATTTATGATTCCATGCGTCGCATTTTCCTTACTTAAATTAAATTCGTTAACACGATTTTTGTTTCTTTCAAAAATGTTGAAAAATGCTATAATAGTCAAGTCAAATGACATAAAAGTCAGCATCTAGCTGTTGCTGTTGATGAAAGATAAAGTTAACCAGGAAACGGGAAGCGCTATTTTGAGGTAGAGTTGGTAGAATGAGGCACGTGATGTACGATCTGAGCCACTCATTGTGACACGTATCGAAGCCACGTTCACAGCCGCCATTTGCGTTCACACTACTGTTAGTAGTGAGTTTACTATTTGGACACGTGGCGCGCCACAAATGTACGAGGGTTAGATGTGTGGCTCAGATCATGCCTCACTGCCTCATTCTAATTTAAGTACCTCAATTGAGCGCTTCTCACCAGTAAACTATGTATAAGCAAATAAAGCCTCATGCGTGCACCTATAAAGATCAATATAGTGACATGCATAAATATTAAATATAATTAAAATGTATTTAAAGATTGAATAGGAATAAAATACAAGTTACATCAATAAAAATCTATACTTTTTCTGAAACAAAAGGTTTAGTTTAATTAAATGTTCATATTAATATTTATTTTTAAAATTAGTACTACAAAAAAATACTCATCGGTTCAGTAAAACATTTTCTGTTGTTACTGAATTGATGCATTACTCAAAAAAAAAGATTAGGGTATAACTTGATATATAGATTATAGTCAAATATTAAAATTAAACAACCAAGTTAAATTCGTCAAAGAGGAGCCGCTTTTGTTGCGACAAGCTCTGTCCACTGAAGTTGTTGCTTTGGGTCTGAAGTTTATTTGATAATTACTTCATAAAAAAGATTACATGCAAAAAATGCACTCTTACATTTAAAGATAAAATTTTCACTTTTTCCAAATTTGGATTTTCTTTTACTTTTCCTTCACATATCCTCTTCTTTTTATTATATTAGTAGTAAATAAAATAATATCTAATATATGAAAAAAGTTGTCTCTCTTTTAATTTTTTAACTTTCCCTATCTATAACAAATACTAGATATATACCCCACAAAATGTTTACCATCGATCAACTTTACCTTTTATAAATAAAAAAAAGTATTTTTTTACAATACCAATAAGCAGCCCCAAAAGCCAAAATGATCAACCTAGCTAGCTATATTTATTATTTAAAGCAACTCGATCAAACCTGGCAACAACTCAATCGGCCATCATCATCAATGGCTCCATATACCACAATCCTCATCACCCTCTTCCTCCAACTCATCACCTTTGCCGCCACCGATCCTCCGCCGGGAGCGACGTATCCAATTTACAAAGACGCAACGGACACACAACATTACTACACCACGTTACAAATCGGCACTCCACCCAAAACAGCCAACTTCACTCTCACTCTCTCTAGCCAGCTCCTCTGGTACATTTGCCAAAACGACAATTTCACCTCCACCACCTACCGCCATGTCCCGTGCACCTCAAAAACCTGCCTCGTTGCGTCGAGAGGCTTCACCTCGTGCCGCAGCTGCGATGAGCCTAAACCAAGGCCAGGGTGCACTAACGATACTTGCACCGTCATGGCTTATAACCCTTTTGATGATATCAAAAGCGCTGAAACGCTTTACACTGACTTTTTACAAGTCAACGACCCAGTCAACAAAAAGTCAATACGGGTTGACCAATTTCCCTTTTTATGCGCCGGCAACGCGTTCTATTACTTAAACGGCTTGCCGAAAGGGAATAAAGGAATTTTAGGTTTAGCTTTGTCAACTGTGTCTTTACCGGCGGCGATGTCTGCCGGATTGCATCTCTCTAACGTTTTCTCTCTCTGCATTCCATCCGACGGCACCGGCGCGATACTCATCGGGGCGCGTGCAGCAGATGAAATTGTTAGTAACTGGATGATGACTAGGATGTTGATCAATCCTTACAGCACTGCACCAGTTCATGGATCGAGAGAGGAGTCGTACGAGTATTTTATCGGCGTGACAGCCATTAAAGTCGGTGACGTGCCGGTCAAGTTAAACAAAACGCTATTGAAATTCCATGACTATGGATACGGTGGGACCAAGCTGAGTTTAGACATGCCTTACACAACTCTCCAGAAGGCAATTTACGAGCCGGTTGTGGAAGAGTTCATCAAGGCTGCGGAGCGGGTCGGGTTGAAGAAGGTCGGGTCGTTTGGGAATTTTAGTGTTTGTTTCGGGTCTGAGAGTTTCAAAACGACGGCGTTGCCGAGCGTTGACTTTGTTTTGGAGAACGACGGCGTTTACTGGCGCATGCAGGGATCTGAGCTGATGGTGAGAGTGAGTGAGAGTTTAAGTTGTCTTGGGGTGGTGGACGGTGGAGAGAAGCCGCGGACGGCGGTTGTGGTTGGTGGGATGCAGATGGAGGAGCGGGTCTTAGAGTTTGATTGGGGGGCTATGGTGTTGCGGTTCGGGTCAAGTCTGCGAGAGGGAAATACTACATGTTCTCGAAGCTTTTGGAACGGCGTCGTAGGGTAATTCTAAACAGACGGGTCGAACGGTTGAAGTTTACATATCGACTCAAATGTGATAAAAAAATTTAATAAATATACAAAAATTTGAGATGAGTTTTTTTTTTTTTTGATAGGGTACTTATATTAGTGGATTAGTATTTGTTAGGGTGAGGATTTGAGTCCTGGACGCATCTTGTCGCAGGGGAGCGCTACCACTGAGCAACTCTGCTTGACCTCAATTGAGATGAGTTTTTGTTTATTATCAAAGTGCACAATCTTGCTATATAAAAGAACTAGAACTTCTCAATTTAATTCAGCTCTAAGCTTCCTCATCTCATTCCTGTTTATTGTATAAAATTACAATGTAGCACCAAGCAGCTACACTTCAATTTTTTTCTCTCATTGTGGATAAGCTTAAGTAGTCAGACGGCCATTTTTGTTGACATGATATTCATCATTCTCTACATAACTCAACGTCAAACATTTGACTGGACTCATTCCGCACCGACTATATCACACCATTCTCATATCCACATCTGAACCCTCCTCAGCTTCACTTTTTTGCTTAACCAGAATTTTAAGCTCTCTTGACCAAGAATTTTGAGCAGCAAAACTCTCCCTATATTTTGTAATAGGAAACTATTTGAAAATAGATCTATGAAGAGCTTCCATTGCTCAGTTCTGTGCTCAAGGATGCTTGGGTTGGGTACCTGCAAGATAGCTTAATATTAAAAATCATATTGTGTCCGATTGCAAGTCATTGATTATGACATTAATTATTAAACGCATTGTGGGAAAGAGCAAAGCAAAGTCATTGAGTATTTGCTTTAGTAAACTCATTTTAAGAGACTGCCTATGCCTATGAATGTTTCTTGCAACTTTTTGAATAAAAAATAAGCCACCACCTTGCAAAATCTTAGTATTTGTAACCCATAAAACTCACGCATCTTAGTCGTACCTTCACACAGCATTTCCAATGGTTTCATTTTCCTTTCGACCCTTGCTAGTCCTTCTACTCATTGCCATATCATTTTACTCTTCTGCAGCGCAATCTTCTTTCCGTCCAAAAGGTTTCGTGTTGCCTGTTACTAAAGACTCTTCTACTCTCCAGTACCTCACTACACTCGTGTTGCCTGTTACTAAAGACTCTTCTACTCTCCAGTACCTCACTACACTCGGCCAGCGAACACCGCTCGTTTCGGTTTCCCATGTGGTTGACCTAGGGGGCCAGTTTGTCTGGAATGACTGTGAAACGGGCTTTGTGTCATCTTCTTACAATGTTGTGCAATGCAAAACTGCAGCATGCTCGCGAACACGTTCACAGGAATGTGGATTTTGTTTTCGTCCTGTCGGACCAGGTTGTGGTAATACCTCTTGCAAAATCTGGCCAAACAACCCAATCGCACAGTTCGCCACCAATGGTGACATAATTCAAGATGTGGTGGTTCTGCGATCTACTGACGGCTCGAATCCTGGTAGATTTGTGAAGACATCAAAGTTTCTGACCGGTTGTACTGGAACGAACTTCATAGACAAGCTCTCTGACGGAGCGACGGGTATGGTGGGCCTTGGCAGAGGGAACACTGCAATGCCATCTCAGCTAGCTGACACTTATAGTTTCCCTAGGAAGTTTGCAATCTGCTTGGGCCAGAAAGGTGTAGTCATCTTTGGCGACGGGCCTTACCATTTCCTTCCTTCTCAATCCACTGATTACGCCAAATCCCTGACTTACACTCCCCTCCTTGTTAACAAAGTCACCACAGCTGCTGCTGCCTTTCCGGGAGAGCCTTCCGCAGAATACTTCATTGGAGTCAAATCCATCAAAGTGAACGATAAACCACTCAACATAAACACCACTCTGCTCAAGATCAACTCCCAAGGCTATGGTGGCACAAAGATCAGCTCAGTCAATCCCTACACCGTTGTAGAGTCTTCCATCTATGCAGCTGTTTCAAGTGCATTCCGTAAAGAGATGGCTCGTTTTCAGACAGTGGCTCCTGTTTCCCCATTCGGACTGTGTTACAATTCAACTCGTATTCAGTATAACCAAGAGGGGCCAGATGTACCTCGCATTGATCTGGTTCTGCAGAGCAGTAAAGTCTTCTGGCGAATTTATGGGACCAATTCTATGGTTCAGGTAAGCAAGGAAGTGCTATGTTTGGGAATCATAGATGGAGGTCTGAGCTTCCAGACGTCAACAGAGTCTATCGGCCTGGTCACTTCAATTATCATAGGTGGCCACCAGCTAGAGAACAACCTGCTGCAATTTGATCTGGCAGCGTCCAAGCTCGGATTCAGCTCTTCCTTATTGCTGCGTCAAACTACATGCTCAGGATTCAACTTCACTTCCACAGCATAAATTAAAAGTTACTGGAAAATTGCTTACAATGCTACAGTTATGTGAGACTTGGTTGGTGCATAAAGTTCAAAGATCTTCATTACAAGAATTGAAAAATAACCTGTCTTCTGGCTATTCATATCTGTCAAGGGCCGTCATACTACAAATAAAATATATGAAACACTTTTATAAAACTAAAGGAATTAATGGTAGGTCCAGGATCAGACAATGGCAAGAGCTCCTTATTTAATTACCTGAGTTGTTTGATTATCCGAAATCTTATTACTTGATGCCAAAGAAGTCTGATGCTTCCAAGAATATGCTCTGTACATTATAAACACATTAGGCATATTTTCTGGCTGAAAATGACTTCTTGTCCTATCTTATGGTCAAGGTATTAGGAATGGGTGACTATCGATTATTGTAAGGAACATGAATCCAGGCATTCAACTATACATCATCCTGTAAAAGCTTATTTATCATTTCAGGGCTGATAATAATACAAATTAACAACGAAAACAACACGGAAAAAGTCTCTCATACAAACATAATGTTTTTCAGAAGGTTCATTTTTAAATTTTATTTGAATTATCAGTCATGAGGTTACAGAGTAATGAGTTGGGAAATGTACACTTACCCTCTTCAAAGAATTAGCAAGTATGCTATTTAATGGTGCGTCCAGTAGAAGGAGCAAGCGTCCTGTCGCCTTTGGGTAGTAAATTAAATGGCAACTCACCAAGGAGGAAGGACCACAAATAGTCCTTGGTCATTCATGGAGGCCGCCAGTTGCAAAGGAGATGAAATCCACTTGTTCAGCTGTACCTTGTAAATACTTCAACAAAAGTGTGTTCATCATTCAAGAGTCGATACGAATATAGGCGTACACTTGTAATCTTGTAAATGATATGTTCTAAGTTTTAACCAGATGTTATGTTAAGATGTTCATTCAACTCATATAGGTGTCCTTACTAAAGTTGGCTAGTAAAGAAATGGCAAATGTGGATTGTGGACTAACCTTCTCCACGTCTACATCAGTAGCATGTGCACAATTGTGAATCTAACAGAGCAAGCTGGGGGTTATCTTACCGCGTCGGAACGGAAAAGTCATTGGCCATTACACATCAGAGTCCATAGATGTTGAAGACTATTCCTTGTCCTTGGTCATTCATGGCTGTTAGGATCTAAAAGCAGTTATGAAAGATAACAACAATAAAAGAAAAAACAATAATGAACACAGGAATTTGTTACCCAGTTCGCCACAACATGTGACTACGTCTGGGGGCACTACCAAGCCAGGAGATTTCCACTATATCGTTTGAGATACGATTACAATACTCCAATAAGCATATGGAATATTAAGAGAGAGAGTGGAGTGAGCTGAGAGATGATTTAATGCTTCATCCTAGCATTCCTTTTATAGGAAATTTGTGATGTCGTGTTCCACTTCCATTTCTCTTCTTGCATGAGTGTATGCTTGCCATGTGGAAGAAGGTAATCAATTTTTGTTTTCCTTCTTTGACACCACAATGGAGAGGTCGGCATGCAGGAGGTCGGCAAGCCATCTTCATCGGGCTCCATACCTAACAATCTCCCACCTGGAGCCTGATTCCAACCATATTCGTCGTCATCTCCTCATTCATCAACCTATGAATGTTGGTAGTGCCTGGCCTTCACCTTAAGTACCAAGGCCAGTTGAAGCCACGCATAGCTTCAACTTCTCTAAGGTCACAGCCTTAGTTAGCATGTCAGCAGGATTTTGACTTCCATCAATCTTCATTAGTTGCAAGATCCTCTTCTCCAGTAGATGGCGTATATAGTGATACTTCAGCTCTATGTGCTTGGTCCTTGAATGAAATGCAGGGTTCTTGGCCAAGTGGATGGCACTCTGACTATCACTGTAAAGAGTACTACCCTCTTGCTCCTTTCCCAATTCACGCAAGAAATTCTGCAACCACACCATCTCTTTACTAGCCTCGGTCACTGCAACATATTCAGCTTCAGCAGTAGACAAGGCAACAATCTTCTGTAACTTTGACGCCCAAGAGATAGCAGTACCACCCAATGTGAAAACATAACCGGTTGTACTTCTCCTCTTGTCAAGATCACTTGATGCCAAATCTGCATCAACATATCCTGCTAACTCAACTTTCTCGCCTTCAAAACACAAGGCATGCTCAGTGGTCCCCTTCAAGTACCTCAAGATCCATTTTACCGCTTCCCAATGCTTTTTCCCTGGATTGCCCATAAACCGACTTACTACTCCCACCGCATGTGCAATGTCTGGCCTAGTACACACCATCGCATACATCAAGCTGCCAATTGCTGGGGCATATGGAGTCTTCTGCATGTAGTCTCGCTCTTCTAGATCTTTTGGTGAATCTCTAATTGAAAGTGTGATCTGATTACCCAATGGAATCTTAACCGGCTTTGCATCTTGCATGCTGAATCTCTCCAGAATCTTCTTTATGTATTCAGCTTGCGAGAGATGCAACTTTCTCGCCTTTCTGTCACGTTCAATTCGCATTCCCAAAATCTGCTTTGCTTCACCTAGATCTTTCATGGCAAACCGTTTGGACAACTGCTTCTTCAGCTTACTCACCTCCTGAGCACTGGATCCTGCTATCAACATGTCATCAACATATAATAGCAATATGATATAGTCGTCGCCCAACTTCTTGAAATAACAGCAATGGTCAGCTTCACTCCTCACGAACTCAATTTCGTGCATGAATCCATCAAACTTCTTGTACCACTGTCTGGGAGCTTGTTTCAAGCCGTACAAGCTCTTCTTCAGTTTACACACTAGTAACTCGTTACCCTTTGGCAAGTAGCCTTCTGGTTGCTTCATATAGATTTCTTCTTCAAGGTCACCATGAAGAAAGGCCGTTTTCACGTCTAGCTGCTGTAACTCAAGATCTTCAGCTGCAACTATACTCAACACAAGCCGTATAGTAACCATCTTTACAACAGGAGTGAAAACATCAGTGTAATCTATACCGTATTTCTGCTGAAATCCTTTCACAACTAATCTTGCCTTGTAACGCTTACTTCCATTCGCCTCCTCCTTAATTCTGTAAACCCATTTGTTATGCAGCGCCTTTTTGCCTCGTGGAAGCTCAACTAGCTCCCATGTCTCGTTTGCAAGCAATGACTCCATCTCATCATCCATTGCTAGCTTCCACTGATCTGCATAGCTTCCCTGAGATGCTTTTGCAAAACACTCTGGTTCACCACTATCTGTTAATAACAAATAGAAATTAGAAGGCGAATATCTGTCTGGTGATCTGTGATCTCTACTAGATCTTCGCGGCTGAGCAACTGGTGTATTCGGTTCATCCTCCTCAAGGTCATCTGGAACCATCATACTCCCACCCGAGTTAGAGATATCTAACTCAACCACCTTAGTTTCTGAGCTGTCAGCTTCTGATGCACTTGTCAAGTCTTTGTACAGTACCTGCTCATTAAATATGACATCTCGACTACGAATAATTTTCTTGTTCTGCTCATCCCAGAGTCGATATCCGAAGTCATCACCACCATATCCAATAAATGTACACTTAACAGACTTTGCATCCAGCTTACTTCTTTCAACAGCAGGTATGTGAACATATGCAACACATCCGAAAATACGAAGAAATGACAAATTTACCTCCTTGCCACTCCAAGCCTCCTCTGGAATCCCATTCTCCAACGGAGCTGATGGTCCTCGGTTAATCAGGTAAGCTGCAGTGTTAACTGCTTCTGCCCAAAACATCTTCGGAAGTCCACATTTCAATCTCATGCTTCTAGCACGTTCATTCAGAGTTCTGTTCATACGTTCTGCCACGCCATTCTGCTGAGGAGTTCCCTTCAAAGTCTTTTCCATGCGAACTCCATTCGCTGCACAATACTCCTTGAACTCTCGCAGCTCATACTCTCCACCATTATCAGATCTTAGACACTTCACTTTAAGACCTGTCTCAGTCTCTACCAGGGCTTTCCACTTTCTGAAAACATCAAACGCATCAGATTTGTTTTTCAGAAAATAAACCCATACCTTCCTTGTGCAATCGTCAATGAAGGTCATATAATATGATGCTCCACCAAGAGATGCAACAGGTGCTGGCCCCCATAAGTCACTATGGACTAACTCCAGCTTTTGCTTTCTCAACGTCCTGCCACCTCTTGTGAAACTGACTCTCTTCTGTTTCCCAAAGACGCAGTCCTCACATACTCCGACTTCAACAGACTTGAGTTCAGATAGCAAACCCTTCGAGCATAAGACCTTCATCCCTTTCTCACTCATGTGACCGAGACGACAATGCCACAGGTCTGCATCACCTTTCACACTTGCAACAGCGATGCTTTCTTGGAGGTTGCTTGTCATATACAACGTCCCTTCTTTCTTGCCTCGAGCTATCACCATGGAACCCTTGGTTATCTTCCAAGTACTGCAACTGAAGGTTACTACATAGCCTTCATCATCCAACTGGCCAACTGATAACAAGTTTCTCTTCAAGCCCGGAATAAGTCTGACATCATGCAGCTGCAACACTGACCCGTTTGGAGCTTTTATCTGGACATCTCCTTTCCCCACGACTTCCAATGGTTCATCATCAGCGAGATAAACCTTCCCGAAATCTCCTGATTTGTAATGCTTCATAATGTCAACATTACTACAGGAATGGAACGATGCTCCAGAGTCTAACACCCAAGACTCCAATGGACTGCTTACACTCAAAATTAGTGCCTCCGCAGTTTCTTCAGTGGTTGCGTTTACTGATTGTGCCTTGCACTCACTCTTGTAGTGACCCATTCTGTCACAATTCCAGCACTTCACCTTGCTTTTATCTCTGGCCTGTTTTTCTTTCCCTCTGGACTTTGACCTGCCACGCTGCACCCTCGACCTGGACTCAGATCTGCCTCTGTTTCCAGCATTCAAAGCTAGACCCGAACTAGAGCCTGACTCCCTTCGGCGAATCTCTTCACTGACGATCAGGTCTCTGACTTCATCTAGCTTAAGCTTGTCCTTCCCAGCTGAGGCACTAACGGCTGTAACCGTCCCGCTCCAACTTTCTGGTAATGAGGATAGTAGGATCAAAGCCTTTATTTCATCATCGAAATCGATTTTAACGGAGCTCAACTGTGCGATCGTCATGTTGAACTCGCTCAGGTGCTTTGCCACCGTCGTGCTCTCTGTCATTCTCAGGTTGAACAACCGCCGCATCAAATGGACTTTGTTTGATGCTGATGGTTTCTGGTACAACGCCGACAGAGTCTCTATCATCTCCTTCGTCGTCTTTGACTTCAGTGTATGGTGTGCAACTTCTCTGGACAGCGACAGTCGGACCACACTCATTGCTTTTCTGTCCAACAGCTTCCAGTCTGCATCCTTCATGTCCTCCGGTTTTTCTTCTAGAGGCTGCTGCAAATCTTTACCGTATAGGTAGTCTTCGATTTGCATCTTCCAGAATCCGAAATCCGATCCGTCGAATTTCTCCACAGGTTGTCTTACATCTCCCATTGCGACTGCTAGAACCTCGGCTCTGATACCAGTTGTTAGGATCTAAAAGCAGTTATGAAAGATAACAACAATAAAAGAAAAAACAATAATGAACACAGGAATTTGTTACCCAGTTCGCCACAACATGTGACTACGTCTGGGGGCACTACCAAGCCAGGAGATTTCCACTATATCGTTTGAGATACGATTACAATACTCCAATAAGCATATGGAATATTAAGAGAGAGAGTGGAGTGAGCTGAGGGATGATTTAATGCTTCATCCTAGCATTCCTTTTATAGGAAATTTGTGATGTCGTGTTCCACTTCCATTTCTCTTCTTGCATGAGTGTATGCTTGCCATGTGGAAGAAGGTAATCAATTTTTGTTTTCCTTCTTTGACACCACAATGGAGAGGTCGGCATGCAGGAGGTCGGCAAGCCATCTTCATCGGGCTCCATACCTAACAATGGCGGCCAGCCAACATCTGCATGGCAGAAAGGCTATAAATTCAATCTCCACGCTCATCTTTAATCATAACTCATCCACATATCCTCCTCTCCAGCCATGGCAATTTTAAATCATCAGCTAACTGTTTTATTCATTCTTTCCATTCTCTCCCTCGCTCTTTCACAACCCAGAAACATATTCCTCCCTGTCACCAAAGACAAATCAACACTACAATATGTTACACAGATCAAGTTAGGAACTCCCCTGGTTACTAGATCCCTGGTTGTTGATCTAGGTGGACGAGGTTCATGGATAGATTGCGACCAGATCTACAAATCATCTACGTATAAACCTGCCCTTTGTGGATCAGAGGTATGCTCCTTCAGCAAAGTCCAATTTTGCTTCGTTTGTAATGCAGTCGAGAGGCCGGGCTGCAACAACACCCATATATGCGGCATCATTCCTATCAACACAGTGACTGGGGAATGGTTCCTCAACGCTGGAGAGCTAGCGACTGATAAAGCATCAGTTCAATCATTCAGCGGAGCCAATTCAGGCCCAAATGTCATTCTCCGTAGGCTGATATTCTCATGTGCCCCAAAAGAACTTCTCACAGGACTGGCTGCAGGCACTACAGGCATGGCTTACCTAGACGGATCCCGAAATGGACTTCCTAACCAATTATCAGCTGCAATTGGTAGCCGTTTGGCTCGAAAATTTGCTCTGTGTTTACCATCAACCCCCAACACCAGAGGAGCTATTCTCTTCGGAAACCCACCCTACATTTTCCACACAAACGTCAACAAATCAAACAGACAGGACCTCTCAACCGAATTCACCTACACTAACCTCATCATCAATCCAGACAGCCCAGAAAGCATCAGACGTGGTGTGACCTCCACAGAATACTTTGTTAGCCTAAAATCCATCCTCGTAGACAAAAAGCCAATTGCAATCAACTCAACACTACTCACCTTATCCTCCGGAGGTACGAAGCTCAGCACTGCCTATCCCTACACCGTCCTCGAAACCTCCATCTACAAATCCCTCTCCTCAACTTTCTCCAAAAGCATGTCCGCCATGAACATCAACAAGGTCGCTCCAGTCGCGCCCTTCACCGATTGCTTCAGCACTCAAAACCTAGTTTACACTCAGCTCGGGCCGGATGTTCCGGTAGTCGGATTGACGTTCGAGGACGGTGCAGCCTGGGAAATGTACGGGTACAATTCGATGGCGGAGGTGAGCAAGAATGTGGTGTGCTTGGCGTTCGTGGACGGAGGAAGCGAGATGGGAACGAAGGTGGTGATCGGAGGGCGTCAGCTGGAGGACGTTCTTCTGCAATTCGATTTGCAGGGTTCAAAATTAGGGTTTACGAGATCGCTGATTTGGGGAGACCACGCCTGTGACACTTTCGTGATTTGATTGCAACGGTCGAAGCGTATTTATAAGTGACTTGTGAGCGTTTTGCTTTTCCGGAAGCTGTGTTATTGAGCCTTGGGATATAGCCCAAACTACGGCCCATATAGCCAGTAGTGTGGCCTTTTAGTTTCAATTGTCCTTATCAAAAACAAACAAAAAAAGTTTCTATTGTGGCGTGTTTAATCATAAATGCAGTATTAATCTATGATTGTTCATTTTTTACGGGGTATTTTGTTTAAGAAAATGAGATGCAGCGCAATAATCAGTAGTCGAAATAAAATTAGAGAGTTTGGTGGGTCAATATTACTATCAAAATCAATCGATAAAAAAAAAACTATCATGATCAGGATTCGGGAGTGAGGAAAAAGATCAGGTATAAAGTTAATTTTTTGGTACAAAATATAAACTAATCATAGTCCTTGATATTGTAATTTGAATGGATGAGATTAAATCCTGATTTTTGGTGCATTTTCTTGGTCACGAATTATAAAATGAAATTGACGAACTATGTCGTCTTTTAAATTTTCGGCTCGAAAAGTGACGAATTATAGGTTGATTTTGATGAACTTAGTATTGTTTATCAAAAATTAACTTTGTACCTGATCTTCACTCTCGGGAGTGACTAATATTCCAAAATAAATAGGTGTTTTTAAGTTGATAAAATGGATTAGATGGTTAGACCAAGAGCAGTTGTATATTGTTGGTTGTTTCTAATTTAATTGTGAATCTAAATTACCTTCCAATAAACCTTTTTAATAACACTTTTTTTCCGATAGCTATTCAATCATCCAAATCAAGTACTACATGAATAATACTTTTTACAAATCATGAATATTACATGAAGACTTGAAACTCTGCAGAACACAATACGACAAGAATTAATAGCATCGCTACCAAGAGAATCAATCCCAAGTGGTCCTTATTAAGTTGTTTTTTTTTTTTTGATAGAGGTCCTTATTAAGTTGTTTGATTGTGTGTAATTGCATAATAGTTTAATCTTACGAATCAGATATTGTCCAAATGCTTAATCAATGGCATCCCCTTTAAAGCACGTGCAGTAAATTTTACAAAACAAAATTATCCCAGACATAATGAGTCATGTTGATTGTTGATTATATAATATGTACCATTGGGTCATAGATTCCATAATTGGGGTTGGGGGTGGGACTATCCCTTTGAAACGAGACCGCATAGTGCAATGTCTTTTGGTTTTGCATAAACAATACGGCCAAATCATAATATAAGTAACCAACAGGCTGCACTCATATATTACTCATACCACCGATAATGGCTTCTTCTTCATTTTCATTCCACTACTTGATTGTGCTTCTTCTTCTTCTACACATTGCCGCCTCATTTTACCTTCCTGCAACTCAAGCTGCTTCCTTCCGTCCAAAAGCTTTCGTCTTGCCCATCACCAAACACTCTTCTACGCTCCAATACCTCACTACACTCCGCCAGAGAACTCCGCTCGTTTCGCTCCACCTTGTGGTCGATATAGGGGGGCAGTTCGTCTGGAACGATTGTGAAACAGACTTCGTATCATCTTCTTACAAAGTCCTGCAATACAAAAGTAAAGCGTGCTCTCGGTTACAATATAAAGAACTAGGAACATGCTGGCATCCTGTAGGACCAGGTTGTGGGGAGAAATCTTGCAGAATTTGGCCATATAACTCAGTCAGACAGACCATTACCAATGGAAACATTATTCAAGATGTGGTGGTCATGCGATCTACTGACGGGTCAAATCCTCGTAGACTTTTTAAGGTACCCAGGTTTCTGTCAGGGTGCACCTATTCAGGCTTTTTAGAATTGCTTGCAGATGGAGTGAAGGGTATGGCCGGCCTTGGCAGAGGGGACACTTCATTGCCATCTCAGCTTGCTGACACTTTCAGTTTTCCAAGGAAGTTTGCAATCTGTTTGAGTCGCAAAGGTGTAGTCATCTTTGGGGACGTGCCTTACCATTTCCTTCCTTCTCAATCCACTGATTACGCCAAATCCCTTACTTACACTCCCCTCCTCGTTAACCAAAACAGCTCATCCGCTAATTACGAGGGAGAACCCTCCACTGAGTACTTCATTGGAGTGACGTCCATCAAAATAAACGGCAAACAAGTCAAATTAAACTCCACTCTTCTGAAAATAGACCATAATGGGTACGGTGGGACAACAATTAGCACAGTCCGCCCATACACCGTTATGCAGTCTTCCATCTATGCAGATGTCACAGACGCATTCCGTAAAGAGATGGCTCATTTTCAGACCGTGGCTCCAGTAGCCCCATTCAAACAGTGTTACAACTCGACTCTTATTAAGTATAATCATCTAGGTCCAGATGTGCCACACATTGATCTGCTTCTGCAGAGCAGCAAAGTCTACTGGAGAATTTATGGGACAAATTCTATGGTTCAGGTCAGCAAGGAAGTGCTATGCCTGGGAATCATAGATGGAGGTCTGGGCTTCCAGGGAGGGTTTCTAACTTCCGGCCAGGTGACATCGATTGAGATCGGTGGCCACACAATAGAGAACAATCTGCTGCAAATTGATTTGGAAGCATCGAAGCTCGGGTTCAGCTCTTCTCTGTTGCTGCATAAAACCAGATGCTCAGGATTCAACTTCACTTCCACCGGATAAATTTTAAACTATCCAAAATTTGAACTTGCTTTACTGCAGTTGTGAGATTGGTGTGTGCTTTAAGTCAAAAGATGAGCTTCCTAAGAATAAAAAAAATTATGTGACATTATTGCTATTCACAACTTACAAAGGCGAAATAATGCAAATCAAACTCAACAACTGTGTGTGTGTGCAATAGTTAATGGTATTGGTCCACAAAGAGACAATCCCAAGTGGTCCTTAAGGACCTTAGTTGTTTTAATCATCCTAAATCTCATTTCTTGATGCCAAAGAAGTTTAATGCTGCCATGCTCTCTGTACTCCACAAAAGTTTTTTTTTGATACTTGAGTGGAATTTCACCACTAAAAATATAGCAAGACCCAAAGGCCTACACACTAGAGACACTGAGGTCCATAGGACCACCACACTAGAAAACACACTGAGAATCGAAAAAACACACTGAGGTCCATGGGGCCGAACCGCTGACAAACGCTGCCAACAAAAAACACTCTCGCAAGAACTCTAGCGCTACCCTCTATGAAAGCTCCAACGCGCTCTCTCACTAGCACATCCGAGACGCTTTACTCTAAGGCTCTCCTCTCTCGCCACTCTTCAAAAAATACGAGTGCTCCTCCATTGATTTCCCTTCCTACCAACTTCACCAATTCCCTGCATCTCTCTTACATTGGACATAATAATCTGAATAGTCTCCTCACCCGACACTCTAGTTTTGACCCCAACCAAACTGGCAAACCTGAGGATATCCTCAGCTTCCTTCCTCAAACTCGAAATCGACACACCTTTGTCTGACTTAGGAGCTTCCTTCACTGTCGAAGGAAGAGGAGGGGAACCCTCAACTTCAACTGGCGCTTCAAAACAACTTGCTTTTGAACTGACTAGGCAGTTCTTCTTGTTCCTTCTCTTCTGAATGTACTCCACAAAAGTTGAGGGAATATATATGAATAAAAAAATTCTTTTAGAAATAACAATTCATCCTATCCAGTAAAAGTAATGTATTAAGAGTTAGGATTCAGTGTGCAATGAGCATTGAAACATATTTTCAGCAGGTTCACTTCGGCTCTATATTGACACATAGATGATTCAGTAGGCTAAAGAGTACGGAAGATGATAAAATATGAAACCAATTGTTCAACTGGAAGCATCTATATGTTAATAAATGGAAAGCTTGTTCATCATTCAAGAGTTAGCAGCCGGATATGACTTATCTTTTGTAGATTCATATCGTGTTTTATCATCATCATAATAACCTTGCTCACCTCGGTCGTCGAATTGGTCTCCTGATCGTCCTCGAATGCAAATTCTAGTGGCGGGATCTGCGCTCCGAGGATCATCTACATGAGATTATCCTACAGCATTCGGTGAAGGAAGAGACTAGCCCAACGTTCGTCGACGGAGGCAGTCAGATGGGAGTGAAGGCGGTGATCGGTGCGAACGGTTATCTGCAATTCAGATTTTTTTGATGCATCTGCAATTCAGATTTGGGAGATCAGAAATTAGGGTTTACCATATCGCTTATTTGGGAGATCGGGCCAGTAATATGATGAGCGAACGCGTCGTTGTGACGTGTTAATGCTTAGATTTTCTGCATGTGTAGTGTGTTATTGGGCTTCAGACAGAGCCCATTTCATGGCACAATAGTCGGTGAACCATTTGAAATTTATTTTTCTCCTAAATTGGAATTTCATTTTTTTTTGATAATTACGAGTGTTACAACAGAGGGAAGTAAGCTGCCCCCGAAGGGACACTTCTCCAAAAAAAAGGCACGACCAAATATACTGTTCTGGCCGGATCGACCGCAGTGACCGACACTAAATAAACAGATTACGAACCGCCGTGCCCTTTGAGAGAAAGCAGGAGACGAGCTCCTGAGGCTAAAAGCCTAAAATCTAAAACAACTCAGACCGAAATCGGCTGAGAGAAGATAGCTCAGACCGGACAACCGGATGCGATAAGCAACCTAAACTAAAACTAAACCTAAACTAAACTAAACTAAACTATCTAACCTACAACTACAAACGACAGCATAGCAATAAAGCATCCGGCCGAACTCAGCCCTCCCAGCACCACACGGCGACAACCTTCCACTCCCATGACGCCGAGAGATTCCGCCCACCGTCCGCCGAAGCTCCGACCAGACGATCGCTAAGCAGCCCCCAACCCCTACAACACCGGCAGCTGCGCTCCGGCCACCTTCCGCGCCCGCATCAAAAGCATCAGCCCATCCAACCCGGCACAGCAACGATCCTCACCCTGACGAAACAGGGCTCAGCCCACCGCAGCACCGTCACAGCCCCCAACTTCGAACGAGCAGCAGTCGACCGAAGCGGCAACCGAAAACGAACCGACGACATAGCAGAAAGGCAACCTCCAATCACTCAGCCTACAGCTCCACCGGAGAACTTCAACCAACGAAAATATGTACAAAACGACCCGCCAGTCGCCACCCCTCCCAGCCTCCAAACAAACAACCGCGACCGAACGACGCACCGGACGACGTCAGACGGTGTGTCGGAAAGGGCGCGGCCGGAAAAGAGGATGAGAAAGGTGAACGGACGGACAAAAACGAACGGCTTTGCTGGAGTCTTCTACAAGCTTCGGAAGAAACTTCGGGAGAAACAGGAGAGAGACAACATTTAATGATAGGAAGGGAACTGAGTATTAAATTGGAATTTCATTTGAAAAATAGTAATAGTAATAATTCGGATTTTTTTATAATGAGTACCATAGCTCAGATTCAGAACATCACAATGCATCTGACAACAATATTATCATATAGTACACATATATAATGAACTATGAAACTCTAGCTCTCGCAAGACATCTTGATCGGATCCGAAATCATCTGGTACATCTTTCCACTTCTGAAACTCATGCCGGGTTCGACACTTTTACCATGGATTCGCACATCCACACATATCTGTACGTTCTTTGACATTTGGAGCTCCGGCCACGTTAGCACCCTTACCGTTTGCAAGACACCTTCACAAGAGAGGATGAACACATCCATGCATGAAGCGTGAATAGGAAGGTAACTACGAGGGAGGTATGAAGTATCCATGTGCGAGACGGAACTGAGTGTAAGGATCCTTTTTAAGTTTTTATATTTTTGTTTTTCCTTCTTTTTTTTTTATTTGATTCTTTTTCCTTTATTGGACATTGTCATTCATTTTTTAAAAGCGAAGAAAAATGTGTTTCGAATAAATTGTAAATTGTAAGTGGTGACCAGCTCGAAACGCACTCCAGGATGTGAGGTCTATTTAAATTTTAATCGGCTGGCGACATCAATATACACGCAACTCTTCTTCATGTGTCCAGAGATGAAATTATAATATGAAAAATTACATCAGGTAAACACTTTATTAGTTTATAATCTCCTCCAATGAGTTTAATTAATTGATTAATATAATCCCTGCCACTTGGTAAAATTCAAATTAAATAGCATTTGTGTCAATTTCTGATGCATCAACCATGACTGGGCCATTAACATTTTTTTTTCTTTCAATTTTGCAAAGTCACACAGACCACAACCACATTTTAAAAGATGGGAAAGTTTAATTGATTTTGTCACATAACATGAGGGACCCAAGAATATTCGCTTGATGTACATGTCATTAGTAAATTTTATTGATTTATATATTAATTACAGAAACTAGTCCTTCTATCCAAATAAAAGAATACGCTCACTACAATTTTTGATAAGATCGGGTGTAAATTATATTTTTAATATAGGTTTAGGATCATGTGCAAAGTGATAATTATTGTAAAAAATACAAAGTTATCTCAACCATTCATTTAAATCTTTGAATGGCTCAGATTAATTGAAAACAAATATATTTAATTTCATTTTTTAATGCGTGGAGGGCAAATATGGCATATATTAATCAAAATCGATTTTCACGTAACCATCTTTATTTCTCTCTCTTCCTCTCCATTAAAAAACTCTCTATCTCTCTCTCTCCTCTCCTCTCCACCACGAAAATCCCAGATCTGAATCTCCTCCCTTCTCCCCAACTCTCAGACTCCCGACGACACAATCTCAAAAACACCATTAGTAGACCGATTACTATGGCCAATCATCAGCCCTCCCGCATCCACAGACAAAGTCGTCCTAGTCGGAGACGCCTGGCATCCGATGACGCCCAATCTTGGCCAAGGCGCTTGCTGCGCCCTTGAGGACGATGTAGTCCTAGCTAAAAAGCTCGCCCATGCCTTACAATCCAACCCAAGTTCAGACTCCTCCATCGAAGACGCACTCCAAGTCCTACGGCAAGGAAAGATGGCCTCGCGTTTTCCCCTTGTCCACAAAAATAATCGATCTCTATGTATCAACAATTTCTTCTGCTGCAAGAATTCGTCGATTTGGCTGGTTGTGAGTGAATTTAAAGGGAGGCCGGATCTGATTGTGGAAAAACGTCGACGAATTCTTAACGAATTATAGGCCAATTTTGACGAATTATGTCATAGTTCGTCAAAATTGGACTATAATTCGTCATGAATTACGACATATTGTAGTACACTTCGACAAACAATGCTATAATTCGTCAAATGTAACTAAAATTCGTCCAGAATTTGGCAGTATCATTGTATAATATGTCAAGGCATTTTATAATTCGTCACGTCCAATTTATAGTTCGTCATGTTCATGTTTCGATTTTTTCTTTATGATAACTGTTGATTTGATTTTGGGTTGAGTTCCATTGATGTCGAAGATGATCCAGAGTGTGAAAAATTGAGTTCAACGAAGTTTTACTCTATCAATTTGATCGAATTAAGTCCGAATTTTTATAATTCGTCACGACCATTTTATAGTTCGTCATGTTCAGTTTCGATTTTTTCTTTATGAAAACTGTTGATTTGAGTTTGGGTTGAGTTCCATTGATGTCGAAGATGATCCAGAGTGTGAAAAATTGAGTTCAACGAAGTTTTACTCTATCAATTTGATCGAATTAAGTCCGAATTTTTATAATTCGTCACGACCATTTTATAGTTCGTCATGTTCAGTTTCGATTTTTTCTTTATGAAAACTGTTGATTTGAGTTTGGGTTGAGTTCCATTGATGTCGAAGTTGATCCAGAGTATGAAAAACTGAGTTCGACGAATTTTTTCTCTGTCAATTTGAACGAATTAAGTCTGATTTATTATAATTCGTCATGCCAATTTATAGTTCGTTATGATTTTCAACACAATATACCATTCAACCAAACCTGCAGATCTATATTCTGCGGCTCGACGGGCTGTTCGGCGCCACGACGGGAGTGAAGTGGCTCGAATCGGTTAATGACAGTGTCGGCGTCGGTGGTCAACAAACGTTGTCTGATCTGGAGGAGTTGCGCCACTACGATTCGTCGATGTTACAAATTAATTTTTGAGTTCTTCATACGATTTCCCTGAAGCAAAATTCAACAAACAACTATGGGTTACAGATTAACCTGCGCCACTCGTATGAAGAACTCAAAAATTAATGTAATCGGGAGTGTGTTGCGCCACTACGATTCTGAGGTTTCAGATATGGGTTTCAGAACTGCAGGAGAGAGAGATGTATTTTGTTTCTTTGTGTGTGGTCAATTATGCCCTTTCAAAGAGTCATATACGCCCAAAATTAATTTATTAATTGTTTTATTCTCATTTAACCTACACCACATGATTATCCAAATGAACAGTGGCGATGAGTTTGTATTTTGCACCATATTTGGGCTTTGCACCAGATCTGGCCTCTTTTAATATAAACTAAAAATTTCATCAAAAGTGAATTATAATTCGTTGCCGAAAAATTAAAAGTACAGCATGATTCGTCAAAAGTGATTTATGATTCGTCGCTTAAAAATTATCCATACAACGAGTTTAATCTCATCCGTTCAAATAACTAATTAATAGTTGTCATTGGTTTGTATTTTTTTATAAAAATATGATGTTTGCACCATAATCTTTTTCCTCTCTACATATCAATAAATTATACAGATAAAAAAGTTGCGAATCTGTCAAAAAAAAGAGAGTTGAGAATCGATTTTTTTATTGTGGGTTTACATCTCATATATGATATATCAAGAAATACATCGCATACAAGATATTTCTCGTGTACATGTATATTTCTAGACTATTTGAGCACAACCACGTAAAGAGCACCAGATTTGAACTTAAATCACTTGATCGATGAAGCGCATACCATATCAGCACCTCTAACTTTGAAACCCACGAATCGACAAACACTCCTCCATGGAAGAACCTTAGCGTTGCTTAAGCACGCCTCCGCGAGAGATAAGTACCTAGGGATGCACAAAATTAAATCGAACCGTAAACCCGTATCGGATCGGAATGTTACGGTTCGGTCCAGGAATGAACCAGATTTTTACGGGTCCGGTCCACGGTCCATCATTTCAAAAAAAATCGGTCCACCGGTACGACCCGGACTGGAAAATTTTGGTCCGGTCCAGTCCGAGTCAGTCCGGACCGTAAAATTTGAGTGATAATAACATGAAATTCCGGTCCCGTCCGTTTTTTTAAAATAATCCGGCCCGGTCCATAAAATACCGATCCGGTCCCCAGTTCATATTTCCAAAAAAAAATTCGGTCCACCGTTCCGGACCGTAACGTAACCGGATGTGCATCCCTAGAAGTACCTGCAATTGTCCACAAATGACGATGAAGGAAAATTACACAAAATTATGAAAAGAAAAAATGTCACGGTGAGGTTTGAATATAAGATCTTGTATATTGCAAGGGAAATGCACTCATCCATAACCTTGTTGAATGTGAGAATCGAATTTTGAATCTAATTTATTAAATAGATTTTGATTTAACAAACTATACTTTGACCATTTTACCCCGACTTCTTCAATAAATGATTATATACAGAGCGTCAGAGCCCATCCTCATCAGCTTCTCACTTGCAATTGCAACATCTCCTTGTTTTCTTTCCTCAAAACAACTCACTCTGAAATCTTCTCTCTCGTATCAATCGCCGGCGTCGTTAAAATCATGTTGGGTTTGTTCAGCAGCTCCGTCGTCTCCCCACCCGACGAGCTCGTCGCAGCCGGCAGCCGAACACCTTCTCCCAAACTCTCCGCCGCCAACCTCCTCGCCCGCTTCCTCCGCGACAATCCCTCCGCCGTCTCTGTTCACGTCGGCGACAACGCTCAGCTCGCTTACACTCATCACAACCAGTCCCCTTTACAACCCAGGTAAGTAAACTTAAACCACATCAAACCAAATCACTCAAATCTCTGTCTGGATGATCGATGTAATTATATAAAAAAAAAAGAAAAAAATCGATGTAATTAAATCCGATGATCGGTTGAGAACTGATTGTCGGAATACTGATTTGTGGGTTGCGCATGCTTGACACGTGGCATTTGGCCTCGAAATAATACGAGGTCTTTCAGCTGTCAGATTTTTTAGCTTGCATATGTCGCCAGATTCTGCAGTCAGGACGTCGTTATATTCCATTAAGATTCCGTTTAAGATTCGGTCCAATTATAGTACAGGTTTGGTCTGATCAAATTTTAGGATTTGGTTCAATTGAAGTCTAATCGGTTCGGTTGAAAAGATCCGTTGAAGGTTGAACAACGAGATTGGTTAGATTCATATGTTCTTGATTTGGATTTGTGGTTGAGAATTTGCCTTTGGTGCAGGTCGTTCGCGGTGAAGGATGAGATATTCTGCTTATTTGAGGGTATGCTAGAAAACTTAGGAAGCCTAATCCAGCAATACGGACTAGCGAAATCAGCCAACGAAGTGGTCCTAGTCATTGAGGCTTACAAGGCTCTACGTGACCGAGCACCTTACCCACCCAACCATGTTGTTAGCCACCTTGTTGGGACTTTCGCCTTCATCGTGTTCGATAAGTCTACTGATACACTATTTGTCGCCTCCGTAAGCCATCATTCGAATTTCGATGTTAGGACATCAGGAATATCAGTCACCTTTACACGTAATGTTTGATTTGATTTTGATTAGGATCAATTCGGCAAGGTTCAGCTCTACTGGGGGATAACTGCGGATGGATATGTCGCGTTTGCAGATGATGCTGACTTGCTCAAGGGGGCTTGTGGCAAGTCACTTGCGTCTTTTCCACAGGGTTGGTGCAAATATGAACTTGTTCATAGACTAGTTTATAGCTGAAAAGTTGTTGAGATATTTGATATGAGAATGTAATTTTGGGTTATGTATGTTGCAGGGTGTTTTTTCTCAACTACTGTTGGGGAGCTGAGAAGCTTCGAGAATCCGAAGAATATAATCACTGCAGTTCCAGCGAACGAGGAGGAAATCTTGGGGGCTACCTTCAAGGTGAAATAGACCGCTAACACTCGGACTGAATTTATTATTCATGATTTTGTAGTTCGATATAAATTAACAATTCCTTACTTACGTTTCGTCAGTTATGTTTCATTTTCCAACATGTTGCTATGAACTTTATATTCGAATGAGGTTTCCCGTCCCGAGTGATTAATGGCGTGCTCTATGATGATCTATTATGGGCAGGTAGAGGGGCCTGCTGTCCTGGCAGCAGCCACGGATTAGGACAACGTAACGGAGGAGATGCTGATGCTCCAATGAATGACTACCTCGATAAAACTGGACTTGGTTGAGGTCAACTAGGGGAGATATATAGTGAAAGAAATGTGTGTAGATTGTAACTATGTTCTGTTCTTGTTCCGTCTTTGGACTCGAACACTCTATGTAGCTTTGACTTGTTTGTGTAATGTTACTATGTTTAATAACAAATCTTTGCAGCTTTTGAGTTTTCCCTATTGAATTTTAGGTCCTATTGACATTGAGAACCAACTTGAAAGTTCCAATTTGCAAGTTCTGCTAATAGAATTTTTTTTAGCTGCGTAATAATTCAAATGAATATATGTTAACATTTTGTAAAAGGACACTAGTCTAGCTCCTGATCAAATGACAATTTGAAATAAGGCATAAATAGAGATAATATATTTGTCATTTGTCAAAAATAATAATATTCACAATTGCAATCTTATTCATATTTAAGCCATTGCCATTGCGGGCCACTCATACCTCTAAATATGGGCCTGGACGATAGCCCATCAAGAAAGCGGATGAGCGATGTTCGTCTTCCTCTCATTCGCCAAGGCAGCGTCAAACGCAGGGAAGCGCGTCGTTCGTTCAACAACGAGCCTCGAGAAATCCCCAGTCTTCAATTTACGAAGCCCCGACGACGAACGCCGTAGGCGGCGGAAGGTTTGCGTTCGTCATGAGAGAAGCGGCGAGAAGCAACGCAGTGAGATCGACGATCGTTGTGATGGTTGCAGCGGCGTCCAGCTACTTGACCTGGCGAATCATAGCCGTACCGTTCATTGAGAAAGCAGAAGCAGCGTTGGCGAAATCGGAAGGTTCTTTGAGTCCTTCTGACGATTCGCGCCGCTTAGATGATGATTGGGAGGCTGTGGATTCGAAGCCTACTGAAGGTTACTTGAAGGAGTGATTTTTGTATTTTGATCTTTTTGATTGTTAATTTACGCTAGACCTGAGACTTTGAAGGGTTGATAAATTTTCACATTTCTATGTCATGCAAACTATGTTCCAGTGAAGCTCTGAAATATGCCATCAGTGCTCTAATTTTGATGCGGTTGTTGTGCTATTATGTTTGTAGGTTATAATTGGTTTGCTTATAAGTAGGCAGATTCTGAATGAGTGAAAGGTGGTGCTTTTTGTGCAATCTCTCAGTTAAGCATTCCTTGATAGGATCATGCTTATCCTTCGAAAATAATGTAAATAAACAGCCGGTGGTTAAAATGTGTTTTCGGTGCTTATGGGTTTAGAAGAAGCCTGGCATCTAAGTATGCTACCAGAACGAAATGTTGTTATTGATAAATGTATTATCGGGCATCTATCATTTGGTAATACTTGCAGTTATCTCAGTTGATAAGCTAACACTGATCATGACCTTGAGTGACTGCTGTATGTTATCGTTATAGTGACTAGCTTTTTTATTTGTTCAAATAGAATTACAATGTATTAACTGGAAGCTTCGGGAGACGAAGGGAAATGTTATGGCAATTCTTTTTCTGTTGGACAAGCTAAGTAGTGACTAACAGATTTGCCGCTGATCTTCAGGCGCATGAGCTTTGGGTAGTAACTGTTATGTCGCCAATTAAGATTCTCTAATTTGTCTTATTTGGGAATATTGCTCCCAAAACTATGAGGAAACTGATTTGTTCGCCCTCGAGAATGGTGGCTGCATTTTCCCAACAGAGAATAAAAGAAATTGCTCTAGATACAATGGCATTTTCCTTGAGCTGAGACATTTTAATGGTGAGCGTTACGTATGATGCAGTGAGTTGTGCCTCATACACTGCTGAAGAGTAAAATCTACTTGGCCCTTCTCTTTTTGCTGTTTTAGTTGATTTTTTGTTTTGTTTTCCAATAAACTTGTTTTGACGATAGCTATAATGAACTTTTTAGTTGAACTTGGTGGCCTCCTATTATGAACTTGTGTATCTATTTCCATTTTGAGTTGCTTCTACCTTCACTTCATGAATGCAATTAATAGTACAGCTATTTGTAAAAATGAGAACCCTTGATACCCATAAATGCTAGTACAAGCTTTAACTAGCTTTCCGTGTCACACTGTTGCTGGTTTATCACTATTATGTCTCTTATGATACATCACCGGTAAAACTCGTAGCTTGGATGAATGTAACGTATAATTGTTAGGGTACTTATCAGTGAAGTTTTTATTTACATTCACCCTTAATTTTTTCAGCTCCTCAAACATGCAGAACATTTTGGAGCATGGTATAAAAATCATCATGTCCTTCTTCGCCGCTGTTAAACTCTCTTTAGCTGGATGCATCAGAATATCAGATAGCTTTGACCTCGGCTTTAGAAGCATCCTAATCTTTTTGCATCAAGAAGTTGGACAATAGGCTGAGAATGAGATCCATGTAAAGTTGATCTCATCAGGCCACTCTCTCCATCAAGCCTAGTTTGGAGGATTGTGTTAGACTGGTGTACCCTTTTTGCTAGACAGTGGCCCTTTTTGAGTTCTCAATGACGGAATTGCAGGCCTTGGATGCGTCAACTCCTACACTTTATTTGTGCTGGAAAACAGGTCAAACTTACTAGATGGGAATGGGATATAGAAGCTGCATATCTTCATTTACAAGTTCCTTTCATTTTTTTTTGACTTCTTGGGTACTTCAACATTTGTTTATCAGTATCAGTAGCTTTCGCTGAAGAATTGCTAACCATTATGCAGTCCCAGGTCCCACTGCTGGATCAAAGTGATTGCATGGATCACCAAAGGAGACGTGTCAATTAAGGTAATTGAATTAATTCATTCATCAACATCACATCATGACACGCTTTTTTTCTATAACCAATCTGTCTTTTCATTGACTTCCTCTTATCAATAATTAGTAATTTTTTGATATCAATAATTAGTAATTTTTTGATAACAATAATTAGTAATTATAATTACTTCCTAATTATGGATGAAATTCAGAACAATCAAGTTTAACACCTCAATCTATCAAAAAAAAAAAGTTTAACACCTCAAAATATTAATGATACTTATGGTTTAGGATCAGGTGCAAAGTGATAATTATTGTAAAAAATACAAACTAATCTCAACCATTCATTATATATTTGAATGGATATGATTAATTGAAAATAAACCTCTTTTAATTTAAATTGATATGTAAATAGGGGCAAATATGGTATATCACACCTTAATAACCACACATCTCTTTCCTCTCCCGATGAAAAAAATCAAATCTCCATGGATGAATGAATCGGAAGATGAACTATCTCCATGGATGAATGAATCGGACGACCGACTAATTGGCTGCGGTTGTTGAGTCCATGGCGGACGATGGACTGAAGCGACATATCGGAGAACGACGTGATGATAATAAGGTGTTCGACATGGATGTGGAGGTGGGGGATTGCAGTGGTCAAGTTATACATGGACGACGATGATGGAAGGACGAAGCAAGAGGAGGAGATGTTTGCCGGAGACGACGAATTGAGGAGGAGATGTTGTTCCGAACTTGCCGGAGATGACGAATTATAGTCAATTTTGACGAATTATGTCATAGTTCGTCAAAATTGGACTACAATTCGTCAAAAATCTGACGAATTGTAGTGCACTTAGACGAATTATGCAATAATTCATCAAAAATAAACTAAAATTCGTCAAGAATTCGACTGTATCATTTATAATTCGTCACGGCCATTTTATAGTTCGTCATGTTCAGTTTCGGATTTTTCTTTTATGAAAACTGTTGATTTGCATTTGGGTTGAGTTCTAATGATGTCGAAGATGATCCAGAGTGTGAATAATTGAGTTCAACGAAGTTTTACTCCTTCAATTTGATCGAATTAAGTCCGATTTTTTATAATTCGTCATGCCAATTTATAGTTCGTCATTACTATTTTTGTAAGTTCATCATCCCAATCAATTTTCGATCTGATTTTCCAGAATTCCGATCCGATCCGACCTCTGTTTAAAGGCTATGGATGACGACGACGACAATTCCAATCTGATTTTGTACATAGACGACGCCGACGACGAACTGGATGAATTGCGATGGCGAACTGGATGAATTGCGATTGCGATGGCGTACTGGATGAATTGCGATGGCGAACTGGTCTTCGATGATGTGTAGATTTTCGTTTCTAAATTTGTCGGATTCTGCGAGATTTGAGGCAGAGAATTGGGGGTGATGAACTGGTGCCCTTGAATTTTACAATTTGTGGTCAATTATGCCCTTTTGAGAGAGAGAAACACTACTAAAATTTAGTTTTATTTCATTTAATTTAATTAAATAAACACCGTTGGATTAACAAAATCAAAGGATAAGATGACTTTGTATTTTGCACCAGATTTGGGCTTTGCACCAGATTAGCCAAATTGATACTTATAATTTATAATTTCAAATTGATTATGTTAATAAAACTGTATATTTTTACCATCAAATTTTAGTTACCAGGCTTGACCGTCATTGACCTGACTCCCCAATAATGTAAATTCAACCTGGTACAACACCCACCACCACGTCACAATGATGTTCCATATTTTTCGTCGATCTGAATTTTTAACCCAAATCTTGTTTTTCTCAGGCACTGTCGGAAATCACAAACCCCACTTTCTCAATTTGAATTCCCTCAACCGCCCATCACCACCACTAACCACTTCCTGCACCACCACCATCACTAGTTTCTGAACATTCTTCCTCACCCACCCTTTTTCTTATTTTACTTGGTCACATTCCATATTCAAAACCCATCCAATCATCCAATTTCATTGCTTAAGCGATTCACTTCCAAAAGCAGAGAACATGATTCTTCTATGAATGCTTCTTTGCTTTTTATACACACATCTTCCTCTTTTTATCCTTTCTCAACCGCCACTTCATCTTCTCAACCTTTTCAATAATTATATTATTTCTTTCCATTTTAATTTCACTTCATCTTCCTAATCTTTCCAATAAATACTTTAATATATTTTTCCTTCCATAATATTCCCCTCACTGCAATCTGTTTTTGTTTCCATATGGTTCATATTTCCTTCCCGTTTTCTTCTTTCAACTTTTTGTCTCCCTCTCCCCCTTTCACAACTCCTATGTCGAAATCCGCTTTAAACCCAGTTCCTGACATCCTCCCTGACACAGAAGTTTACAAAAAGTTTAAGCGGTTGAGATTCATAGAACCAACCGTTGGATTTCTTGGCTTCTGTGTAATCACAGTTTGCATCATTTGTTCATTGTTTTACTTGGATTACAGAGCCGTTGGAAACCGGGTCGGGCTCTCAGGCCGGTCTGGGAGATTTGCGTGGCGGAAGATCAATGGGTCGATTCAGAAGAGGAGTAAAGTTGAGTTCTTGGACGCTGCGGGTCTTGGGTGTGACTTGTTTGATGGTGACTGGGTGTGGGATGATACATATCCGCTGTACCAATCAAAAGATTGTAAACTCATGGATGATGGATTCAGGTGCTTGGAAAATGGCCGCCGGGACTCCTTTTACACTAAATGGAGATGGCAACCCAAGCAATGCAACTTGCCCAGGTATTCAGATTCTCTCTTTCCCTTAAAGTTTCAATCTTGATTCATTGCTGTGTTTAAATGCTGAGAAAATTCATTGTTGTGGGCTCAACTTGATGCATTTATTAGTACAACGTAGAACTAAGAATAATTCCTTGTGGTTTGCAATCTACTCATTAACTGGATGAATAAGTAAAAAATTCATTTCAATCTGGTGTGTTTGTTTGTCAATTTTCAACTGGAATACTCTCTCTAAGGCTAACCTTGATTTAAATGTGTATGTGTATCAGATTTGATGCAAGGTTGATGCTGGAGAAACTAAGGAACAAGCGGCTAGTTTTCGTGGGGGATTCAATTGGAAGAAACCAATGGGAGTCCTTACTATGCATGCTTTCATCAGTAATTTCAGACAAGGAGTCTATTTACGAGGTGAATGGAAATCCCATCACAAAGCATAAAGGATTCCTGGTGTTCAAGTTCAAGGACTTCAATTGCACAGTGGAGTATTACAGGGCTCCGTTTTTAGTCCTGCAGAGCCGGCCACCTGCTGGAGCTCCAACAGGGACTAGAACGACGCTGAAATTGGAGCAAATGGATTGGAGCTCCATAAAATGGAAGAATGCAGATGTGCTAGTGTTAAACACCGGGCATTGGTGGAACTATCAGAAGACCAAAAGATCGTGAGTGCAAATATTTGCATCAGGTTTCTTCCGCTTTGGAGTATCTCTGCTTTTGCCATTGCTTAGATTTTTTTTTTTCCGTTTATCAGGGGCTGCCTGTTTCAAGAAGGTCAAGAGTTAAGACTGGAAATGTCGGTGGAAACTGCTTACAAGAAGGCCATGGAGACCATAGTGAGCTGGATAGACAAGGAGATCAATCAGAACAAGACCCAAGTTTTTTTCCGTACATTTGCACCTGTACATTTCAGGTTCGGCTAAAATGCATTCATTCAAAAATCGAATCTATTTATTTATTTCATTCACTCATTGCAACTGAGGGTTTTCTTATACGTGTCTGCAGAGGAGGAGATTGGAACACTGGCGGACACTGCCACTTGGAGACTCTGCCTGACCTTGGCTCATCTCTAGTACCATCCGAAACATGGCAGAAACTCAACATAGTTTCATCAGTACTATCCTCTCCCTTGCCCCTAAATGCATCATCAACCACAAGTTTACAAGTATTGAACATCACAGACATGAGCGCCAGGAGAAAGGACGGGCATTCATCAATGTACTATATATCACCGCCTGCCCCACTCCATCGGCAAGACTGCAGCCACTGGTGTCTACCTGGTGTTCCGGATACCTGGAATGAGCTGCTCTATGCCCTCTTCCTAAAACAGGAAATATCTCAGACATGGAACTTGTCAAATTTTCAAGCTCAAACATGAAACCATTAAACTTATAGATATAGATAGATATACTTAAGCAATTGCATACACAGGTGACATGGGAATTTACTTGCCATTTTCCCCAAGTGTACAAGCCATGGATAATTCTTCAATTTTACATTTTTATTGACAAAAACACACTTTCTTTTACAAGGAAGAGGCTGTACAAAACAGTTCATCACATATCCACAAGACTCTTTCCAGGTTTGATCAGCGGCAGAAACATTCAATAAACTCCACCTGTATCATCTTAACCCAAATAAAGTCTGTCTGCCGACTGCATACCGTGCAGATCAGTCAAGGCGTGTCAGCCAAGTGTATTGTGATGTGTTTGGGCATGTCTGTTGTTGCAACTAGCATGTACATGTCCTTGTCCTTTTTTTTTTCTTTTTTTTTTTGAGTGAATGTACATGTCCTTGTCCTGATGTCCTAATCTGATGGATATTTTTATGATGAGATAAATATATCAAATTAGTTTTTATTTGTAAATCCTTTCTAATGTGATCATCTGATCCCCGACTTATATTATTTTCATAGAATATTGCTCAAATAAGAATTCTTTTTTTTCCGTGAACTTGAGAACTTAAATTTCACTTTTGAACATGCATCATTAAGTCATTGTAGTGATGACATGTGTCCAGTGTTCCAGAAAACGGCCGCCTAGGCCGTCTAGGCGGCCTTTTTCTTGAACTCGTTCCGTTTTGACCAATTAGGCGGTTTCTAGGTGGCCTGGGCGGCGCCTGGGCGGTTTAAATCGATTTCTAGGCAGAATGATCAATTACATGTCAATATTCAAACTTGAAGGGCTTATTTGTAAATTTTGAAAAATTAACTTATTATTGCAACTAGGGATTTGGATTGTATTGTTTAATTTGTATTGTTTATGCTGCTTGATTCTTATTTTTCATAATTTGGATTTGATTAACAATGTTAATGTGGATGAAGCCATTTACAATGTTCATATTTATTTGAAATGTCAATGTGCTTGAACTCATGAATTGATTAAAAGTCTACATTATGGAGAATATGGAGGAAGAAGTTTGTATATTAAATAATGTATACATAATTATATATTTAAAAATATTAAAAATTCAAAATCGATTAATCCCCTCCTAGGCCCGGATTAATCCTTGGAGACCCTTTCCGCCCGATTCCCGCCTAGCGTTTTCTGGAACACTGCATGTGTCTCATATGCATATTCTAAATTGCATTTAATTCAAAGTCAAAATCGACTTTACTTTTTGAACATATATCATATAAAAATGTTAAAAGAGTGCGGTTCGGATACAAACAAATTTAAAAATAAAAACTACAAACCGATTATTAAGCTGACACTTGTCCTATTTTATTCGAAATCCCGGACAAAACACGGAGGGGTATTATAGTCATTCCACACGGAGGGGTATAAACCTAATAATGTTATTTTCAATTTAGTCCACGAGTTGTTAATGATCAGACTTAAAAACAACAATGATCAGACTTAAAAAAAGCAATGATCAGACTTAAAACAGCAATGATCAGACTTAAAAACAGCAATGATCAGACTTAAAAAACAGCAATGATCAGACTTAAAAAACAGCAAGCAATGATCAGACTTAAAAACAGCAATGATCAGACTTAAAAAACAGCAAGCAATGATCAGACTTAAAAACAGCAATGATCAGACTTAAAAACACAATGATCATACTTAAAAATAGCAATGATCAGACTTAAAACAACAATGATCAGACTTAAAAAATAGCAAACAATGATCAGACTTAAAAACAGCAATGACCAGACTGAAAAATAGCAATGATCAGACTTAAAAAGACTTAATGATAAGACTTAAAAATAGACAATGATCAAACTTAAAAGACTTAATGATCAGACTTAAAAGACTTAATTATCAGACTTAAAAGACTTAATTATCAGACTTAAAAAACTTAAGTCTGATCATCATCTATTTTAAGTTTGATGATCATCTATTTTAAGTCTGATCATCATTTATTTTAAGTCTGATCATCATTTATTTTAAGTCTGATCGTCATTTATTTTAAGTCTGATTATTTATTTATTTTAAGTCAGATTATCATCTATTTTAAGTCTGATCATCATCTATTTTAAGTCTGATATTTATTTATTTTAAGTTTGATCATCATCTATTTTAAGTCAATTTTACTGTAGCAAAAGTCAAAATTTATTCTAAATAATCAGACTTAACGGGAGAATGATCAGACTTAAAAACGTATTGTAGCGAAAGTCGAATTTTAGGACGATTATACCCCTCCTATCTTTTATGTATTTTTAAATAAGTCAGCGTGTATTTTTTTTATTTACAAAAAGAACCCCGGTCGAAATTAAATCTGATTGGTCGATTTTGACACGTGTCAATTTTTTTATGAATTTGTAGTTTTTATTTATAATATTTTATATTTGATCCAATTCTATTTTAAAAATACATCATGATCTAATTATAATATTTAAATTTTCAAAATTTAAGGGATTTTTAATGGAACACTCCCCTAGTCTCATTACGTCGACTCATCTTCCTCATTATCTCTACCCCACTTTGTGTTAGCCGTGTAAGGGCACACAGCCCTTGTCCCACAAGTTGATCCTTCCCACCGTCTACCCACTGGTCTTAGCTATTACTAGGTCCCACCACATGCTACACAAATCTCTTATCTCCCCCTCTAAACCCATGTTCCACGTCTCTCTCTCTCTACTATATATCATGAATGCCACTCTCTCTCAGATAACACTTCAAGCAACTCCTCTGATATCTCTCCTTACACAATTTCGATCAGTAACACATTGCAGAAGATTTTTTAGAGAGATCAGGGAGAGCTCCAATGGCCATGGTGATGGAGGTTGAAGATGATGTCTTCTTTGCAGACTTGAACAGACAGATATCCCTTCTCATCACTGAAGATGATGATTCCTACAACTATCCAATTCCACCACACTCATCTCACCCTCCAGTTGTTTCCATTATTGATCAGGTATATGTTTCTTCATCACCTCTCTCAAGTATATATAAATATACGTAGACCAAAATATAACAAACCTGCAGATAGATTCAATTCAAGTATTCAAGTGTACGGTTTTGCTCACACTCACTGATCCATCGTCTGATGATCTCTCTAATCTAGGCCTTTTCAAGAACACCAATCTTCCAGTACTCAACAACACAGCTTCACTACAAGTTTGATCAAATCAGTAACAAGACCTACACCACTGATCACAGCTGCAAAGGAACTGGGGTCTTCATCCCTAAGTCTTCTCAATGGAGCAGGAGCAGGAGAACCACCAACAAGCAGCATCTCAAACCAATACCGACTCCAACTATTACATCTCATACACCAACAATTAATGATATAAGGAACAAATTACAACCACCAGCCGCTACCAAGTCAAGCAGATAATAATAATAAAAAAAAGTCAAGCAGATTTTTCTCAGGTCATTATTAGACTTTAGAGCCCCCAAATCAAAAAAAAGAAAAAGAAATGCTAGCTGGCTGTGTGTCACCACTCACCACTATATTAGCATTATTAATTTGATTTAACTATACATTTTGAAGTTAATAATACAATTAAATTATTTTTATCTGTTGAATTAAAAGTTTCATGTTATTATTGTTTTATTTATTTATAGTGGATGGATATAACAATATAAAATTGTTAACCCTGAAATTCGAAATCAGATTGTAAGAATCTAACTATCTTAAAGTGTTTCGTTAATCGACATGTCACCACCTCTAATGTTTTTTTTATTAACACCACCTCTAATGTTTTTTTTGAGGGATGATAGGTTGTACAAGAGTAGGACATCGCCTAAACAATGACTATATCCAGTACATAGCAACGAACTGAAGCACATCCAATAACGGCAACTATCCCATTCATTCATAGACATGTCTTCAAAGGCCACTGCGCCTCGACTTGCGCGAAAACACCACCAGACAAGTGGGAGGACACCGCCAAACTGGCGGAAGAACACCACCAAAATAGGTGGGAGGACACCACCCCAAGGTGGGAAGACACCGGACTGAACCAGCCGGCTAAAACCTAACACGACACTAACCTAGAACTAACACTAAACGAAAACAACAACAACACATCAGCAGCCAGACTTCGGCGTCGCCACCAGCCCCGCACGGACGACCTCTCAACGGAACCATCCACTCCAGCGCCACAAACGAGACCGACCCAGAGCTTTCTCATCTGTCGGAGCCCCTCCACCCGACCAGAGCCGACCTATAAAGCCGACTACCGGAACCAGCGAAGACCAAAACCCTGCAGATGCCGCCGACCCCCCCACACACCACTTGCGACCACCCAGCCGAGCTGCAACGACAAATTCACACCACATCGCGCCAACCAGAGCCGCTCCACCCCGCCAGGAACCACCACGGCAACCACCCGAGACCAGCCAGCGTTGCCAACCACCTCCGCTGTAGGTACACCAAAAACCCCAAAAATACAGCCCCTTCGTCCCCCTCCCAACCACCCGACACCGCCTAGCCGATACCGAAGCTGAAATCAGCTAACCACAGCCGCTCAAAGTGAGACGCCGACTGGACTAGGCGAGAAAAGAGAAAAGAAAGGGGAGGCGCGACCCAAGCATCGCTGGAAACCCTAAACCGCCTTCAGGAGCTCGAGAGAATTCTAGAGGAGAGAGAAAGAATGATCTGTTAGCGTTAACACCACCTCTAATGTTAAAAACAATAAAAATCTAAACCAACCAAGTTGTCTACTTTTGTATTGTATGTTCTAGGGATGCACACTTTCAGACCGACCGGACCATAGTCCATACTTTTCATAAATTTCGGTCCGGATCCGGTCCGGACCGTAAAATTAAGGGTATTCGGTCCAATCCGGTCCACTTTTTACACCAAATCCGGTCCCGATCCATATATACCCCTGTCCGGTCCACGGTCCAAACTTTTAAAAAATTTCGATCCAACGGTCCGATCCGGTCCGACCCGGATGCACATCCCTACGGTTCCATTGGCCGCCAATTAAATCCAACCGCAGAAATCAGATCGATTATGATTGGTTCAATTTTGAAGCGGAAATTGGGCCTGCGTGTTTGAGTACGGCCCAACTCGCAGCATGAATACCGTAGCAGAACTCAAAATGAAGGAAACGACAATCGAAGTAAACCCACATAAAACGCATCGAGTTTCGCTACGCCACGATCCACTGCGAACAATGGCGGATTTGAATCTCGTCTACATCTCTCTCCTCCTCCTGCCGCCGCTGTTGCTCCTACTCGTTCTCTACTTCATCGTCAAACCTACACCGGTCAAGATTCCGATTAAGAATAGGCATGTGTTCATCACCGGAGGATCGAGCGGGATCGGCTTGGCACTGGCGCACCGCGCGGCGATGGAGGGCGCGCGAGTGTCGATCCTGGCACGGGATACGAAGAAGCTAGAAGAAGCGAAGGAATCGATTCGTTTAGCGACTGGAATTGAAGTATCGGTGTATGCGGCTGATGTGAGAGATGCGGATGCGGTGCGGAAGGCTGTGGATGAGGCGGGAGTGATTGATGTGTTGGTTTGTAATCAAGGCGTGTTTGTTCCGAGGGAGCTGGAGAAGCAAGAGCTTGAAGAGGTTAGGTTTATGCTGGATGTGAATTTGATGGGGAGTTTCAATGTGGTCAAGGCCGCGTTGACTGGGATGAAGAGTAGGACGGATGGTTTCCCGGCCGCGATCGCTTTCATGTCCTCACAGGCTGGTCAGGTATTGTTTTGACAATCTGATGTGTGCTTGTATTTTGGTTTATTCGGTTGAGATGAGTTTGGTGAAAATGTGATTGAATTGAGTTGGTTTTGACAATCTGATGTGTGCTGGTTTTGTTGTTGATTTGATTTGGTTGAATTGAATAGGCTATTGGATACTATTGATTATTGCAGGTGGGAATTTATGGCTACACTGCTTATTCAGCTAGCAAATTCGGCATAAGGGGTTTTGCGGAGGCATTGCAGCATGAGGTTATTGCGGCTAATATTCGCGTCTCGCTTATATTCCCTCCAGACACTGAGACTCCTGGACTAGAAGAAGGTGTGATTCGCTAATGCAATTCAAGGTTTAATGTAGAGATGTGATAGTTGATTGATGAAAGTTGTGATTTTGAGTTTTGTCTAAAATTTTATTGCAGAAAACAAGACAAAGCCGCAGCTGACCAGCATTATAGCGGGATCATCTAGCGCAATGAAGGCTGATGAAGTTGCAAAGATAGCTTTGAGTGGCATTCAAGCAGGGAACTTTATAGTGCCATGTAATTTTGAGGGAAGGTTGCTGGCCATTGCTACTGCTGGCCTTTCCCCCCAGCCGTCATTTTTGATGGCATTTGTCGAGGTTGTCGGTGCGAGCTTGTTGCGTGTTGCAGGATTATGTTTCCAGTGGAATTGGTATGGATGTATTGAAAAGTTCCATGCTCAGAAGAAAGAGTGAGGTTTGTGAATGCAGTCCTTCAAGTCATGCGATTAAGTGTTAAGAAGCCTTGTATCTTCATCAAATTGGTAGCGAATTTACACTTCACCCCCAATCCGGTTAGTCTCGTGTTAATACACAGCATTTGTACATCATTTTGATATACTATCGAAAGTTGGGTGACTGGTTTTGTGTTTTCAACACGAAGCTTTCTTTTTAGTGTTTACAGACAATTTAAGCTCATTTTATATAAATTTCATTTTCTTTTCCACTTGAGCATATACCTTATTCAAAAATCAAAATTCCTACTTTGTTTTTGGTATTGATTCGGACCGGATTCTATTTCTTTTAGAAATATTTATGAATTGGAACAAATGTAATGGCTAACCGTATAATTATACCTGGATTTACGTATCTCTAATTTTTTTTCACTTACAAATACCTCCTGCTTTCCCTTTCTTAGATGGCCAAAAAATGTCAATTTCTTTATATGACAGTCCCATCCTCGATGGTGAAGTTCTTCAGTATGACTGTAATTCCTGACCGAATGTAAAACCCTTCTGATGCCCTTTCAGCTTCTTGAATGCCCTACAAAGCGCAAACTCATTCTTATTAAATTATGGGACACAAACAGTGAATCGCTTAGGTTTTATTATTTCCACGATAGATCTGTGTCCCTGATTGCATACCTCAGAGTTGGCAATAACTACGTTTTTCCCTATTCTGGCATTTTTGTCGATGATGCAGTCTCTGCAAAGACAAGTAAGAGCTCAGTAAATAAGACTTGTAGATTTTTATAAAATTATCGAAAAATATGTCTCTCTCTACTTGATCCTTGTATTCTCTCCAATTCCAATAGGCACTTTCCCTTCGGCCAAAAGTGCTGCTTCTTCCTGATCAGTTTCATAAAAATCTGCTCCAAGCATCACAGTGTCCTGCAAATGTCAATTTATGAGCTCATTTACTAAAAATATTTCTGTAAAATTTCCTGCATAATTCGTCTTACGAAGAGTTTCAACCTTGAGATGAACATTGGATCTGATTCGAGAACGAATGCCAACGACACTGTGTTCTATAAATGCATCTGTCAGGAAACTTCCATGCGATATGATTGAATCTACAATCTGCATTTAGCCATACTAACAGGTAAATTTTCATAAACCCGGAATTTTCATTAACCAGGAACTATTCGAATCTGTTAGGTACTGACCTTGCTGTTATCGATTGTTGATGGTGGCAGATTTCTTCTTGACGTGTACATTGGCTTGGCTGCGTCATAAAAGCTAAACTTGGAAGGCTGATGAAAGACGAGTTATGAATTATGTTAGGTTTCTAGAACATGATTCATATCAGTTTATTCTTTAGAAATGGTACTACCGTCGTACATGTTCAGTGAGCGCCAGATTTGCATCAAAGAAGGATCTAATAGTCCCAATGTCTTCCCAGTAATCATTGAACAAGTAAGCCTGTGATTCATTTTTTTTATAAGAAATGGATGAAATATTCTTTAGCAAATAAAAAATTCTTCTCACAAATATGCAGAAAACCTTTATGAAGTATTCTTTGGCTGATGCAGGAATTATCTCTGATCCGAAGTCATTTGCTGTTGGAAATCTCCATCTGTTTTAACAAGAATAAAGCTGGAGTAACCATGGGATTATTTTAAAAAAAAAGCGAGAGATGGATCAGTATACTGTCCAAGTATTGCTACCTGAGTAAATTCAGTAGGATCTCCTTCTTGAAGACATACACTCCCATGGAAGCGATGTATGGTTTCTTCTCAGCTTCTTCTCTTGACAGTCCCAGCACTGTTGTATCGACTTCCTACACATGCCGTAATATTCAAGAGGTAACATTTGTAATTCTTCGTTTGATAAAAACATAGCCTAAACATTTTACCATTGCTTTGAGCTCAGCTCCTTTGGGTTTCTCACTGAAGGAGAGCACTCTTCCCTTTTTGTCTATTTTCATTAGACCAAAATCTGAGGCGCGGCTATTTGCAAATATGAACCAAAGGATTATTTGTAGCATGAACTGATCGAGATGAAGGGATATGTTCGATGAAAATGGTACAATATTTTTGGGCAATCACCTGTTGTCCATAGGAAGGCATGAAATGGAGATGTCAGCTCCACTCTGCCTATGGTTCTGCACAGAGGAGAATCTTCTTTATAATAATGTTTGAACAATGAGCAAAGTCGTAACAGTGCAGCCTGGCTTTTAGTACCTGAATGAAGTCCATGTAGTCCATTCTGTACAAGTGATCTCCAGACAATATGATCACGTCCTCTATATCTTTGCTTCTAGCGTCCTACAAATGTGGAAGTAGAAGCATAATATTAACAGCAGCGCCTAATAATGCTCGAAGCATCTTATTGACACGGTTTCAGTGAATAGTCGTTTACCTCAAACAACCAGTGGAACTGTCTGACTGCATCTGCAGTACCTTGAAACCACTTTTTACCCGCCTCTCCTTGAGTTTGAGTGGCGGCAAGAACCTGCAACCAAGTCACGCGAGAAGAAAATACAACAAACGCATCAGCTGTGGTTAAATTTCAGTTGTGAACGAATTGAGGTGGATGGTTCAGAAGAATTTCTTATTGCCTCAACATAGCCGTCTCCAAAGCTGATGCCGCCGGAGTTGTAAGCTCGAGCCATGTGCCTGTTGAGCGATGCTGAGTTGAACTGGGTGAGAATGTAGACCTTGTTGATGCCACTGTTGATGCAGTTGCTCATTGGCACGTCAATTAGTCTATATGCTCCTCCTATGGGAACCTGCAACCACCGAAAATATCAGAATACCAAGACAAATCACACATTTTCAAGGTCAAGTTTTCCTGTCAGCAATAGTCTACGACATATTATCAGGCAATCTGCTAAGTATGGAAAGTCATAGTCCCTCGAATATTTGAGTTTACCGCTGGCTTGGCACGACGTTTGGTGAGAGGGAAAAGGCGAGTGCCAGCTCCACCTCCAAGGATCACAGCCACCACTGTCTTCGGGTCTCTCCTCTCCATCTCCAAGTCCCTCAGCTGCGCAACAAAAATAGCCATTCATATCAGTCAATGCAGCTTCATCACAAGGTAACGAAAAAGAGTTACAGACAGACTAGAACCTTAGATTCAAGTCCAATGTTAGTAGTTTGTGTCATGCAAATTTGGGTCTCGACAATCTTTCTCTTACTATTCACATTTTTGAAATTCAGCTTGGTGCCCATTAACTCTCCATTGCTGAACTTGCTTAGGACATTGCTTCTGCCCATCAATCTGCATAGCTTTCCTGAGAAGGCAATCTGACTGTCGGTACAGACAGCCATTGTTGGACCCAAATGGGAAGTGAACCAATCTTTTCAAAAATGATGAAGAAGCTAAAAGAGGTGATGAAATGAAATTCTTTGTCCAACATTATCTGAAACATTCAATTATATCCACCAATTTCTTGTTTTGTTTTCTTGTCAAATATCAGCTTCTTGTGGCTGTTAAATCTTGACTCAATTCATCAATCCACCAACATTAGTATCTTCTTCTGCAGCTAAACATAATCAGATTATTAAAAAAATATGCCAACAAAGCACAATTCAAAAGAGTTGAGCTGAAATGCCCATCTGGGTTACTTCATCTTCCAGTTTCTTAATTTTGACAATCTTCCTGTTCTATTTTGGCTTTGTCCTCGCCTTTATTTCTTGAACATCCTTCATGTTAAAATAGCAATGCTCAATGAGCTGGATTCAAACCGGTCCAGATACATAAGTCCCGAAGAAAATAACCCAAAATCAAGAAACTTATATGTATTGAGAGTGCAACCCATATAAACATTTGCTAAGTTAAGTTCTTCATAAATCTTCACACAACATATAATTTAATCGACTTCTTCCTATCAAACTGGAATATGCCCTATGGAGATCTTTGATTATTTGTTTTTGTTTCTTGATTCTTCCTTTGCTCATCCTCCTTTTCTTGAACTCTTTAGCAAAATTTAAAATAAAAAAGGCATAAGTATTACTACTATATCAAAATTTAGAAATAGACGGTTTAAAAAAATTAGGGTCGTGTCTTAAAGTTAACTTGAAATTTAAATGAGTCTCAATTCCATTATCATTCTTTTTTTTTTTGATGGGGTGTTAGGGGTTAGTGTTAGTTGTTAGAGGGACTTGAACCCAATCACCGTTTGTGCTTTGGTGGGTGCGCCTACCACCAGGCCACACTACTTCGCCCTCATTATCATTCATTAAAGTATGCTATAGTTCCTATTTTGTTACACTATTTTTTTAATTTTATGGCCACCTTCCATAAATTTGTGGATACACTGTCTAAACACAAATCATAGCTAAATGAACTTGGAGCGATAGTGAGTAAAGAATTCTCACAAGCTAAATTACTTGCAGGTGATAATGAGATTGCCATTTACCCACTCCATGATTGGATGACAGAGTTTTTTTATATATTTAAATTTGTTGTTTCGGTTTTCTTTAATAGAAGTAGAGTTTCAACTTTTAATTATGTCCCGTTTCTATAAGGATATTGGAATGGCATAGTTACCGGTTTCTTGTCAAACTACATGCGCAGATCAATAGATGTGTAAAGTGATTGATATCAAGAGTACCCGTCGTGTGAGATTCAGATCAACATCTCTCTTCTTCTTTCCTACTTCTGCCTAAATTTCCCTCCAATGTCCTTTCCACAAACTGGTATTCTTGAAAATATGAAAAATTAAAAAATTGAATCGTATCTCAGAAAAACAAAAATGAAAACAAGGCAAAAAAAAAAAAAAAAACTCCGGATGAAAATGCTAAAATGATATCTGAAACGCGAGGCTGAAAAAAATAATGTGAAAATTTCAAAAATATTGTCTAGACTATCATCTCATTTTAAATTGGGTATCAAACTGTTTCAATTTTTAATTTAGTGATTTTCGTATCATTTTGCATACAATTTGTTTTTGTAATTGCTCTAGGCCCAATAGCCTTCATGCTGACCCATCGGCCCAATAATGTTCAAAAACCTAGCTTTAGCCCAATCCCAATAAGCTCCCGAAAGTCTAAAACTTCATAGAAGAGATAATTCGGAAAAAGAAAAAAAAAAAAACGAAGGCGTAACTTGAAGAAGGTTTTCGCGAGGCAGAGAAGACGAGCGACGACAGACTCAGAGAGAGAGAGAGAGCCGACACACAGATTTATAGTCTAGTCCGATTTTTAATTTTAATTTTAATCATTTCAAAAAAAGATCGTTAATTTTGAAGATTCTCGCGCCATGGCTGAGCCGCAGCAGCCACCGCCGACGCCTCCCCTCGACCACATCCACAGCGCCAACACGCTTATCCACGCCCTAAATCTCGTCTCCCGAAACCTCCCCTTGCCTCCGGATCTTTTGCATTCGGTCTCGTCGATTTATTCGGATGGAGAGCGAATTGGGGGCGGGGAAGTGGATGGATCTGGTAGCGAGGATGAAGAGGATTCGGTGAGATTTTTGGCTCTTTTCTTTCTCTGGATTTGGTTGATTTTTCTTTGTGATGATTGTTTTGTTTGATTATATTTGGGTTGTGAGCGTTTCAATTTATGCTTTTGGTATATGGATTGCTAGGGTTTGTGGAGGTGGAGTAGAACTTAATTGTAAACGTTGCTGCCTTGGGAAATTGTTGATTATGTTGGCTATTTGCACCATTTTCTTTGCCGTAATTCTATTAATGTCTTGTTTGTAACTGAATGACTTTTCACATTTCCTGATTCACTTATTGTTCTGATGAACAGGGTTTGTTAGAGACCCTTGATGATGCTCTGACGAGACAACTCTTAAATGATATATCTGGTTCTAAATTAGCTGAAATGAAGGCTAAACGTCTGCAAAGCCGTTTGAAGCATCGTTTGTCAGAACTTGAAAGTAGGAACCCTTTTTCTTCTTTCCCATAATTTATCTAAACATCTTATATAATATGCTTCATTTTGTGGCGCATACTTCTGAGATCCATTTGTAAGTTTCATCACTAGAATGTTGCAAGATGCTGATATGCATAACCGGGCCCGGAGGCTGTACTATTAACATTTTTGCTTGTAATATGGGTGCTTATCCTTTTTTTCAAATGAGGGTAGGTTATTTTTCAAGTATTTCATTCTTAATATGATCTTAAATACAGTAACATGCCTATAATCATTTGGTATAGCTCAATCAGTTGATTAGTTTGCTAATGCAAAAATATCATACCAGGACTACCAACAAGTCGAGGGGATGAGTTGCAGACGAAGTGTTTGCTTGAGCTTTATGGCTTGAAGGTAAAGTGTTAGATGATTTGAATAATCTTAACTAATTACTTTTGAGAGGCGAAAGAAAAGTGCAAGCATACCCGCTCATGCGCATGTACTTGAGTCACTATTTTGTATCAATACCGGGGCTTGACATGGACTTTATCCTTGCTGGCAAGGACTTTATTCCACCAGCTAGCAGAGTTGCAGAGTAAAGTTCGTTCAGAAGTGAGTTCTGAGTTCTGGCTCAGAAGGCATTGTGCACATCCTGAAAAGAAGCTATTTGACTGGGGTATTATGCGATTGCAAAGGCCTTTATACGGTGTAGGAGATGCGTTCTCTTTGGAGGCCGATGATCAGTTCAGGAAGAAACGTGATACCGAGGTAACACCTTAGTGTGAACAATATGGGATGTAAATGTTATCTCGAGATAAAGAATGGAGGATAATTAGTCTACGGCTAGTTACATCACTCTTCAAACAAATGCAGATATTGAGTGTTTATGTCTAGACTAGATTAACTCCATTCGCTGCGGACCATGAGTTCATTGAGTTAAACTTTATGACTGGCATTAAAGTAATATACATATGCAACATTTTTCGCATTACAGAGGCTTTCAAGATTGGAGGAAGAGGAAAAACATCGGTGGGAAACACGTAAAAGGAAATTTTTTGCGGAAATTTTGAATGGAGTTCGTGAATTCCAATTGCAGATTCAAGCTGTTCTGAAGCGCCGCAAGCAAAGGAATGACGGTATTCAGGCATGTTGCTACTAAAAAATGGTTATAGACCTAAATGCTCATATAAGCAGCATGACAATCAAACAAGCTTTTCACTTAAAGTGGATTCTAGACTATTTTTGTTAGGGTTTGTATATGTGATGATAGTCGAAGGGAACTGTTAATCTTGTATCTAGTGGTAATCGTGATTCACATTGTGCGGCATGACAGGCATGGCATGGAAAACAAAGGCAGCGTGCTACAAGGGCTGAGAAACTGAGGTTCCAAGCTTTGAAAGCAGATGATCAAGAAGCTTATTTGAGAATGGTAGAGGAGAGCAAAAATGAGAGACTGGCAATGCTGGTTGAGAAGACAAACACAGTCCTTGGTTCCATCGGAGATGCTGTTAGACGTCAAAAGGGTGTTGATACTTCAAACATCAGTGCGCTATTAGAAGAAACTGATCCACTTAATTTGACTGGGTCGGAAACCCACACAGATTTTCCATCTGAAGGTGCAGATGCTAAAGATCCTGGTTCATTTGTGAAAGTTGGTGATATACTCGAAGGGCAAAGGCAGTACAATTCTGTCATTCATTCAATTCAGGAGCAGGTAGTTAAATGCCGCCAATTTCTTACGTTTACACTTTTCATTTTTTTGTCTTTGTCGATGGTTTCTGTTAGGGAAGGATTTAATATTCATAACAAAGTTCCATAAATTCCACGCTTCTGTGTGCTCTGGATCTTGTTTAGTTTCCCTGATTATTTAACAGTTGCATTAACTATCCTTCGCAATTATTCTGCAAACGTAGACCGCAGTTGAGCTGTTTTCTGATTTAGTTATGTCTGTGTGGAGCTCTAATTTACCAAAAAGAAGCATTATATAGAAGTAAATATCAGAGAATTCGGAAACTTATATACGCGGTCTTCAATTTGATATAACAGTTAGGATTCTTATCCCTGTTGATTAACAATATCATATTTTTGTGTTTCTTTTAGACGTGGCCTGTTTGTCTCTCTTTTATCTGCGTTAGTTGCTTGTTTTACTCAGAAGTGTTTCAACTTGTCATATTGCTACTTTAACCAATTGACAATCTTCTGCAAAAGTGTGTGCTAACATGTGTAGACATTGTCTAGGTGGTTGAGCAACCCGCTATGCTTGAAGGGGGTGAGCTAAGATCGTACCAGTTAGAAGGTCTTCAATGGATGGTGTCTTTGTTCAATAATAATTTAAACGGAATCTTGGCTGATGAGATGGGACTAGGGAAGACAATCCAAACTATCTCATTAATTGCATATCTAATGGAAAATAAAGATGTAACCGGACCTCACTTGATTGTGGCTCCAAAGGCGGTGCTGCCTAACTGGGTCAATGAATTTGCTGCATGGGCTCCTAGGTATGCACTTAAGCTTACTTGTAGTGGGAAGTATCGTTAAAAATCTCGTAATGCTAATCCTGACCTATGCTCTTTTTATATATCAGCATCATGGCTGTTCTTTATGATGGACGGCTTGATGAGAGAAAAGTATTAAGAGATGAACTATCCGGAGAAGGGAAGTTTAACGTATTGATCACCCACTACGATCTCATTATGAGAGATAAAGCTTTCTTAAAGAAAGTTAATTGGCAATATATGATAGTCGATGAAGGACATCGGTTGAAGAACCATGAATGTGCGCTCGCGAAGACTGTTGGAGGGTAAACCCTAACTGTTGTCTTATATAATCTAATATATGCCCTGTGGTTTCTCATCCCTTTTAGAAGTGTTGTCCACGTTTTTGAAATACTCTTTCTTTTGTATCTAGCGTACTCTTTTGTTCTAACTGTCAATTCTTCTAAGATTCAGTTTGAGATTCTATTTAATCAAAATCTTACCAAGATACCTGTTTTAATACTCATAACTTTTTTTCGAAATACCCTACTAGTGTAACTCTAAAGTTATAACGATAGCCAGACTTAATTTTCAACCGGCTTTTAACTGTGCAGTTTGATTCTAGTTTTTCTGCAACAATCTTATTGAAATTTACTGTGGTACAGATACACTATTCAGAGAAGACTTCTCTTAACTGGGACTCCAATCCAGAATAATCTGCAAGAACTATGGGCTCTACTTAACTTCATCCTCCCTACAATTTTTAACTCAGTTCAGAATTTTGAGGAGTGGTTTAATGCACCCTTCGCAGACCGTGGTGATGTCTCCCTTTCAGATGAAGAAGAATTCTTGATTATAAACCGTTTGCATCAGGTGAGTGCTTGCGTAGGTTTCCTTTTTCTATTTTGGTCATGTTCTTCCTTGAAATCGGTTTTAATACCTCAAGGTTAACCCTGTATTTTTAACCAACAGGTTATCCGTCCGTTCATACTGAGGCGGACAAAAGACCAAGTTGAGAAATTCCTCCCTGCAAAGTCGCAGGTCATACTGAAATGCGATATGTCAGCGTGGCAGAAAGTTTATTACCAGCAAATTACTCAAGAAGGCAGAGTTGGGCTTGACAATGGTATGGACCTATCTGGAACACATGGAAAAATGCTCGTTTGGCATACCTTTATGATCCTAACATTCCTAACAGTTGTGGGCTGTGGCTCTATCTGGTTCAACAACTTGGTCTCTCAACCCTTTGGTTATGTACCAATATGGACGGGTCACTTTTACCATGGTTTTATGATTTGTTATGCTAGTCATGTGCTTAGTGTACCTGTTTAAGTTTTTATGTCGGCTCCTTGGTTGCATCTTGCATATTTGCAGTTGCATTACAAAAGGTTTCAATTTTACTAGAATAATCAGAATGATTATATATGCCTCTTATAGTTAGGCCACTATGTTCTCTTGCAGGATCTGGAAGGTCAAAGAGTTTGCAAAACTTGTCGATGCAACTTAGAAAGTGTTGTAATCATCCATATTTGTTTGTCGGAGACTATAACATTTGGCAGAAGAGGGAGATAGTTAGAGCATCAGGGAAGTTCGAGTTACTGGACCGATTACTTCCGAAACTCCGCGCTGCAGGGCATAGAGTATTGCTTTTTTCACAAATGACTCGCCTCATGGATATTCTTGAGGTATATCTTAGACTTCATGATTTCAAATACATTAGACTGGATGGTAGCACAAAAACTGAGGAGAGAGGGACTCTACTCAAGAAATTTAATGCTCCAGACTCCCCGTTTTTCATGTTTCTTCTGAGTACTCGTGCTGGAGGTCTTGGTTTGAATTTGCAAACAGCGGATACAGTCATAATATTTGATAGCGATTGGAATCCTCAAATGGACCAACAAGCAGAGGACCGGGCTCACCGAATAGGTCAAAAGAAAGAGGTTAAAGTTTTTGTATTGATTAGTGTTGGGTCGATTGAAGAGGTTATACTGGAGCGTGCAAAACAGAAAATGGGTATAGATGAGAAGGTCATTCAGGCTGGGTTATTCAATCCTAGTTCAACAGGTTTGTGTTCTTTTCATACGCCTCGTGTCAGTTTTTATACCTCCTGATCTAGCTCAAAAGTTTGATTAGTTACATACAAACAGTTTGAATATTCTGTGTGTGTGTTAGTTTTTGTCTCAAAAAAGTGTGACTTTGTACAAAAAGCGGCATGAACTTTGTGTACTCCATATTTGTTTGACTTTGGTATACATTTTTGGTCTCCGAGAGTCATCTGTTTGTGCTCTTTATAATATGTTTTATGATGATGAATTGTTTCTTGCCTGCAGCCCAAGACAGAAAAGAGCTACTAAAAGAGATCATGCGCAAAGGGTCAAGCTCACTTGGCAGGGACGTTCCGAGTGAAAGAGAGATTAATCGCCTTGCAGCTAGATCAGATGCTGAATTCAGAATGTTTGAGGAAATGGACGAGGCGAGGAGGCAAGAGGAGATGTATGAATCTCGTCTTATGGAAGAACATGAGGTGCATGATTGGGTATATGCTGCCTCTCAGAAGAAGGAAAGTAAGGGTAGCTTCACTGACGGCGTTATGGGAAAAAGGAAGAGGAAAGCCGTTACTTATGCAGATACACTTAGCGACATACAGTGGATGAAAGCTGTAGAGAATGGAGAAGATATGGATAATCTCTCGGCTAGAGGGAAAAGAAAATCCAGTATCCTTTTCGAGAGCAATGACTGGGAAAACGATAACATAAGGGAGGAGAAATCAGAACCCATGAATGAAATTCTATCAGTAGCAAGTGAAACTAGCGAGGATACCTTTAGCCAGACTCCAAAAAGGCTAAAGTCTGACAATGTTTTCTATGGTAACTCCCAATACCAAAACTCAGAAGAAAGCGAGTGGAATGGAAACAAAAGTAATAGCTTAAGCTGGAAGCCTCACAAGAAGAAGAGATCATTTATCATCTCCAATTCATCCACTGGTTCCAAAGTACAGAACATCAGCAAAGGAAATGACTGGAGTTAACATAATAATTCAGTCTGATTCCATCCCTAGCTGGTTGGTTCATTAATGGCGCAAGCAAAGCAAAACCCCAACTGCCAGGTTTGACACCTTTCTACATACATCAATCTTAACGTATTCCGGTTCCCTCAGCATCCTGGACAGAAGTGTACTCAAGATCTCATTAGAATTTGTCTAATGCCACACATATGGACGGCCGCTGCCTGGTTGAGATTTTGTTAGACAGGTAAACACACTTGCTAGTATTGTTGTATTTGAAAATGGTTGGTCCATTAGCATTTAGGATCCTAATATGTGAACCTGGTCTTGATCGTGTCCATGAATGAAACCTCTGAAAACTTAAAATTTCACAGCCTAATCACTTGGTTCTTTTTCAGACATATGTGGAGATAGATGTTGGCTTGATTTGTCTAGGTCAATAGAAGTTTATATTGATAGTCAACATCAGCTCTTAAGTCTTAACATTTGCATTAGAAATATTGAGCATGGCCATGGGGGTTTGCTACTGCTAGGCTGTGATTGTTATTATAAAACAACACAACTCGCGGTTGCACTCAAAGCCCTTACTGGAGATGCACTCTTCTCTTGTTGACCTTGACCCCCCACACACGTTCCGCCATTAATGCTTTTGCTCCAGTCCAGAGCATCTTCAAGAAGCCATATATATATATATATATATAGGGGAGCACTCGGTTGAGGCAAGGTTGGTAGAATGAGGCAGTAAGGCATGATCTTGGCCATTGATGATATTGATCTAATGGTTGAGATTTAAAGATGTGGTAGTGGGATTTTACTATTTGCTTTTTGCTTTTTACTGTTGGTAGTGGGTTTACTATTTGGACACGTGGCGCGCCCACAAAGCACGGGGGGTTAGATGTGTGGTTGAGATCGTGCCTCACTGCCTCATTCTTATTTGGCTTGCCTCATTTGAACGCTCCTCTATATATATATATATATATATATTTTACTTCACTGATTGACTCATCAATTGTTATAAAAACCCGATTGCATGTTTGCTTCAATGAATTGATCCCCACTACTACTCCAATGATTCTTGAATCTAACTAGTCTCTGCTTCCAGTCTGGTTCTGACTTCATGTCCTGAAATGAGCAACCCCAGTGCCTGACACACATCACTGGAACACCACCAGCTTAAGTTACCCAATTGGCCAATTCAATTCCTGAACCCTAGTTTGTCATGTAGTAGTTTTTTTTTGCAATCAATAAAAAATCATTCAAGTAACAAAAAGATTCCCAACTTGATAGATCATTGAATCAAATCAACATGAATAGAGAATTACAGCAGACAGAATTTACACATTAAAATTGACATGTTGAAATGAAAAAACCGAGCGAGCTATCCAGAACACGACAAAATATTGAGACCGAGGAGACTTGTGAATCTGAATGTAGTCTCAGCTCATCTTGCTCCTCTCCTTCTCAGCTCATCTTGCTCCTCTCCTCATCGGAAACAGAGGAGGCAGACTGCTCTGCTTCGCACTATGAGTGCAGATCGGCACGTTCACCATCGGCCTTATTCTTATGCTCGCAGATCTAGTCCTCTCCAATCCCTTCTTCACTCTCTTCACATTATTCTTCCCATTACTATTTCCTCCATTGCTTTCTCTGCTCTTCTCCTTCTCCTTCTCCTTGCTCATGTCCAGCGAGCTCGAAGACGACGACGAAGAAGAAGAAGAAGACGACGACGATGGCGACAAGGTCGAACCTTTCTGCCTCGACTTCAACCTCAGCAGCTCCTTCCACAGCACCGTACATTTCGGCGGCCTCGGCGACGGATCATCGTCGATAAACCAAGTCCTCACTCTGCTCTCGGCCTCCTTCGCCGCCGTCTCCTCCATCTCTTCGCTCTTTAAGCTCAAATTCCTCAGCTTCTCTGACTGGTCATGTGTCTGCCAGTACGGCAGCAGCTTCCCTTCGAAAAACAGCTCGTCCGCCGTTGGCATCTCCCGCTGCTGCGTTCTGTTATCCGCCTGCAGGAACTCGAAGTTTCCTGTGCTCTGTTTTGCATCGTTGTCATCCTCTGTTTTGATCGGTTCGAGGTTGATGGAGATGAAGCTGGCGTCGTCTGAAAGGTCGCAGGAGAAGGAGATTCTCGGGCTGGTGATTGTGTTGTCCGGCGATTTGCAGGTCGCATGTTCAGCTGATTCTCTCTCTTGCTCAATCTCCATTGACACCATTTTCTTCAACTTTTTTTTCTTTTTGAAATTTTCTTACTAGAAAGAATAATGAGAGAGAGAGAGAGGTTGTGAAGAAGAGGAAGATGCATGAAGAGGGATATAAAAAGATTGTTAACATGAGATTAGGGATTAAATTAATCCTTACGACTTAAATGATTGCTTATGATGTTGGTAGTGGCTAGACATCATAGTATACTTTTAAGTACTCCTCCTTATTAAAAAAAAAAACAAAAACAAAAAAAGTACTCCTCGCCATATATTTTTCCACTCACTAATGAAATTTGAAAGTCAAAATTTATGGGTTATATTATCATTTTAATGAATAGAAATATCAATTTTAATTTAACTTAAATAAGATAATTGATTTAAAGAACTTGTCTTGCTAATGGTGACAGTTGACTCTTAAGTTAAAAGAATCAGATATTAAAATAAAATTTAATTGTTTAATTAAAAGTCATAAATAAAGTGTTGTGTTAAAATTTAAAGTTCAATATTGGATTATTATGAGTTCGAGGCTTATAACTAATTTTATCTCCTCAAATTTTACTCACTAGAGAAAAGATTTCACTCTGGTCTCATTAGTATTAATTTGAACAATGAAAACTATTATTCTTAATTACCATTATAAGGTCACCCTCATGAAATAAAAAAGTTGAATTAAGCTACGAGAAAGTTTAGTAGTGAGGTTTAGACATGCATGGTGGGTTGATTTATATTCCATGATGTTTTTCTTTACAAAGACAAGTTTGATTTATTTATGTGTGTGTAAATGTTACTTTATGGTCTTTTTGGAGGCTTGTATTAAAGAAACTAAACATGGTCTGGCCAAGACAATACAAGAGGTGGGCTATGCTTCTGGTTTGTGGGGCTAGAACTTGTGATGTGCGACGATCAACGTGATATTATTATTATGACACTACTTTATACAGTATATTTCTTACTATTGAGTTTTATAGAAGCCTAAAAAGAGAGATCACTATTATTATTGCATGAAAGTTTGGGGGTGTTATAATTCATCATTATTCATTATGGATTTATGGTCTTGGTTTTTTTTTTCTTGAAGGAAATGATCGGACTACCACCAATTCAACCCTCATACTTATTCTACCTTTCTAACAGATGAGTGAAACTGATCGATAAGCAAGAATAATCATGAGTACAGATTTGTTTCACTATTAAATTTGCATGCATATTGTAAAGAGATACAGCACAACATGGGAAGATTGCCAAAGCCATGTGGTCGATCACATTAGTCTCAAGAGAAGCAGCTATAGCTACTCATCTCTCTTTTTGCCAAGCACCATGTGACTGCCAGCCACTTCACATATTTATCTACCATATGGTGATATCAATATGTTTAGTGATCATTAAGCAAGCTCAATCAACTTAGTCTTCATAAATGATCCAACTTGCAAAAATAATACTTAAACTGGATTTCCGTATCCTTGTTTGATCGTTCAATTCAAGCATTTTATCAGTTCTTCGGAGGACTCGATTCAAACTGACTAATTTGTCCTTCAGTTCATCTAATAATTAAGTTGATATGCAAGTGACAAGATTTCGCAAAGATGAATTAATTTCTCATCGATATAGAACGAAATTGAAATGTTACATTAAGCTAGCAAACACGAAAGATGGTGCTCTTTTAAAATTAAGATCATGGTGTGCAGCGTAAAGTTGTTTTCATGGAGGCTAGGGACCTTGTGCAGGGATAAAGGAGTATGTCCCCAAACTGACGAGTGTGACTGACCTGGCCGTGGCCACAAACTTAAGTCATGTCACTGGCAACCATATATGCATTTGGTGATCATAAATTTATCACCTTATCACTCTTGAAGATATTTTATATACGGCAGCTGCCTATTGACTTTCTATTTTTAGAGTCTAATTTTAACCAGTTTTGGTTTATTTCAACTTCGATTTTGAGCATGTGCAGCGGTTGGGAGTGATGACCCAGTGGAGGGCGGTGACATGATAGTTAGGACAAGCTAGGTTTATACGGCTCAGATCGAGTCCTCCGGTCGGATCGTTTCAGATGGTATCAGAGTCGAACCTCCGCAGTAGGTGACCGTGAGCGGTCTCCGAATGGAGGAACGATCATGTGCTCTCGTCTGTCCTGCTTGCTCCTAACAAAGACGTTAGGATTCTGTAAGTGGGAGTGTATATGTAACGTCCCGAATTCTGAATTGACTATTATCGCACATCGAGTGAGAGTAGTGCGTGTGCTAGCTTGATAAGCTAGCCTGCTACTAGCTATCATGTCACCAATCTACCATGATCTTTTGTGATAGACTCTAGGTTGTGATGACTTCGGTGACATGATAGTTATGACAGACTAGACTTATAACGGCTCGGATCAGATCCTCCAGTCGAATCGTTACATTCCCACCATTAGGTAGGTCATCACTGTATTATCAAATGCTTTTGATAATAAAAAGCAATTGGTGACCACAATCTCGATCTCAATAATGTCACGCGCGCCTACATAATTCTAGATATGGTAAGGCTTCATTCCCAGCATGAATATCTTAACTTCACGTCACGGTCATCTTGCTTTGCTGAAAGGAGATGCCTTCAAATCACCAACCGCAACGCCTCCCTACAAAACTTATCACTTGTACAACACAATTAGGATTTCAGTCATTGAGGTTGATTCTTCATTTGTTGTTAGGTCAGCCTCTAATGAGCCGAGAGGAAAACATGCTAGTCGGTTTAATTAATGCAAGTTTGTATTGATAATGTGGTGAAGGCTCAATCGCCGGCAGACTTGGCTGTAATTGATATAATGACAAAAGTATGTCGACGATCGATCCAAACGTGATCGCAATCAAATGCAACATAAAACACTATGCATGCACAGTACTGCGGCCAGGCACATTGGACAGTAAACACAACCAACAATTATCAATTGAATAAGTACAATCATGGCGCACATTTGTTTGTTTGTTTGGTACGACTTTGATCACACAATATAATTCTCAACGTCACCTTACTGGATTTAAATCTAGCAGGACTGCCAACCAAAAATACATATAAATATGAAATAGTACAATTTTTAATTTCCGATATTATTTTTACGGGTTTATCGCTATATATCCTGCTCAACATATATCAGTTGAGCAATTCATTTGTACATTAAGAATGTGACGAAGTGGTATGACCAGTGATCACTACTGATCAAGTCATGGTTTGTATTTTGATGACAGGTTTTCTTTGACGGCAATCAACATTACAGAATTTAACCATGTTTTATATAATTTATTTCTAATTGTCTTCTTTTATAATTCACGCCAAAATCAAAGTAAATTTTTGACTATTATATATATTTTTTTTTGATAGAAAATTTTGACTATATTTTGGTTGTACTGAATCTGGGGCATCCATTTGGAAACCGCTGGTAATAGGCCTATAAATCGTCAAGCCCAATAGTCGATCTGACTTGGGCTTCCTAAAAGCCCATGCAACTTTCAATCGTTTACAATTTAGCCCCACATGTTTACCAATTTGACGAACATGTGGCAATCTAATTGTGATTGTGACGAAGGTCTTGGAAATTAGGTTTACTAAAGTGCCATCCCCAAATCTGAACCCAATAAAAATCCAGCATACGTTCTTGTCTGGTTTCGGTTTGATTTGATAGCATTCAAACAGTGATTATCAAATATCTCTCTTACTCATAAAAATCAAACCTGTAATCTTTCTTTTCAACTAATTTGCCGTGCGCATGCGTTCTTGGTAATATCCCTTTTTTCTTGTGTACGCTCCCTTTCACCTTCTCCGTTATCCGATCTCAATTGCATCGCCCCACCTACTCATAGATCGAATTGTACCCAGATCGGCTGCCTCCCATCAGGATCCGCATCGAATTCGTCTGGAAATTGAGTAATTGAGGTTTGTACGTGTTGAAGATTGCGTTTTTAGGGTTAATATTGTTTTGAATTTGACTTTTTTGGGGACTCCGGTTACTGATTTGTATCTAATGTTGCTGTGTTGATTTTTTGGGTGTTTGATTTTGAAGGAAAGGAAAGGATGCGTTTTTAGGGATCTGTGTTTGAAGTTTGGTGTGTTGATTTGAATTTGGTTGTGGATGTTGTCAAGGTGTTTGATTTCTGGTTTGCAGGTTTTCATTGTTTAGATTTGACTGTTATATGGCTTTGCGTGAGTATTATATAGATGTGTGTATGCTTGTTTGATATATTTATGCGCATATTGATTTATACAGGCCACATCTTTTGATGAACATGATTAATAGTTTATTGTTTACTCATTAGAGGAAGTTGTTATTTTCCATTAGTCTTTTGGTTTAAACAATTGTTCCCATTTTGCAGCTTTAATCATGTCATTTGGACGTAATCATCCTTCGTGCAAAGTCACCATGTATGATGATGGGAGGTCCTATTTCAGTGTAACTAATGGGAGCTATGACTACAGTTGGCCCAAATTTGCTAATATCATTGACCCGCGTCTGAGGAACTACAACCTACCGTATGAGTTCACTGCAGAGTGTCGACAACACACCAACAACTTTGTGAATCCCAACACTGCTGCTGCACCCTCCTTGAAACGACGGAGGACATCCTCATCAGCTTGGGAAGCTTGTGGGAGTAGTTATCAAACTTACACATCAAATGAATGTGCTGACCCCTCCTTGCCAGTTGTTTCCCGTGTGGAAACAGAGAGAGGTTATGCTAACACCTCTGCCACAACTAGTTACAAACGTGACCGCTCAAAGTTGGAGGAAGAAGATGTGGTTTTCTTGTCCAGGGACGAGATTGAGGGACGTTCTCCATCCCGAAAAGATGGTATTGATGCACTCCAAGAAAAGCAGTTGCGGTACTCATATTGTGCCTTTATTCAAAATCTTGGATTACGTCTCAACTTGTAAGTCTTTCATCTTGTCTTAGTTTATTTAAATAGCTATTATTTACACTTCTGCTGGTATAAAAAGATATTGCGTTTCATGCAGGCCTCAATCCACTGTCGGCACTGCCATGGTTCTATGCCACAGGTTTTTTGTTCGCAGATCTCATGCCTGCCATGACAGATTCGTGAGTATTCTCTAAATTCGTGGAAGTTCAGCACCCATATTAATCCTTTATTTCTGTTTCGGCAAATTTGTTAATGCTGTTCTTTCTGTCATGTCTGTGTGAACGGATCTCATTATTGTTGATATAATGAATGCAGATAATTGCTACTGCTTCTCTTTTCCTCGCTGCAAAATCTGAGGAGACAGCTCGCCCTTTAAACAATGTACTGAGAGTGTCGTGTGAGATATTGCACAAGCAAGATATTTCTCTTCTTAACTACATGCTGCCTGCCGTAAGTACTTTTCACCCATTCCTTTATGTACCAAAAAGAAAGACAAAATGAGCAACTAAATGGGTGCATGTGCGTATTCGATTCATAGAGAGTGTTGTGTCCTCAATCTGAACGCTGTCGTTACTGCTTACTTCTCTCTGTATTTGCTGACATTTCATATGCCTCATTGATTGCAGGGATGGTTCGAACAGTACCGGGAGCGTGTTCTTGACGCTGAGAATTTGATATTGACCACTCTCAATTTTGAGCTTAATGTCAAGCACCCTTACGCTCCACTGACATCTGTTGTCAGCAAATTAGGTCTAGCACAATCAGATATGGTTAAGCTAGCACTGAACCTGGTCAGTGAAGGGTAAGTGGCATCCATCTCATTGACTTCTGCATATTGTTAAACATGTTATGCGTGTCTGTCACGTGTAACATCATGAAACTTAATTGAGATATCGCAAACAAATGAATTTGCTGAGATATTGTTTTGCACTTATAATTGTCAGCTTGTTTTTATACTAGTGGAACTTTTATTGGCGTCTCATCAATCATCATCTTACACTTTAGGTGTTTTAATTTCATTCAGATTGCAGATATGTTGGTGCCAAAAGTTAGCTGGAGATGCGATATTTGGTTTTGTGTTAATGTCAAGTGTTTTCTTAACGCAAGCCAGTGATATTCAGATGCTGTTGTTTGGATGTTGATCAATTTGGTGCATTGCAAAGTTGCAGGAACTTCACGATAGCATGCATGCTTTACCTGATATATATTGGTTGGCGAACTGACTTAAAAATGGTTATAAGTCTGAAGTTTTAATGTTGGTCTTGGCCTTGGGTACGGGTCTAGAGGGATGTAGTACCAATTCTATCGATCTATTTCCCGCGGCTTAGTCATACCTTAATACTTGGATCTATAGGATCAATTCACAGATCTGACTCCCAGTAAGGGTGCTGCACCAAGTCATGTATATAGTTTCCTCTACCTGCCCCTCTATTTGTGTGCTTATTGGTTTGATTATTTGGTTTTGGGGTTCTGGTAGTCCTTGGCGGGTTTGTGTTCTTAAACCTTATCATTTATATCTGGGGATGTGGGGTAGTATCCTTTTATTTCTTCAATTACTTTTTTTCTTTCTGAAGAAATTACCTCTTCTTCTTTTTTTCTTTGATTCCATTCTTTTTCACCATAATGTGCCTTACAGACCGTACGTCTTTTGTTTTATTTCATGAAAGTAATGATTTCAAAGAAAATAAATAGGAGGTAAAGCTGATGCCTTAATTATTCCGATCAGTGGCATTATTTTGCTGTTTCTTTAGGTTAAATAATAACGGATCCCTTTTAGTGTAAGTGACAGATTAGAGAAGCCCGTTTAGCTTGGTTTTTACTGAAAATGGAGTGCTAACCACTGACATTTTACTCATTTAAGGAGCATTTTATATTATATTATAATGCCTAAAGCATTTATTGGATCTCAAGGGATATGTTTCTGGAAAATGTTGGAAAGAGTTATAGATGTGATTGATTAAGCCACGAGTAAGGACTTGTGGATTTATTTGTAATGCCTGATGCTTTTTGAAGAATGACGCCACTGTGGTTTCTTTCCATAATAGTTTTGTGCTATTGATGTGGACGTGCGAGCTTTCTCAGATTTCTTCTCATGTTGGTTTTTTTTATCATTTTAATTGCTTTCCACACTATTGTTATCTTGTGTAAATGGGTTATGCCCCCTTGGCATTTTTGTAATAAAAGGGATGGCAAATTTATGTACCATTGTGAGGCATAGTCATATTTGACTGGCGTGCTGCAGCCGTGATCTTCAGTTTTATCGCACTTAGCTGATATTTTGGCGTATGATATAACATATGGACTTGGGCATTAGCTGCTTTGATGATGTACTTGACACTGTCCATTTGGGTACACAATTTTCGTAAAGAACAAAGTCGAAAGTACACGCCTTTTCATTGTTGAGTTCATGCACCATAGTTTGCATCTTAATGGTAAGCATCTGTATTTTCTTTGAAGTTATTATGCTACTCTGTTGATGCAAGATAATTGTAAAATGGAAAAAAATAATAATCTCTTTGATATATAGCTGCTGGTGTTTGATTTACTTGTCTTGAGTTATCCTTAGCAACTCGCAAAATGCGGTAGTAATATTTTGCTTTGTTTGGTGTGCAGGCTCCGAAGCTCCCTTTGGCTCCAGTTCCAGCCTCAACACATTGCTGCTGGAGCTGTTTACCTTGCTTGCAAACTTCTGAACTGGGATTTATCTGATCTCCACTGCGTTTGGGATGAATTCCAAGCCAGGCCAGCTGTTCTTCAAGGTACTGTCCTCATTATCTAATTTACTAGTATGAATTAAGTTTTTTAGTACATGGGATGGTCACTATGTGTATTAATTAGCATCCTGCTGATGGATACAAATGGATTTTGTGATGCAGATGTGGCACAGCAACTTACCGAAGTCCTCCAGTATTAACACCTCCTCATATAGTGAAAAACGGCCACTACCACTGTAATGAACCCCAAGGTTCTGTTTACCGAAAAGAATCGTTATGTATGTTGTTTAGTGAGGATGGAACCCATAGGAGAAGGCAGAAACTCCTCGTCAAACTATCTTTCTCAAAGTTCAACTTTGTTGTGTTTTGGTAAATATATAAAATATCAAGCCAAATTTATGTCTATGCATCATTTGTTCCTTGGCTTTTAATTAAACAACAGACTTGGGTAAAATCGATATTTATGATGTACGTATGCTTTTGTGGATTGTCTGATTGATGTATAACAAGTTTATTAACGTTGATTATTTATCTACACAAGAAAGAATGCTGCATATGATTGACGTGGCATTCATTATGTTATCATGCTCAAGCGCCGACCTGTCGCTCCTGCTACTCTGCTTCATCTTCTCCGCCGACCCAAATTTCAGGTACCATTTTGGACAAGTGTGTGATCTTCTCCATCGCGTAATCCGCTTCCTTGATTCTCGTCGTCTTTCCAATCTGCCACGAAACAAATCAATCAAACCCAATTCGTACTTTGAAATTTGGTTCTGAAATTTACCAGGGCGGTGTGGAGGCCAAGAGCTTTCCCAGCAGCGATGTTCTTCACGTTGTCGTCGAGGAACAGCTATTTAAAAAATAATAATTGAGACTTAGGGTTTTGCTCAACAAAAGCGAGATTTGAATTGATCTGATTTTGTGTACCGTGCGGCTGGGATCAACGCCGGCGACGTCAACGGCGATTTGAATGGCTGCTGGCGAGGGTTTGAGGAGGATTGGAAATTCATTGGGTCTGATTGATTTGGATAGATTAGGGTTCATGGTCTCGAAGCAGATGATCCGTTCGAAACAGTCTTCAAGCCCTAATCGCTCCAGGACTTTGACAGCGTGGTTGCGATCAGAGTTGGTGAAAATCTGTTACAAAAAGAAAAATTCAAATCGTACTTTTTGTGTCAGAGTTTTGAATTAGAGGAAGAGAATTACTTACGATTTTGCGTTGATTGATGGTGTGTAAGATATTCCGGAGCTGTGGGTTGGGCTTGATTGTTTCATACGGCAATCGTCCATGGACGAAACTGATCGAGATCAAAGAAATCAAACCATGCATTAGTTTTGGAATTTGATGTGATGAAGATATGGGAGCTGGCTGACCTGTGGTAGTCATCGGCATCGATGTTGTATCCTAAAACCTGGAACAAGCAAAATCCAGATGAGAATCTCCAACCAGACCCACAGGAGAATTCAAATGAATTTGATGATGATGATGATTACTCTTAAGCCTGCGAGGGAGCTGCCGTAGGTTCTGAAGAGCTGGACGCGAAGATTGGATGCTTTGGTGGGTGCAAATCCGCATTTTTCAATCAGAAAATCTAACATGGTTTTGGTTATATATGGTAATCAAGAATGTTGGATGAATCATGATCATATATGTTTTGACTTACCATCAATGTTTTTTCGGAGAGCGGTGGCGATGACGTCATTGGAAGGGTATAAAGTATCATCCAAATCTGCAAACAAGAAATATTAATAAAGACGTGATCATATTATGATATGATCATCAAGGTGATGATGTTATACCGAAGAGGAGGCAATCGAAGGAAGGTGAGACCGCCATGAATGCTGCTGCTGTTGTTGAAGATGATCAGAAGAGGAAGACGCAGGAGACTGAGAATGGTGATGGGAGACGTATTTATATAGAAACAAGCTGGTGATGTTGCTTGAGAGACGACGAAAGACAGCTAGGAAGAGACAGACGTTTGATGCTGAGCCAGGACTAATTAATCTTCTTTTTTTTAAATAGTATTTATTAATATTGGCGAACAACGCTAAGATTAAAACAAAACGACCGAGTTAGATAAGAGACGCACATATGTCGTAAGAATTATACAACTGGAAGTCTGTCACGTTTCTTTTTTTTTTTTTTTTTGATGAGAAGTCACGTTTCTTATTTTTAACATTCGATTTAGATAGTTGTAAAATATTCATAAAATGGTTCAAACCTCAAAGTCATTGAATATTCAGATTGGCTAAATGATTAACCCTTGTCTAAAATTAAACACATACCGAGTTCGTATTCTAATGTTGTGTTCTTGGAGCGGCGGTTCCGGGTTGTCCCGGGACCCTCTCATTTTCGGCGAATTTCGATAAATAAGCCATCTTTAGTTGCTGATTTTACCAGTTAAACATTTAAATTTCATCTTGATGTAAACATGAAAGTTATAAAACATTCAATTAGCTTTCCGACGATATATAGATCATCTTCAACGGATATCGGACGAGGCCTTTGTGAGCTCCAGAAGATTGACCGATCATTAGCAACTTCAAACATACAGTCTATTTCGACTTGGTTTTGAGTTACCTTAATGTTAGATTTGAGTTTAGGTGTAAACATAGAACTTGTAGCCCTTGTCCTTAGCTTTATGTTCTAGGTGATCGATTTCTCAAATGGTGCTCCGGTTGTTCGTTATAGGGTTGCAAAGTTGCTAGGGTTATATGTAGTTGACCACGCACACTTGTAAGCGACCTTAGTTTGAGCATATTTTCAACTGCTTTAACGTCCGATTTAGAACTTAATAGCAACTGAAGAGTCGTAACCTCTTAAATTATCTTTCCAATAACATATGAGTCGAACTGATAGTGTAATCGGTGTGAGTTTCACGACCTCCCAAAGTTAGGTCGTCAATGGACTACACATGAGTTTGAATTTAGTATTTTACTTGAAAACTTTTTATATTGTTGAACATAAAGAATATATATGTGCCAAATAAGAACAATATCCTTATTCATCGATGAAAAAAATTTAGGACCCCTCTCACAACGCTCGGATCCGCCACTGCATTTATATGCTGTCTGTTTCGGCCATCTGAGAAGTGATACGTGATGAATAATCAGGCAGGCTATAGCTGGGTTACCAGAATCGTGATGAGTTAACATCAGCCAGTAGGCTTGTGCAGTAGACGTGGGACACGGGGTCTGCATGAGATAAGGCATCCAGAGGAGTCACGGATATCTGATCAAATACAATGAGGAGAAAACGTCATTGCTAGCCTTGTGATATGTTATATAATGTAGTTAAGGTGTGATAAGAGAGGTTACGCACATATCCTTCCTTCAGTGCTTGAAAATCATCATCAAGTTCCCCAACAGGAGCTCCTAGGATCTGCCATGTATTCAAAATTGAGAAATTTATGCCCTAAGCAATAAAAAACAAGTGACTAGACTGCCTTTCTTTGTGGATTAAATTTCCATTCTGAAACGCAATAAGTTCAAGAGCCACCATATGGAAAAAATATACTGTGTATTGAAGACAAGCAGGCATGTCAAAGAACGTACGTGTCTTTTGAACAAGAGTTGCTCCTGTCCTGGTTCACCATCATTCTCTGGGGATGATGACAATTGTGCGTCCATTGTCATATTTGGTCTCAGTGATGATCCTCCATCCTTATCCGAGAGAACTTGTTGCCATCCCAATTTATATTGACTTCTGCCCTGCTTAGCTAACTTGAACCCCTGAATGATCAACAAATGCAAGATAAAGAAGGCAGCAGGCATGACTTCATTTCAAAAAAAAAAATTGCACTAGCAGACCACCGTAACTAATGCATTCACGAGTACAAAATTCAGAACCATAGCAGCTCATAGCAAGACAGGATTCAGGGAACATGACTTACTAGGATGGTTACACATTAGAGAACAGTCTATAAACTAAGTTTTAGTGAGTTTATGAAGTACAAATGTTGATGGATTTGCTAGACTACCTTCACGGGTGTCACCAGTTCCAGTTTTGAACGTAAGAGGGTGGAAAGTTCATCATCATCATCATGCCCATACATGCATTTCTTTTGGGAAAATGAACAAATAAGAAAAACATATATATAGTGATATACCTTATTTTCCAGAACATTTGTAGGCACATTTATGTTGAGAAAAAATCTCAGAGAATAAGTTTGGTTCTTTATCTTATCGAGAACTGTGTTTATAATTGGTAAACAAGCCTCCGCAGCCAATGTGAAGTCAGCATCCTTGCTTTTCCCTCCAAACCTGAGAATAACCTTGTATTATGGGTCAAAAACAATTCTTTCACAATAATAATGGTGAGACTTTTCATAATAAATCGTTGATTTCAAATGGAGCAGAAAAAAAATTCACAACTTTGATATATAGGGTGAATATAACTTATAAGCAGTAACTGTCCGACATACCAGTCGAAGTCATAAGATAGTGAGATAGAAGGAACGCCTTGAAAATATGCTTCACGGGCACCAGCGGCAGTCCCTGAATTGACACTGATCATAGGACAAGGATAAATTAGAAACTTGCAAAAACCATTAACTTAACTTGCGTCAGAACTATTATTCATACAAATGGCATCCTTGAGTTTATTAGATAAGTAGTCTCTAGAGACTAATACTACATGGATAAAAAGGCATGCATCATGTAGTCTCACAGGAAAAAATGGAAAATGGACTTTGTATTGGTACAAATAGCCATAGGCACCACATAGGGCACATAACCGGTGACAGTGGCTGTTTTTATATAGCTAGTAATTGATTTCTCTATGCAAAATGTTAGAGATCAAGGTCCCTAGTACATGTGTTGTGTGGGCGCATCTGCCCTAGAACAAGAAGTGGATGAGATCATATATCACTTTCCTGTGAAGATTTAATATTCTTTTTCCTTCAGTTAGCCAGAATTGGATGGAATTATATTCCTATATATTTTGGTCATTTTTGTACTTCTATTGTTCACTTTTTGTTTTTTATCTTCATCAATACCATAAGTAATTTTGATGATTATTTAGCATCCAGTACCATAAGGATAAGGAAGCATATCTATTTCATAAAAACTGGGAATTCAAAACAATAAATGAGAAGAGAATCAATTATATACTTACATATGGTATCCCGCATTGCTGCCCGAGTTAATGCCACTTATCACCTTCAAACAAATAAGACATCAGCATTTAACACCAAATATAGCTCAGAAATCCATGATATATGAATTTTTCTGAATTAAAGGCAAACCCAGGTGTTGTTCAGGAAGACAAATGTCGCGCAAGATATTACTTACATTTTTCACAAAATGTGAGCTGGCTGATCAGAGCTGTACTATGTGTTTCCGGTGACTAAATATTTTTAGATGCCTTGTAAAAAACATTCTTGCGCTTTATCACTAGGAAAATACAAGACTACAACTAGATGGCTCTACTAACTTTACAGGCTAACTGAACCTAACTCCCTCTCACTCTGCATTTAAGGTTCTTTCATTCAGTTTTGGAAGCACCATGAATTCTTTGTACATCTTTAAGAAAAAATTTATGTGATGAAACTTGTCCATGTCTAATTCCTCATACCTAAAACAGAAGCCATTAGAAGTACAGCAAGAGATACTACACATCATTGAGATATGAACAAAACAATCTTAAACTACACGTCATGACTTTCCATGAGCATACCAGATCTGGAAGCTCAGGGAAAAGAAGCTTGGAAATTCCCAAAGAGGTACAATCAGCAGGGCTTCCTGCAAAGTATCAGCAAAAATCACACGCTTTGATAACTAAAGATAGATTCAAATTCTTCAAGTAAATCAGTTAATATCTAAAAGTTAATCTAATCGTATCAACTCAACTCACCAGGGACAGAAAAGGCCTTCGCACCTTCAATTTCTATTCTCTTGGAGGACAAAGGCTGACGCCAATTGATACTATGACTAACAGCCGATTGATCACTGCAAAAAACAATAGCCAAAATAAAACTCGATCACTTCAGCTAATTACAAAACAAAATAGAAACTTACGAAGCTGGTGCGCAGACGAGAATCTTGCGTCGATTGGAGGACGCCAAAGTCCGAACCAACGCTCGCAGTCCCGGCGCATCGATTCCGTCATCGTTAGTCACCAAAATCGTCTGCGGATTCAACGCAACTCCCTCCATTTCACAAATCGACAACACCAACACCAACCACCAACTAAAGGCTCCAAAATCCAAACTCACTCTCACTCCAAAACCCATCGAACTCGATATCGACGTATGCTCATATACCGACGAAGCATCGGCCGGCTAAGCTGACACGCTTCGCTTTCCCGCTCAAGTCTCAACAAGTTGGTTGATAGCGACGTTGAAGAAAAATAAGCATCTGCCTCTCGTTGGGCCTGAAAGCCCACTAATGCTACTCTGTTACCGGCCCACTAGGCCCGATTTGATAAGTTTATTTCTTTTTAATTTACTAAATGTTCGCCAACAAATAGCGTGATGGGTTTTCTTCTTCCCTCGTGGAGGAGGTGCTATTCGGTAAAGGTGGTCTGAGCTCCAAGTGTCAAAAATGTGTTTCAGAAGTGGAGAGATGTATCAGATGCTTGCAGATCCGATCAAGATGTCTGTCTAACAGCTTTGGAGATCAATATATATATACTAGATGATAAAGTTCATTACAAAATTAGGATATGTTCTAATGATGAAGTATTACTTGGAACACAAGGAATGTTTTTACAAGTTAAAACAAGAAGTTTGGAGTCATGAGCAAAGTGTTTAAAACAAGAAGTCGAGGAGTGTCCGGTTCCGAGTAGGATATCTACAGCAGGGGGGTCAGTATCTGTATTTAAGACACTTGACATTAAGAATTGATAGGGCAACTAACCTGCCATGATGTTTTCATGTTTGTATAAGAAATCAAACTCCTATAATCTTCGTTGGATGCCCAGATCAGAAATCGTGTCAAAAATCCTTAGAGAACGTGGAGGATGCTTTTTACTTGACAATCAAGCAACCTATGGAGAAGGCGTTTTCGACTTTGGGTTTACAAGCTTCGAGCCAGTCCAAGACAGCCAATTGGCTTCGGTAATTATTGTACGGAGGTTTCAGATAAGAATTTATGAGCTTTTTGTGGCGATTTAATTTGTTTATAAGCTCTTGTTGTACTTCATATGCCTTTCGATAGAAACTTAGAAGCAGTTTGATGTAGTGGACATTGAAATGGCGCATAGTATGAGGATGGTTATGATATGTTGCGCGCTTGCTCTTATAACTGCTTGTGATGTAGTTCAGTGCTTGAAAGAGGTTGGGACTAGGCATCATAATGTGACATCAGTTGCCCGAAGGCATCATAATGTGACATCAGTTGCCCGAAGGCATCATAATGTGACATCAGTTGCGAGAAGGCATCATAATGTGACATCGGTTGCGAGAAGGCGTCATAATGTGACATCAGTTGTGCGAAGGCAAGCTGGGCATTATGAGCATGTTTGGCCAGTAGGTTATTAGTTTTCTCCTTTTGAGTTGTTTGGTGTATTCATTTTGGAGATACGAAAATATGCTAAAATGTATCTGTGAGGGAAATGACAGGACTTGAAATTTGGTTGGAGGATTGTCGTTGGATCGATCGTTGGGTCTTTAGGAGCTGCGTTTGGGAGCGTTGGAGGAGTTGGAGGCGGAGGAATATTCGTTCCTACGCTCACTTTGATTATCGGGTTTGATGCTAAATCTTCCACAGCCTTGTCAAAATGTAAGATAAATAAGTTACTTTAGCCTCTCCTTTCATTTTTTTTCAGACAGTTTTCTACAATTTCTTATTTTTTAAACAGGTATGATCACGGGCGCGTCTGTGGCGACAGTCTACTACAATCTGAAGCGAAGGCATCCAACTCTCGATCTTCCCGTTATTGACTATGACCTTGCGCTTCTAATCCAACCAATGCTGGTTTTGGGAATTAGTATTGGCGTCGGGCTTAACGTGTTATTCGCTTACTGGATGATCACTGTTCTACTCATTGTTTTGTTTCTGAGTATATGATGCCGATTCCCTTCCTCATGTTCGCTTTTTTGCTTGCTGTACATTTCTTGAATTTCTATTTTTTTGTGCAGTCACGTCGACAAAAGCATTCCTGACGGGCATCGAGACATGGAAAAGGGAGACCATGAAAATTCAGGCAAGCATAAATATGTACTGTACTGTTCATATTCATATTTAGTATAAGAGAAATGGGATCTCAGCTGTGAAGTCTTTCTTTTTTCTATGTCAGGAAGTTGACACAGAATTACAGCCCACCGGTGAGGTGTTCGATTTCTTGATCTCAAACTGAGTTGACGCGTCTGCTGATGACTTTTTGTTGGAAAATAGGTACCGGTGATGAAGATGGAACTAATTGCGTGCAACCTGAAATCAAGGAACAGAAAAGAGAAAAGGTTTTTGTTGTTTTTGAATTGTTTTTTGATTTTATAAAATTTTGGAACTATATTTTCGACGTTTCAAGGTCCCGATTATCGAAAATGTGCGCTGGAAAGAACTTGGCCTTCTCTGCGGCGTTTGGATATCAATTCTATCACTCCAAATCGCCAAAGTAAAAATCTGAATTCCAAAATCTAAAATTTTCATATGCTCTTACGAAGTAAATTTCTGCGAAAGGTAAATCTTCGCTCAACTTGGCTTTGTTTGATCCAGAGTTACACGACTAAATGTTCCAGGCTCTACTGGTTACTTAACCTGTTACAGGTATGAAACATATGAGGAGTGTTCAAATGAGGACACCCAAATTTGGTAAGGACGTAGGGACAAATCTCATCCATTAGATCATCATCCATCTAACCCCCGTGCTTTGTGGGTGCGCCACGTGTCCAAGTACCCAAAATCCAATAAAGCAAATAGTAAAATCCCACTACCAAAAAGCAAATAGTAAAACCCACTACCACATGTGACACGTGGCAGCTTGTGGATCATTGGATGAACCTCATCCAATGGCCAAGATTAGTCCCTACACCCTCACCATAAGACATGTCCTCAATTGAACGCCCCCCTGAAACATATTATCCAGTTAAGGAACTTCTTATTATTTTTTCGTCACATAAAACTGTGTAATAATGTAGCCAGTTTCTTGCAGTTCCCGGTGGCTGGTGCAGTAAGTGTATACGAGGCAGTCGCGCTGTACAGAGGGAAAAAAGCAATCGCATCGAAAGGAGATGCAGGCAGCCAGCTAAAAGTACATCAACTGGTTCTCTATTGTACATCTGGTTTAATCGCTGGCATTGTTGGTGGATTATTAGGCCTCGGTGGCGGATTTATCTTGGGACCAGTTTTTCTAGAGCTAGGCATTCCTCCTCAGGTATCACGCCTATATATTTATTGTTTTGTGCGTGTCATCCTAATATCTTCGATTGTTAAAAAGACGAGTTACTTAATTTAAAGTTGATATACGTAAAAAACTGCGTAGGTATCTAGCGCCACGGCTACTTTTGTGATGGTATTCTCATCATCGATGTCAGTCGTCGAGTATTACCTGCTTAAGCGATTCCCAGTTCCTTATGGCAAGCACTTGTATCTATCTTAGTTATATTCAATTTTACTACTTGAATCGGATTATTGTGACTCGGCAAATTAGTTCAACATGTACATTAATTGCTTCGCGCAGCATTGTATCTTATGGCAGTGGCGGCAGTGGCTTCCTTACTCGGACAACATGCAGTCCGAAAGGCGATTGAATTTTTAGGAAGAGCGTCGCTGATCATATTTATTCTAGCACTCACCATCTTAGTCAGCGCAATTTTCTTAGGTACGACAGATATATGTGTTTCATTTTCTTCAATTATCTATCTCTTCAGATTTTTGAATAACTTTTTCATGTCATTTTCTACTGCAGGCGGAGTCGGCTTGTCGAAAATGGTGGAAAGGATTCATCGGAAAGAGTATATGGGTTTTGAGAGCATGTGCAGAACGTAAAAATGTTAATTAACCCATGTTAATCATCAAACGAATAATGCATTAAATAACTACAGGTTTTATTTTAAATAATGATATGATGTTTTAGATAATAATTTCTCAAATTTGGAAAAAGATTTGGTACAACGTAGTCAAATGATGATGTGAGTGTCAAAACGATAATTTTAATATGACAAAATTATATCTTTTTTAAACTATTGTATTATTATTTATTTACGTGAAATGCCTAAAAGCATTAAAAGAGCTTTTAAACAATTCTTTTATTTTAAAGTTAAAAGTACATACTTTCATATTCTGTATGCTAAATTTGAATGTAATTTAATGACATGTTGGGGTATGTTTTTTTTTTTGGGGCCGAACGGGCGGTCTTGTTTTTGTTGGAGCCTGAGCACGTGGTGGGCCGCCTGTCTTGGGTTTTTGTCTGTTGTAACATGCATGCAACTAATTTTCCAAAGGCAGTCGCGTATTTGTAGTGTAGATAGGCCGCATTGTTATTGTTGTTGTTGTTGTTGTTGTTGCTATGCATGTTCGCCGAAAGGGTACAAAGCTTCATAGTCAATATCTAAACCCTAAAGTATTAGTATCTAATTTGATTGACTACTTGTAGAAAAGCACCGAATACTTTTTATCCAATCCTTCAATTTTTTGGTATGCTTCTTAATTGTTATGTAATACCTCAAAATAAAGAAAATATTATACCATTTGCTTTCAAATTTTGATAACTTTATTGAATAAATAATTAAGCGTCTTAATTTTAGTCATAGACTCATAAGTAAGTACGAGTTAATGCCCAAAATGGGTGGTCAGGTGGATTGGTTAGACAGACAATACTGTATAGAAAATACTTCAAAAGTAGAAATACCTTAACTTATTCGAGTATGTTACACTAAATGCGCTCAATCAAAATTTTATCCGGTTCATACTTAATGACAGTGTTCAAGAAAACGGCCTTCTAGACCGCCTAGGCGGTTTGTTCTTGAATCCGTTCCGTTTTTCCTCCAGGCGGCCAATTAATCGGTTCGAAGCTTCTAGGCGGTGCCCAAACGGCTTCTAGGCGTTTTAGGCGGCGCCCTAGGCGGGAATATAAATGTTATTTAATGTATTAATTTTTAAAATAAAATTTTTAAGAAAAAATTAAATTACAATTTGAGGAAATAAAATTCCAAAAATATGTGTTTGTATATTTATTTTTTTATTGAAATTTACTTTTCAATATTTTGCATGGTAATGGATTATATTATTACTTGTGATTTATATTATGAATATTTTAGAATCTAATCAGTAAAATACTATATGATATCAATACATTGAATTTAAAAATATAAAAAATCGAAACTGATTAGTCGCCGATTAATCCTTTGAAGACTTTGTCCGCCCAATTACCGTCTAGCGTTTTTTTACAACCTTGCTTAATGAACAGTTGGCTCGAATTTCCTTTAAGAAGGAAAAAAACAGAGCTGTTGGTGCTTATACCAATTTCTCTTTGAGGTATTTTTATTGAATCGGAGCACTCGCTTACATACTTAGAAAGGAAAATTGAACTCAAAACTTGCATTCCGGGTTGGTGCTGTGCGTGATCCATGCTTCAGAGAATTGTAATTCATATGTACCCGACGTCGATGTATTCGAATTGTACTTGATTTGTATAAGTTGTAAACCGACAATCAAAGAAAAAAACTTTCATATAAAACTTCCCACATTCTAATAAGAACTGTTTCAAAAGTACAATTCCAATTTTATGAAATTAATAGTTATATATTGTGTTATGCATTGGTTATATACAACATATTAAATTGATTTGGACAGATACTGAATTTAATCTTGTGTTATGGAGCGAAATGTGTTACAATTAAAGGGGCTACGCGATTGACAGGTCAGCAGGTGGTCTAGTCATGACATGGAAGGTGAGAATGAGAAATTCAACTAAGAAATGGAGAATTAAATGTTATTTTTATGGTCGACATTTCAGATTTAAATTTGAATTATTTCATATGTAACCAGGATAAGAGAGGAAGAAAAGAGTTGTCCATATTTGACTCGTTGCTTGAATTGTCCATATCAAATTTTGATTAGCAGCTACACCCATTATACATTTCCATTTTGTAGCATTGGCAATGCCCGGTTCCTAAAAAATACTAGTTGGGATTTAATGCGGGTGCATTTATTTGTCAGCTGCAAAATATATCCACAACTGTTTTATGGGTTCAACGTTATATGAAAAATAAACGTTGTTTATCTAATATTGATGGTACATATATTAACCCATTTATATGTATTTGAGTATGTTACATAATTTTTGATACTGACGTAAAAATATTTTAATTAACTGCTGAGGCATGTGGAAGTACACCAGGTCATTCGACATATTTTTAATTAATCCCCATGTTACATGTTTTGCTGTTTCTATACAGTAGTACAACCTAACACGTGTGAATAGTAAGTCAATGCCAACTGAATAACTGTCAAATAGACAAAACCCACCCTAGACCCTAGTCAGTAGTTATTACTACTACAGTATCAGTTTTAACTGCACTAAACAACTTTTGACTTCAAAACCAGAAGACCAGGTCAACATATTGACCCGGTCATCAAGTTTAATGCTTTTTTTTTTCTTTTAAAATTTGTAAACGCCCTCTGATTTCATTTTCATCAACCTTTAAAAAAACAATTTGAATTTTTAATCATCTTTTAACTATCCAATCACGTTCTAGATGACACTTAGTTTTATCTACATTTACTTTATTTTTAGTGCATCGTCTATTATCTCACTTTTACAATTACACAAACTAAACTTTAACCAATCTAGAAAAAGGCTTAGGTTATAAGGTTACCTTGCATCGACATCCGACCAAGCTTTTTAGTCCCTATTCGGCACTGTCCCCCATTGAACATGGAGTCAATTATGGCATTAATTTTCTCTCCTGTCTTTCTCTCTACACTATAAAAACCTCCCGATCCACATTATCTCCAAACCCACTTCAAGCAGCAACAGATGGAGCAAGCGGCCATCATCATAATGGTCAAGTGTGAATGCTGTGAACTGAAAGAGGAGTGCACTGAGTATTACATCAACCAAGTCAAGTCAGCATTCCAAGGCAAATGGCTCTGCGGCTTATGTTCCGAAGCAGTTAGAGATGAAGCAAGCAAGTTCAAGAACAGTGCTGAGCACAGTACCACTGAAGATGCTGTCCAGGCTCATATATCATTTTGCGGTAAGAGTAGGTCGAATCCAGCGATCCAAGTGGCTGATGGGATGAAGCAGATGCTGCGGAGGATATCACCGTCGACATCCCCAACTGCTGAAAGCAAGGCTGCTAAGAAGTTCGCCAGATCGTCTAGCATGTCGTCCTCTCATTACCATTGTTAGTGTGTAACAGGAGCTGTGCTGTTTCAGTTCTTCATCACATTTTGTGATCTCAACAAAGTGGCATGCACTTGTTTGCCCTAGGAGAAACACACTATCAGCCCCCTGTAAACATTGAAGCCTCTGAGTATTGATGCAGAATCTAACAGTAAGGTTAAACTTAAAAGACTTTATATAAGGATCCAAAATTTATATAGGACGCAGACAGATCACTACTGCCATCTTGTTTGCAAAATAAGATTTAATAAATCAGAGGGAAAATGAAGATATCAATCATTCATTTGAGCTAGCAGGGCCGACTAAGACTCCTTGTGCTGTCCCTTCTTTCTTTCCACTTTCATCTTTTTTCGCACCATCTGGCTTCTGTATTCGTATCTTATACTTATTCTCAAAGTCAGATATATCTTTTTTCTTCTTTTCTAATGCCTCAGTGAGCCTGGCAATGACTTCTTCAATTCCTTCTTTATTGCGTTGGACAGCAGGGAGGACCTCTTTGATGGTTCTCTCAACTAAAACACCTCCAATCATCCTGTAACATCGCCTGGATGGATCTAGTGGCTGAATGGCATTTAAGACCAGGGAATGTTCGCTTACTTCCATCTCTAGCTCAGTGATCTTTGAGTATATTTGGTTGAGTTCAGACCTCATTGCACTGTATATGTTTGCTACTGCTTGCTCGTTGATTGGTTCACGACCATCACCTTCACTTCTGTTCGCCATTTTGCTCTGAATAGGGTATCAACAAACAATGAAACCAAGCTTAAACAACCTCACCCATACAACTAGTATAAGCACCAACATCAAGCCCACAGTAAAAGAATATTGTGGGGTCAATTTGTAATTTTTTGTGTGTAACATAATAGTGAACTCGAGCATTTGTCAAAAATGGATCAAATTCAAAATTCATGTCTCATAATAGTCAACAGATTTAGTCTCCTAATTTCTATTGAGACCGAAAAATTCATGTTCTTCAAAAGGCAACCCATCAAAAGACTTAAAAAGAAAGCACCGATAACGACGGTTTTCCCTTGTACCAAAAGTTTCTTATAAGTAACAAAACAACCCACCAACTCGTCCAAATATATCACTTTCACACTATTGTGCGGCTAAATTCAATGGAGTCGTTTTACTTAAACATGTCTAAACCAACAGGCTGACGCTGCACTTCAACATACAAAGAATGCCAAAGTTTATCCAGCTCCAAATCTATATAACTATTTAATCCGGACATCTTTTAATGAGAAAGTACAGCTAAACACACTAGGAACAGAAATCAATATGGATTGTATCACGAAATCGAGCAGAGACGTCGAGATATTGATGAGAGACGATAATGAGAACTTACCTTTGTTGATCGAAGCTGAAAACCCTAGCAAGAGAACTCACTCGCAGTTCCGATCGCTTCGTCGATCAGAGGATTCGGGAGATGAAAACCTTGAATTTCCTTCAATCGCATTTTCCCGGGTTGGGCCTGACTCCTTAAGGCCCCCATTTCCTTAGCTAAACATAATTTACTTTTTTTTTTTTTTTTTTATAAACACTCTGAGTTGCGTTTGATTGAGGTTTTTATAGAGAGTTAAATAGTTATTGGGATCTTGTAACGGAAGAATTGAATAATGAACTGCAGTGGTAGACATTGCATTTAGCACAATGCCGAAGAAATTGACTCTCTGTTGTTCTTCATCTGGATGCACGTCTTCACATTGTGTGACATCAAGTGCTTTTGGGAATCTCTTCGAATGTCAACGAGTCAGTGACTTGTTGATTTCCGTGGCTTATTTCTCAATTCCAATTGTACTTGCTCTAATAATGTCCCGTGTTCAAATGGGTATTCATTGCTTTCATCGTGCTCTGTGGAATGACGCACTTGCTCTGGACATACGCACCACAAAGTTTCCGGTTAAATGCTTGCTGTCACTATATTTAAGTTCCTCACTGTGGTCTCGTTTGCTAAAAGGCTTTTCACAATATAATTTCCATTGCTGCCTAAAATATAAGAGGAGGGGGATTATGTTGTGGAAGAAGACTTGGGATTTGGATAGATAAGTCGGGCTTATAAAGAGACGAATAGAAACTGGGTGGCATGCTCACTCAAGAGATAACAACGAAGTCTCTCGCATACAATTTTGTATACTACGCTTGTTGAGCTCTCCCAGACTTTAGATCTGAAAGCTGCGCGGTTTGGATGCGCTCAATGAAGAGAGAACGAATATGAATTTGACTCATGAGTTGAAAGGGAGGAATTTTCATAATCAAACAGTTTCTATTACTTGATCCTGATGTCGCACTTATTAAGAGGAGCGATGTGTTAGAAAATCAGATTCGAAAAAAAACTCGAAAATTGCAGAGTAGTAGAAAATACTATTGCACTTGAGCAAAAAACCATCAACAGCTCACTTTAGGGTTTACTCTGCTCTCCTTATGATTGACTGGCACCGGCTAGTATTTGCGTTTGGTCCATACATTGATCACATGACAGGACATCTGCAGTAGATGATATTATCAACATCATGAGTCTCTTAATGCCAGGGATGCTCCAAGATTTTTACATTGTACCGCGTTTACAATTATGACCCGTTGCATTGAAAACAAATTTCATCACAAACCAGCAAAAAAAAAATCATTCCAGATTTAGAACTATCAGATTGACATACCTTTGACTTAATCACTGCTTCTGTGTTCAGCTATCAGCTAGCAACATTATCGGGGTATCATCAACATGTTCTGTTTTGTACCTATGCAAATGCTCTAGTCCTACACAAACATTACACTGTCAGAGTTCTCACTCCGATTTTTTCTATTATTTTACTCCCAGAGAGCTGGATCTGACTTTCTGCCCAGAAATTTTAGATGATCGTCTACTGCCTTGCTCGCTGTTGTTGTCTCTGGTAGAGTTCCTGCAGCCTCCTCACCATACGTTCCCATGCTGCGTATGTTTTACAGTGTTAGGAGGCTTCACATAACATGTTACACTTCCATGGAAATTTTAATAAAACAATTTCTCAATACATAAGAAAATGCACATATTTACCTTTAGTCACTTCTTCTTTAGCTTTATTGATACTATCTGGATCATCCCCAATAGGAGCAACATCAGCATTTTCCGTATCCTCCCTTCCACCCCTGGTAGAGGCAGTTGTATTTATACCCTCCCTTCCACCACTAGTAGAGGCAGTGTTTGTACAGCTGCCATCAAACTCGAATTTACCAAATTTGATAATGGTTGTACCCCGGGTTACTCTCTTTTCCACAAAATGACTTTGAACTGGGGTTGATACTACTTCACATTGACTAGTAGTCTCTTGTCCTTCCTGTCTGCATTCAGCATCAGCAGCTTTTTCAGCATCACAAATTTCCACTGACTGATCTGGATGTGTAGCTTGGGCATCTATAAGATTTTCAGAAGGCGAACTACAGCTCCATGTTTTCCCAGAGTGCAATAAGGCAGATGCATCTTCCACGTCCTTCAGTTTTTCATCCTCGCCTTTTCGTTCCTTTGCTGTTTCTGCTTGAGCCCTCCATCTTCTTTTTTCTCAGCATCAATTGATTGAAAGGGATCTGGCAAATTATCTCGCTGTTTAACTTGGGTCCCTATCGGATTTTCAGAAGCAGCACCACACAAGTCTGTTTCACCATACTGTAAAGAGCCTGATGTGTTTACCATGCCCTGAAAGTTCTTGTCCTGACATTTTAGTTCCTGTGATATTTTTTCTTTCTGCTTGAACTCTCCTTCTTTATCAGCATCAGGCACATGAACTAGCTGTGCTACCTGGGTTGGCGATCCCTCAGTTGCAGGGGGTGCATCAGCTCTCGATGTTTCAGTTGACCACAGTGGAGAATGCCAGCAAACAAACCAATGCGAAAAAGAATCAAGAGGGGAACCGTGGAGATGCATCAGACACACTGTGGTCAACTGAAACATCGAGAGCTGATGCACCCCCTGCAACTGAGGGATCGCCAACCCAGGTAGCACAGCTAGTTCATGTGCCTGATGCTGAAAAAGAAGGAGAGTTCAAGCAGGATGAAAAAATATCACAGGAACTAAAATGTCAGGACAAGAACTTTCAGGGCATGGTAAACACAACAGGCTCTTTACAGTATGGTGAAACAGACTTGTGTGGTGCTGCTTCTGAAAATCCGATAGGGACCCAAGTTAAACAGCGAGATAATTTGCCAGATCCCTTTCAATCAATTGATGTTGAGAAAAAAGAAGATGGAGGGCTCAAGCAGAAAGCAGAAACAGCAAAGGAACGAAATGGTGAGGATGAAAAACTGAAGGACGTGGAAGATGCATCTGCCTTATTTGTTGCTCAAATCTGTTTCTTGTTGGAGGAGTATCTGGTAATTTCCTTCAAATGAAAACAATTGTGTAGACTGATTCATATTCCTTTTTCCCTTTGTGACAAAGAAGATGGAAACTTAAAATACATCCTGATATCACAGACTTCAGTAATGTAAGATCAATCTTATCATGTGTGACTGTGAAGTTGTGAAAGCTAAAAAAAGAAGTGGTTAAACAGGTATAATTCATTCATGACGCAAGGTTACTGATAGTTGAGTTCAGAGGAAAGTGTAGGCAGCTTCTATTTTAGGGCATGTGCAGCCATACAAAATTCCAGCAGCTGCTGGATTTTCTATGGCTGCATATGCTCTTATCATAACATAGGTGGACATTTTCAGCTAAAACAAAAAGAATTTTTATTGGAGGAGCTTGTTACCTCTATCCCCAATGAAACAACACTTGTGAAGTCATATTGAGAAATCTGTGAAAAAATAACATGTTAGCATACACTCTAAATAAAAAATCAGAACAGTAATAATGAGGTATATTACCCCGTCCCAGTAATTCTTTAATAAACGCCTATCACCAGCAAGCTCCTGTAACAAGTTTGTATACATCAGTTTCAATGGAGTACTAAGAAAAGAGAGAAAATGTAAAATAAATATATACATATAAATAAATAAATAAAGAGAACCATTTTTAATTCCAAAGTTAAAAAATAAAAACAAAACCTTGTCTTTATTTGAAGTTCGATCATGTGTCAGCATGTGTCTCCGGTAATTTATGCTAGAAACAAATTGCCGAGAACAAGTATCACAATTCTGGGTTGAGCACTCAGGGATGTGGTCTGTGACAGAACATTTGGTAGTTGCTGCCATTTTAGCTTCCTTGGGTTAGCTCGTCTTCTTAATATCTACATCATAATAAAGAGGAACTGAAGTTTCTGATTTCCTCAAAGGCAATGCTTCTAGAAACAAAAAAGGTAGTATAAATATGAAACACAATAAATAAAAGAATGTTGGTGTAACCCATTATATAACGAATCCTTAAATTTGTGAGAATTCAAGTGGAAACAATCCTACCTATTGACTGGATAAAAACCACAATCCAAGAACTGCATCTAGCGAAAAATCCTTACACAGAATCAATTGCATCTTCCTTTTGAATCACACAACAGTCAAGTCAAATGCGCTTAGTATTCACCAATCTATGATCGGTTAACTAAATCAAGAAATTCGACACAAATATCAAACAAAAACACATACATGAAATGACAGTACACCACTAATGTATAACGAAGAGATTCTGCACTAAAGAACACCACGCGTTTAACCTAAACTGTAAAAAGACGAGACGGAAGCGATAAACGAAAATGTTAAATGACGGCTAAGCAAAAACGCGGAAGATCGATAGATAAACTGTAAACACAATCGAGTCTCGAAATCCTAGGATTACACAAGTAACTGGCTGAAATCCTAGGATTACACAATCGAGTCTCGAAATCCTAGGATTACACAACCGAGTCTCGAAATCCTAGGATTACACATATTCGAAAATAAAAAGTGTTACCAGAAAATGCGGCGGCGACTGGCTGTGAAGACCGCTAATCGGAAATGAATATGATGATTAGCTAGCGAAAATGGGAGACCGGATGAGAGCGGAGAATCAGTTACGCGTGGAGAGAAGATGATGATGAAAAATCGATCGAACCACGAAAATCGTCGAGAGAGAATATATGCAGGGCGGCGAGATATTTTTTTTTATATTTTCTTCAAAATCGAGGGGTGTCTTTCCGGTTTTGTGGTTCAACGCACGGGTCAAAGCTTGGTTGGACCGGAAAACAGAAATTTCTAAATAGAAACCACAAGAATCACATGCATAAAATTATGCAAATGTAAAAAAAAAATATAAAAAAAAATTATGCAAATGTTAAATTCAGTCAGTTGCCAAACTAAGTTTTTTTTCTCAAGCGACTTTCATTGAAGAATAATGATGAGCAACAAAATATTTATATGGAATCCGAGAAAGAGGTCATGGTAGAGATTTTAGGGGTTTTGAACGATGTTTATACCCATTAGGAAATACATCCATGATAAAATGATACAATTCGGAAAACATTTGAGTTCTATTTCGCTATACTTATCAGTGAGAATCGCGCCCGACATATCCTGGACTATCATCTCATTTCAAATTGTGTACCGGACTTTTCCAATTTTCAATTTAGTGACTTTTGCATACATTTTATTTTAGAATTCGAGTTTTAACGGAGATTTTAAGGTAAAAAAGTTTTGAGTTTGATTATTTGGTTAGAATTCGAGTTTTCAGTACATTTTAACAATTCATGATTTATTGCAGATTGTTGAAGAATTGGATCCAGAGCAACAGCGACATCTTTTATTCTTCTGGACAGCAGTTAAGTATTTATCATTTGATGGGTTCTTGGGGCTTTCTTCTCGCTTAGAAATCCACAAAGCCTCAACGACAATTGATCATCTGCCAACATCTCATACCTGTTTTAATCAAATATGTCTTCCAGAATACCCAACATACGAGATGATGCAACAACGTGTTGCTATAATCATTCAGGAACATGTGGTGAGCAGTTTTGGCAATGTTTAAACTTGTAAGCTATTACATTCGGTAAAGTATAAATTATTTTACATTGGGATGGATCTGTTTTCTTTATGGCACAGAAACTGGACAATCGTGGCTTTGTTCATACAACGGGTCTGCAGTTTGTTCTGGTGCATTTTCACCTGAATTTTTTTAAGTTAAAGTAATTTTTTTTTGAAAATAAGAAAAAGAAAGTTCATTACCATAAACTTTAGGGAATTTGAACTACCGCCTTATTTCAAGACAAGTACCGAACTTATAATTTTCACAAATATAGTACCAAGGATCAAATTGCAATAAGAAAACTTAGTTTACAAACACCACCGTCAACTCCTCCGTCAACCGTGTCCATGGTGGGCTTTGATTTTTCCGGATTTCTTCTCCGGTGCCAGGCAATAATGTGAGAAGAATAACTCTTAAGTATTTTTTTCATCAGTTATACCATCTTGATCTCCATTTGTTTTGCCTTGTCGATGTCCAGCTCGCTACTATCACTGATTGAAGTGGCTGTTGTGTGTGGATTATGATTGTTGTTTTATTTCTTGGGAGACAATTCTTTGTTGGTGTTCGGATGATTGATTGGAGATCGGGTGATCCCGGCAAGTTTATTTGCGGTACCTGTGATGTTAGTGTAAGTATAGGGAGTTATTAGTAACCTGTTGTGAGGATTGTGATAGATATGGATGCTATGGTTGTTCACCAACACCCTTTAATTTTATGATTAACTCTGAATCTTCTATCATCCTGTTAGTTCGCCTACATGACATGAGTGCTTTATCAAATAGGGGATTGGTTGATTTTTATGCTCTAACACTGAAAGATTATATTCAGAAGACATCATCTATTTTGTTCTTGTCCCCCCAATTATTAAGAAAGAAAAGCAATATTTGTTCCATCATTTTTTTTAATTATGAGTTGTTGAGCATGGTTGTTAAATCGCTCGACTAGTCGCGACTAGTCGAGCAAGTTATTTTGTACTGGCAGACTACGAACCTCGATTTGGTTTTTGTGGGAAATTCGGTCAACTTGTTCGACTTACGCAGTGACTAGTCGACTAGTCGGTTTTGGGCTCGACTTGAGCTCGACTTGGCCAAATATGATAAAAAAAACATAAAAACTCTAGGTCAAATACAAAACTCAGTCGTCGCTCGATTTCGTCGTTCCTCGCTCCTGATTGAGGTCATTCTTTCGACTTCTCCTCCAGACTCGTCGTGAGAGTAATGATCGAGAGACAACTGAAGACAGAGCTTGATGATGACTATGGAAGACCAACTACATCCAACCATGAGAGTAATGATCAAGAGATAAATGAAGACATAGAACTTATGAAAACATTTAATTCCGTATTTCATTTATGTTTTATTTTGATGATACTCTACAACAACAAAAACTTAGGTTTGATTACACTTTCTATGAAATTTTACATTTTTTCCTTCACCTCTTATATTATATATATGAATTATATATGTCGACTAGTCATTAACGACTAGTTGACTAGTCGACTAGTAATAACCCTGCCGACTCGACTCGACTTGTCGCCTTGACAACCTTGTTACTGAGTATTGTTTGTATCAGGCATTAACATGGTTCATGTGGAGGTCCAACAGTTGTGTGGTCAGGAATGCCATATCTATCTAATTAATTGTGTTTGTACCTGAATAATTTAGAAGCAGAGGTAATAGCCACTCGGATGCAGCTGAGAAGATACTGAGGAAGAAGAAGTTTGATAAGCTTGATCAAGAAGAGACCCTGTGTTTCTCGGATAAGTTTATGAGTTCTCTGAAGAGGGTTAGAAGGAAATCAGCGAAAGTGAAAAAGGATATTAGATTTCTCAGAAGGAAGAAGGTCCGGCCTTTGGGAGTAGATAAAGAGCCTGGAGCTGGCTTCATCTCCTTGAGTCAGCCTAGAGAAGAGATGCTAGTGGTTGAGGAAGAAGAGAGATCAAGCTCAATCAGAAAAGAAACTGAGGTATCTTTGTTTAAGCCGCGTGAAACAGAGCTCGAGGTTGAGCAGCCTCAACTGGGAAGCTGCGGCGCAGGCGAAGGTCTTCAGGAAGAAAGATCCTCGGACCACTTCGATAAAACTCTTTCAGCCTTTAAATTGTTAAAAAGAAGAGAGTCAAAGGCGAAGAAAACTTCAAAGGATCTTAGGAGCTTGAGCAAGGAAAAGATTGAGGGGCTGAAAAACTCCTATGTCGAAGTGCTGGTAAGATCCAAAGCAAGCAGGAGATCGAAGTCGGTTGATAAGGAGACAGCTGAAGAAAGAAGGGCGGTGAAACAAAGGAAAGAAGCAGAAGAGACTTTGCTCGTCGCAGAAAAAGTGGGGATGAAGTTTCTCGGAACGAAGGAGGAAGGGATACAGTTTTTCATTAACCAGGATAAGGAAAGGAGAAAAGAGAAAGAGGAGGAAAAGAAAGCAAGGGACCGGTCAAGGCGAGAATGAGGAGTTTTTTTGTCAGTGGGTGTTTCTCATCTAGCTATATCTGCAGAGTTTTTTTGTAGGAGGTGGCAGGGAGAGAGTCTTCTCTCTGTAGGTAGCCCGATTGTTCATGTAGAGGATCTCTGAGGAGGAGTTTTGGTAGTGGTTTTTCTGGTCTTAGTGGCCTAGTGCTTCGAGGAGGAGCTTACGGCTAGCAAGGTAGAGGTTTGTGCGTCAGCAGTGTCGTATCCATCTGTCTTTTGTGCCGCCAGTGTTAGTTGTGCTAGTAGTGATTGTTCAGGTGGTAGAGGTTGTTCGGTCTGAGCTTTGAGTTTCGGTGGCGCCAGGGGTATCTAGAGTGGCTGTCAGCGCGTTTTGTAGCGGTAGTGTCGTGGTCCTTGGGACCTCAGCGTGGCTTCTGTGCCCTTAGGTTCGCAGTGTTTCTCTTTTCGATCCCACGGGTTGGGTTCGCATTTTTAGTGGTGAAATTCCACTTTAGTATCAAAAAAAAAAAAAAAATAGCCACTCTCCAAGGGTCGTGGTTTTCGTCCACTCTGAAAGTTCAATGCGCGGTCATTTACTCTGATTCTCTAGAGGCTATCTCAGCAATCACTCAAGGAGGGCCGGGGGAGTGGAGTTGCTATGCCCTGGATCGGTTCGTGCTTTGCACTGTTAGAGGCTAATAGAGGATGGGAGCATACAACATGTCTTGCGCGAGGACAACGTACAAGCAGACTTCTTGGCAAACTGAGCAAGATGTTGTAAATCGAGATGGGCCAGATTGGATGCATTGTCGCTGGTGTGCGCGAATGGTGTCAAAAATAGTAGTTGTATCTTATTACTGGGAACTTCCAGTTAGATGGAGTTACGGAGACTCAAGTCATCTGTATTGCGACGGGGTGGATCATTGGTTGGATGCTACATCTTTGGGGCGTATTGAATGAGCTAGTCAAATTCTGTTGTCCCGAGTGATGCCATTTGCTACTCTCAGTTCTGGGCGGATTGATCCAAAGCGTTTTCTGGTATAAGGCGTTGGAAGGGAGACTGTTATGGACAATTGTTTTTGCTATTGTTAAGGGTCTAGCTATTTGGGTGGAGTTGTATTTGTGTGCGCTAGGTTGTGAATCTGCCCTAATTTTCAATCAAAAAAAATCTCTTAATGCAGGACAGGACATCTGCAGTACATGATATTATCGACATCATGAGTCTCTTAATGCAGGGATGCTCCAAGTTTTTTACATTGTACCACGTTTACAATTATGACCCGTTGCACACATGTATTCATTGAAAACCAATTTCATCACAAACCAGCATATCAACTGTGGGATCCGTTTAATATAACAAAAAAAAAAGCATATCAACTGTGACATAGTTTTTTTTGTTTTTGTTTTGTTGATCGAGCTCGATGTAGGTTAGATTAGTATCTGCTCTTGACGTTGTGAGGACTTGAGCCAGAGAAGTCGAGGTTCTGCTGGTAAGCTTTGCTCCAATGAGCCAAAGCTCAGTCCTCAACTGTGACATAGTTGAGCACGGGAGCATTCACAATGAGATTCAACAAACTCAAATTCTAAGAGCAATTTAAAAACAAAAAATTCTCTGAGTTATTTAAAATTTAAATCCAAAATTAATCGATCCAATTTTTTTTTACTTCATGCTTGCAACTACCTTTTCGACGGAAACAGTTCAGAAACTTAACACTATCATTTGGTAGAACATACACGGTCTGGTGAGGCAGATGCCGCAGGTCATTATTAAAAGTTCTGTGACCAGTACTACAGAGTACAGAGTGAGGTCTTTATGTACAGGATAAGAATGCAAACCCAAAAATCTGCCGAACCAAGACTGAGCTGTAAACTTCTCAGAAATGCAAATATGAGATCAAGACTGAAGAGTTTCGGAATTGGCTGGTCGACGTTGATAGGTTTTTCGACATCATGGGTGTCCCAAAAGGACGCTTGTGAATAGCAAAGCTAAATTTTATTCAAAATAAAAGATATGTTTCTAAAACCCTAAATAATAAAAAAATAGAAAAACTAAATTTTATTCAAAATAAAAGATATGTTTCTGAAACCCTAAAGTGGGTACAAATAGAAAAATACAAAAACTAAATTGGAAATAAAATCTAAATAAAAACTAAAATAAGAAAGTTGCTAAAATAATATGGAAATTTTTAAAAGATTTAGTTCCTAAATGTTTCTCAACCTCCTACATCATGAGAGATATTATAAACATTTTGTGTATAAATCTTGACATCAACTATTAGCTCAGATGGAAGTTTCACGGCAGGGTGCCTATTTCATGATCCGTTTAAAGCCTTGAGCGAGAAATCATCTGAGTTTACACTAGAGTATGTCATCATAGATGTAATGGAAGCTGGACTACGGGGCATTAGCAAAACAAAGCAACATATGATGAATTAGTAGAGATGGATTTTCTTAAAGACTATGGGATCTCATAGTCTCATCAGAAACTAAATTTTATTCAAAATAAAAGATATGTTTCTAAAACCCTAAATAATAATAAAAATAGAAAAACTAAACTTTATTCAAAATAAAAGATATGTTTCTGAAACCCTAAAGAGGGTATAAATAGAAAAATACAAAACCTAAATTTGGAAATAAAATCTAAATAAAAACTAAAAGGGAAAAGTACACATTGGTGCCCTGAACTATCGTTATTATCCAATTGAAGGTCCAAACTATTGATTTTCCAATCAATGGAAAAATAAAAAATAAATTGACAAATTTTCGAACATCGAATACCGTAGCTACATCGTGATTAAATTTTGAACTCAACCATGTGAACCTCATTGAAAATTACCCGACAACATCATTATGAACTCTTAACGTATTAAAATCGATCTTTCTTATTTTGCAATAATAGACCTTTTTATCGAGTCGTTATTAACGGGGTTCACATGATTGAATTAGTAATTTAATCACGGTGTAGTTAGGGTGCTCGATGTTTTAAAATTTGCCAATTTATTTTTTATTTTGCCCTTGAATGGAAAAATCAATAGTTTGGACCTTCAATCGGTAAATGCCGATAGTTCGGGGCACCAATATGTATTTTTCCCAAACTAAAATAAGAAACTTGCTAAAATAATATGGAAATTTCTAAAAGATTTAATTCCTAAATCTTTCTCAACCCCCTGCATCATTTCACCTCCTGCTGCTTAAAGAACTCTCTCAGAGGAACATGATCTTTCACTTCCTTCTACTCAAAGAACTCCCTCAGATCAGGAACTACGGATGACGCCGGGACGATGGTCGTAGTTCTAGGGCTCAAGATCGACTGAACAAATGGTTCGTGTTGCTCGATTCCCAAAGGGGATCTTGAGGTGGCGGTGGATAAAGGTAACCAGGCTATTATTGTTGTTGTAAACTCTGTGTCGAGTGGAATGCTGTCGGGTCCGGGTTGAAGTAATATTGTGTCGGTATGTACACAAGATAAGAATTGACCCGATTGTACCCTATCGTCCGATTTACTGGAATAAGAACGACTGTTCCATCTAGCATCGTCGGTTGGTAGTACTGTTGCGGCGGAGGATCCAGAACAAGCTATTGTTGTTGCAGACTATGTGCGGCCGCCACCGAGTGGAATGTTGTCGAGGTCGGGTTGTTGCAGACTCTGTGCCGCCGCGATGAGTGGATGTGTTATCGAGGAATTGCTCAAGCTTTTAAGGTGATGTGAGTGTTATCATAATCTAGGAGTTCAATCCTTTGGACACTCTCTAGACCGTTGAACACCCCACTCCACTACGTGTTAGTTCAAACCTTTGGATACTAACATTTAAGTACTAAGCCTATTACGTAGTGCTCAGAATCTCTAGGTCTCTGACTCATTTGCATTACTGGGGGAATGTTGGTTATAATGCAAAATATTAATGTCCATTTGTTTCCTATTATTCCTAGGAGATATATATCTATAGAATTTAGGCAACATTATCTTCACCCAACTAAATTTTAGAAAAGATTTCCTTATCAATTTAGTTTGAACGTGTGATGAAATAGTATATATATAATATATTTGAGTTTCTTGTATTCTCATATATACATAAAATAATAGAAGAAAAACAATAGTAGAGATCTGAGCAGTTCCACCTTCCGAGTTCGGGTGCACGGATTTGGAGGATGATTATGTTAACCTTGGGGAGCGTTCGTCACTTGAGAGTCTGTGCCGATAGTGGTGAAATTAACTTCTAAGTCGGTGGCCTTCATACCATGGCACAATCGTAGTCTTTCGGAGATCGTCATTCAACTAACGGTTTCAAGTTCCCTTACTTATTTGATTTCAATAGCTTTATTTGATACATACAGTTGCGGCGGAAAAAAAATCTAGAACAAGCTGTTGTTGTTGTAGACTCTGTGCCGAGTGGAATGATGTCGGGTCCGGGTTGAAGTAATATTGTGTCGGAATGTGCACAAGATAAGAATTGACCCGATTGTACTCTATCGTCCGATTTACTAGAACAAGAACGATTGTCCCACCTAGCATCGTCTGCTGGTAGTACTCTGTTGGTGGTAATGCAAAAGATTAATGTCCATTTGTTTCCTATTATTCCTACGAGATATATATCTATAAGATTTAGGCAACATTATCTTCACCCAACTAAATTTTAGGAAATGTTTCCTTATCAGTTTTTTTGAAGGGAAGGATTTGTAAATATCAATAATTGTAGCGGTTAGTAGTCCCCGGTCTTACGCACTTAACTTCAGTATCGTTCTTCTCTCAAAATCTTACTGGCGAAGACTTATGCGGAAAGGCTGGAAGATGGTGATCAGTGAAGAGTTCAGAGTCATCAACGGAGGTTTGTCATCTTCTGTAATTTCCGTGTACTTAATTAATATGATTTGGGTATTACGATTTTGGGATATGAAATTTATACTAACAGACGGATCCTGTGGAATATGATTTGATTATGTGTTTATAGTATCTTAGAGCATCCCCACCATGACTGAAAAAACATATCATTCATCTCTCTCATACACTTATCTCTCTTTTAGTCATGTCTCATGATCTATTTGGTTATGCACATCACACTCATGACCAAACATAAAGTTCATCATCACTCTCTCTCTCTCTCTCTTATTTCTACATAAATACAAGCATATAAATATCAACATATATCACAATGTATCTCTATTTATAGGTCTTCAAAAGTTATGAATATTGGTGATTATTTTATTTTTTAATACTTTAATTTTCAAGATATATTCGTTACAAAAACTGGATTTAAATTAATAAAGTTCTGACACGTGACATGTGTCGCATTTAGATTGTTTCAACTCTCATGATCAAAACTAAAAAAAGATCATGAGATGACCAAATTTTGGTTTGGTCATGAATTGATCTTTTCTATGACTAAAAAAATCATGATGGGAGCATGATTTTTTTCAATCACCTCCCATGACTCTTTTTCATGATCCAAAAGATCATGATGGGAATGCTTTTATGGATCGAGATCAACTAGGAGGTCAGAGTCTGAATAGACGGCTGAATCAGTCTATTGGCAGGTCAATGAATGGATTTAGCTGACATTCATGTGCACTAAGTGTTGGAAAATAAATTAAAGGCGAAGAAATTTAGGTAATTAATTGCTTATAATCATAATTGCCTCAAAAAAAATTGCTTATCATAATGGCTAATGTGTGAAGAAAATTAGGGGACCGCTCATGATTCATGAGATCCTCTACAACGCACTTAAATGTTGCTTAAATGTTGCCAGTGTTAAATCGATGTCATTTCAATGAAAACGACGTCCACTTGATTTACATAACAAAAGTGTGATCGAAAAAAAAAATGATAGGCTTTCCAGAAATGTTGTTGGATTATTAGGCTGGAACGACTAGAAAAATAATCTAACCAACCATTAGTTTAGGCTAGTATTTTAATATTTATAATAATTAACCATTAATGGAAGTTGGTCCACTAAACCCTATGCACATAACATAAAAAATATAACTTATTAATACTTTAATGTTTTTTTTTTGCGAAAAAAGTGTTGGTCAAGCTGGCTTGAACTCTTGACAATTTGTCAACAGATTAAAGGTTCGACTCCCTTGAGTAGCATATTTCTCCTCAATTTTGTGAGGAGTGTTATTCATCCGTTGTGGATGTGTTTTATCGTCCTGCCTCGGCGTATGCATATTGTCCCTCCCTCGCAGAGGTGTTTTTCGTCCTCGTATTCCTTCCATGTGCGCGTGGATGAGCTTATTACAAGCTTATGCTCGTGGGTTTCAAAGTGGATGGTGCTTAAATGGACACAATTCAATTATCAATGCGGGCGGTGCCATGCGTGGCCTGTGCTCCAATAGTCAAATATCACATGTACTCGAAAAGAAAAATACTCATACAGTATGTATAAGATGTATTCTAATGGTGATTGATATGTATGACATGTAAAAACCCACTATAAAAAAAATACTTTAATATTTTTTATAATACTTTAATGTTTTCTAAAACGATATATTTTTTCGATCAAATTTTAGATGTCCGAATTTGTATGTTATGGCACTAAAATTCAGTATAACCTTTCATATTTTCTTTATTTGTTGTGATGCATGACAATTTAAATGAATATATTTGATGGGTCAAGATCAAATACAAAGTTGATTTTTGGTACAAAATATAAAGTTCGTCAAAATCAACCTATAATTCGTCACGTTTCGTCCGAAAAATGACAAAGACAACATAGTTCGTTAGTTTCATTTTATAATTCGTCACCTAGAAAATGCACCAAAAATCAGGATTTAATATGATTAGTTTGTATTTTGTACCAAAAAATCAATTTTGTACCCATTCCTTTTCCCTATATCTGATAAATAATATTTGAATTCAAAATTACATTTTGAAAACAATCGAACTCAATGACCCAAAATTGAATGAGCCAAAACGGATTCCAAGCACAAAACAATTCATTAGAGTGAGACAGCATATTGTAGGGTACCCTACATTTGAAGGTACAAAAGATTCATCAACTTAAGCAGAAATTGGATCAGTTGACAAAATGCCGAACACATAAACATCTCTGATCTCTCCTTTATTGAATGCATACTTCCTCAGCAACCCTTCATTTCTAAATCCAACTTTTTCAAGCACTCTCTGAGAGCCTTCACAGTCCACTTCAACAATACCTTCAATCCTAACCAAGTCTTTAAATTCCTCAAAGCCTCTAGTAACCACATACTTCACCGCCATAGTTGCTATCCCTTGTCCCCAATGCTCAAATGCCAAGGCAAGGCTTATGCGTGCGCGACATCGATTAATACCTGATTCTTGGGTTATTGATACGTAGCCGATGGATAGGTCGTTTAAGCAGATGGATAGGTGAAAAGGGTGAGGAATGGCTACTTTTTCAAGATAGTCTAGTCCTTGGTTTTTAGAGGTCATGGAGTTTAAGATCAGGTAGCGCATGACGCGATCGTCGCTTGCCCATGTCATGAAATGGTCTATGTCTGAGAGTTTGAATGGCCGGAAGGAGATTAATCTTGATGGATCCATGACAAGGGTAGTGATTGGAGAGAAAGGAGAAATGTTTGAGATGTTAGATGGTTCAGATTTGAGAATGAGGTTGTTTAATTTATAAAGCGGGGAGCTGGCTGATTCTGGCATATGATTTGATTCTCTCTAATCTACCCCATTTCCAAACTCAAATATCCATTATACACCACTTGAAACTCAAATATCCAAAATACCCCATTTGAGTTAATTCCCGTTCCTCATGCATTTTTTACAATCCCGGTACACGAGGAACCGGGATCATGCATTTTTTACAATCCCGGTACATGAGGTATCGGGAATATCGATTTTTACAATCCTGGTTTCCCACGAACCGATAAGAGTAAAAATTGCTTATGTGGCTGTGTTTGTGGCATACGTGGACCAATCGATATCCGACACATCTGCTCTTTTTTTATTTTAAAAATACTGGTTCCTGAGAAACCGGAATTGAAAAAATGCATGATCCAGGTTCCTCGTGTACCGGGATTGTAAAAAATGCTTGATCCCGGTTCCTAGTGTACCAGGATTATAAAAAATGCTTGATCCCGATTTCAGAGGAACCGGGATTAACTCAAATGGAGTATTTTGGATATTTAAATTTAAAGTGATGTATATTGGATATTTGAGTTTGGAAATAGGGTAGATTAGAGAGAAACTCGAGATATAGATGGTTTAGATTTGAGAATGTGGTTGTTTTATAAAGTTGGCTGATTCTGGCATGCATATGATTTGATTCTGTGAGGAGAAATGTGTGAGATGTAGATGGTTCAGATTTGAGAATGTGGTTGTTTTATAAAGCTGGCTGATTCTGGCATGCATATGATTTGATTTTGTGTATATATTAAGTATTATGGATCAAGTAGGAGGTCAGAGTTGGTGAAGAGGAGTATCTCAGTGGAGAGGACTCTCCCTCGGTGCAAAGCCATCAGGACTCAAGTCCCTACTAACCCACTAACCACACCATCAAAAAAAAAAAAAAAAAAAAGAGTAGGAGGTCAGAGTCTGAGTAGACGGCTGAATCAGTCTATTGGCAGGTCAATGGATGGATTTAGCTGACATTCATGCACATCAAGTGTTGGAAAATATATTAAAAGGTGAAGAAAATTAGGCAATGAAATTGCTTATCATAATTGCCTCAAAAAAATTGCTAATGGCTAAGAAAATCAGGGGACTGTTAAGGATTCAGATCCAGCACAACGCAACTAAATGTCGTATCAATGAAAACGGCGTCGTTTTGATTAAAACTGTGTCGTTTTGATTAAAACTGTGTCGTTTTGACACTCGCAATATTTAGCCACAGTCGATAAAAATGATATATGACTTGATTCTTGTAATATTTGTTTCAGAACTTTTGAGATGCATAAATCATAGCCTCCTCTTATTGACTTCTCCAAAAATAATGACTGAAAATGCTACATAATACAAACGTGGAGGAACTTCTTATGCAAGGAAGTAAATTACTGCTTGTTGCTTGAAATGTGGATTTTCTTTTTTGTCTTTTGGAACTTGTGATTTTGTTGAATATGGATTGTGAGAAGAGCGTTCAAATGAGGCAAGACAAATAAGAATGAGGCAGGTGAGGCACCATCTCGGTCATCCATCTAATCACGTGCATTTGTGACGCGCCACGTGGCAAATAGTAAAACCCACTACTTCGTAGTGTGAACGCGTTTGGCAGTTCGTGCCATGTGGCTTCGCCACGTGCGTCCAATCAACTCGATGGAAGGCCGAGATCGTGCCTCACTGCCTCATTCTTACAACCTGCCTCAACCGAACGCTCCCCTGGATTGTGATTTATATACTATATGAGACAGAAACTTGAAAAGTAAAGTTCTGGGGTTTTTTTTTTTGTTGGGTCACCAAGATTCCTAAAAATGGACTAATCCGATTATTCACTGGTCAACAGTTTGATTCATTTTCTTTATGTGCAAGCTCTAGAAAATTGTTATATGGGTAACCTAACTTGATTGCTTACTGTTCTTCTTATGTTAGAAATATTTTTCCACTTTTCGGCATAATTGCAAATTTTAGCCATGTTTTTGCACCTTAATTCCTCGCGTTTTTGTTAGATGGGGCGGTATTTTTGTACTAAGCATTTTATGCGTGGATCCTTGACACGGTTTGATGTAGAGAGCAAAAGGGAAATACATACTGATTTGGAAATTATAGCATCTGAAAATAAATTGGAAACATCTAGAAAAGCATGAAGTTCAAGAATTGATGAGTATTTTTAACGGTGAAATTCCCACATGGAAACTTCAGTACACTTTTCCTGATGTGCTTCAGAAGCTCCAGAGTGCTATGCCGGTTGAGAGAACGATAGCGAACTTAAGTGACATTCTTACAGTATCAGATCCTGCGCGTAATTTACCGTTAAAACCAGTTGGAGTAAAGTAAATAAGTAACTAATATTTCGATTCTCCGTAGCATGGTTTTGTGGCATTTGACAAATGATAACATATACCTTCACCTGCAGCGCTAGTTTGCGGTGGAATGCCATCAGGTTCTCCTCCAGCTCCACCAGTCGCTAGTTGGAAAAAAAAATCACGTTACTTACGATTTATTTATCAGCACTGCATAAAAAAATTATAAGGAAGTTTTTGTGATGTATGATTAATAAACATACCTTCACATTTGGTAACAGGAGGAGTTTTGACATTGCAGGCATTTGGCAGCTCAAGAGCAAGATTTTTGTCGATTTTGATGCCCAAAGAAGCATCTGCAGATCCATCAAGCACGCTACAAAGGCATTCAGGCTTGGACCTCACCACAGCTGCAAGCTGCGAGCAGCAGGACGCTGAGGGCGCGGATGAGTTCCCGGTGACGTAGTTTAAACAAGGAGATAAGCTGACCAGGACCGGTGTGCAATCAGATTCTGCTTTCCCATTTGGCATGAGCAAGCTCATTGTGATCAAGATGGCCAGTGGACTCATCAGACTACCTGATCGAAAACTACTCATGCTGTGCTTGTGGCTGGAGATGGCTATCTGTTTACACTATATAATGCAGCACTTCATCAGTATGTGTCAACAGGTAAGATTTTAGTATTATAGTAAGAACTTTTTTGCAGTTTCTGGTAAGAAAAAAGTGGCTTAATTGGATTCTGTCTCTCATTTCAAATTTTAAAAAAAACCGTCAGAAGAAGATCCTGAAGACATGTATAAGTTCATATTGGCCACGGCAATTATCCCAAGAATGACTAAAAGCTGAAGTTAGTTAAGTAGTTGAGCTTCATACCATCTACCTCAGGCTTCCTCCTGCTTTAAGTATACTATATAATGCTTGATTTATTCTCTTGAAAGGCATCAGCAAGCTCCTCTCATCTACAAGATCACCAACATTTTTTTTTTCAAAAAAAAAAACCCGAAAATCAACGATAGGATTATGGCCTTTTCGTCGCGATGTCTGCTAGCTTTATTTCTTGCCTCAATGGTCCTGAACTGTCAAGTTTTTGGCCAGATTAGCACCCCTTGTACAGCTCCAGTGACCAATATGTTCACCCCATGTATGAACTTTGTCACAAATAGCTCCGGTTCAGGAAGCTCCTCCCCAACCGCGGATTGCTGCAATGCTCTCAAGAGCATGACCAGCACCGGCTTAGACTGCTTGTGCCTGCTTTTAACTGCCAGTATCCCGTTTCAACTACCCGTTAACAGAACAGTCGTTGCTTCGCTCCCTCGCGCCTGCAACATGCCTGGTGTTCCTGTCCAATGCAAAGGTCAAACATCACATCTTAATTCGAACATTTTCATGTTTTGTTTGTTATGAAAATCTTTAAATGTTCAAAAAATTTATCAACCTTCTATTTGTTTCATCAATTTTTTTTTGGAGGTGCAGGGGCTGCTGGTGCACCACTTCCTGCCCCTGGTCCAGCTGCATTCGCGCCAAATCAGTCTCCCAGTCCTGCCGGTTCTGTTGTTCCTGGAGCTTTCTCGCCGACTCTAGCACCTTCATCTGACATCCCCACAGCTACATCTCCTCCTGCAGATACGAACGCTCCAGCAATCCGTCCAGCAGTGACTCCATCAGCAGCAGCTTCTACAAACTTTTCGCCTGTTTTCATTTTGGCTGCTTTTGGAGCTCTAGCCATGAAGTTTTACTAGTTGTCCTATTTGTGTATTTTCAGCATGTATTCTCTGCTTGAGATTTATTCTTTAATTGTGATAGACTTCAGTAGATTGCTTTACTGGTCAAAATAATGAAAACCTTGAGCTCGCAGCTCCATTCAAAGAAAATAACAACTTGAACTATGGAAGACATTTGCATGATACCTAACTTTATAAAAAATCAAGCAAAAAGAGCTCCAGCAACATTTTCCTCAACTTCATCACTTGCTCACAGAACTATGTCCATGCAAAAGAAATGGAAGTCTACCCTGTCGTCACTAGAACTTATTTTAGGCTCTGCTTCTGCTTGTAATAGTTGCAGAAAAGACTTGTATTATTTAGTAAACAAAAGGGACCATAATGTAACTTGGAGATACCTGTTTATGAATCCAGAGAGCTATAAACCCACGCTCTCCCGCCGCCTGCAACTGCAATCAGAAGCAATCGCAAAGCTCAGATTTCAGAAATGGAGTTTCTAACTCCGGTTCCGATCCCTATCAGCCGACGTATATTTTACTTCCTTTTCTTCTTCACTCTGATCGTTTGCATCAAGTCCGCTTCGTCTTCTCTGCCGGACGATTGCACAGGTGAGATCGTCCGCTTTTCCAACTGCTTACCTTACGTTGCCTCTTATCCGAACAATATCTCTTCCTCCGCTTCGTCGTCCTGCTGCGATTCGTTCTCGTCCGCATTCACCGCCGGAGACGGCGTCTGCTTCTGCTACCTTCTTCGACAGCCGCTCGTCCTCGGCTTCCCTGTTAACACGACACGGATTCTGTCGCTTTCGTCAGTATGCGCTCCAGCGAATGCCAGCTCGGTCACCAATACTTCTCTCGGAACACTGTGTGCCGGTTAGGTTTCCGATCTCTCTGAACTCACCTTCTTTCTCTGCTAACTGCTACTGAAAGTCAAATTTGTTTTCGATGATGATCAGGCTCGCCGGCGCTTCCTCCTCTTCAAAGCGGATCTATTGGTCCAGCATTTACAAACCCTAACGCTCCACCTGGTGAGTTGAATTTTCTGGCTTGCATCTGCCTGCCCCAATGAGATACTGAAGTGTTAAATCTCAATAGGCGAAACTACAAACTGAAATTTGCAATTTGATTTATTAGACGATTTCTTTATTTTGCTTAAGTTGATATGAAAGTTTCAGATGAGGCCATGTAAATTTGATTGAAGTCTGACTTTCAATCTTGCAGTTCCTGCTGAATCTGGCTCTCCTTCAACATCGATAACCTTGCCACCAGAAGAGGCTGGTAATTTCCATGCACCCATTAAGGCGCCCGGATTGCATTTCTTTGCAGCTGGACACAGCTGCAGGTCTGATTTCTTATTGTACTTCGCTACGTTCTGGATGGCTTTTATAATGCTCTCTTCCCTGTGACTAAGTTCTCTAGCATGACATGAGTGACCTTGTCACCCTGGAAATTTGATGACAAATTGGGAATGTAGAGAGCATATTGGTCCAGCTTATCAGCAGAATTTGGAAAACAAGTTCTACATTCAAATATCTGTGTTCCGAATAAAAACCATTTCTCAGTTTCATCACTACCAGATCATCATTTGTCATACAGACATAATTTCAGTTTTCAGGCTTGTACAGCCTCACCAGGGGCATTACCAACAGAATTACGCCAAGCATACTCCCTGGCGCCATCCTTGTCCACAATTTTGATGACGAAATTGGGAGGGGCGACCACAAGCCTTGATCGGATTTCCAGTATACACTTGTCTGCCAAGTCGACTGCCTCCTCTAATGTCATGTTGCTTTTAAAGTGCCTGTCCATCATTGCAAGAGAAAAGTAGGAACCATAGCCAAAAGCCCCCTTGTCAAGCTTATGCATTGTAGCAATGTAGTCGATGTAATACATAGATGGTCCAACATCCTTGTCATAACCAGCCATGAGAATGTTCACTGAGTAGGGGTTCTGCAAAATGGTATGCCATTAGACACTGAAGAAGTTCCAAGAACCACAATTTGGTGAAAATCAAACCCCACTGAGATACAACCTTAGCCATATGTATGTTAAGGGAAACAACACATAAATCAGGTACCATTACATAATAAATAATCAAGCACATACAATTATTAATAAATTTTTATCAGCATATCTTCTATGTCAAACCAAAAACCTGTAGACTTTGAGTAGTAGCGCTTCAAATGACTGTACAACTAAACATACATAACTCAACTAATATAGTATGAAGCCTTTGCTTAGGATGGGAGCATAACACAATTGTCACACAATATATGAATATTCCCAGCAGAACCATGATAAGCTTTGTCGAAATGTAAGTTAAAAAGCATACAGCTAATATTAAGAAAATAGCCGAAAGTGAGTGTTAACTTGCTCTTTCTATTCTATCTCATACCCATCAGAGCCCCCATTTAGACCCATCAAGATTTGAACCCAAGCCATTTCTTGTGTCTTAGACACTTTTTCAATCGGCCACGCCTGATGGGCTGAGTGTTAATGCTTAATTCTCAATACATAAATCATGTCCTACTGCCGTAGGTAGTTAGTAAAATAAGTCAAGATTACGTAGACAAACTATATTTCCCTTCTCTTTCAATCAGAACTCAGTGCAATGATGTACTGCAAACACAAAGATCACGCCCATAGAACAGGGTGGCAATCTGACTTAAAATTTGTTGTAATTTTACATCACTATATGTTGTTATTGCATAGCAGACGATGCTGCACAGCTACTCTCATCCATTCATTAAATACTAAAATAATTCAAAATACACAACAGATTCAAACATCAAGTGCCCAAAAAGTTTTTTCAAACAGCCATCTGCTTCACTTGTTGGCCAATCTTTTAAAACCGAAATTAACCATGAACACAACATCTAAATATGACTAGATAAACAGCATTTTTTTAAAAAGCTATTACTAAGTTTATATTCAACTCAGCAACCAACAGTTATCGACAACAATGAACCATAGAACTGTATTAGTGAACCCATAAATGAAACTCAGCCGCTTACCATTTACACAACACCCCCTAGCAGTGTATGCACCCGTGTTTACAAAACTCTTTACAATCTAACCTCTATCTCCTTATCTTCTTACAAACCCTAGCCACGAATAAACGCAATTGTGACAAGTATACTCTCAATCTCAAACTTTAATACACCATTTATAAAATCCATCAAAGCCTACACCAATCTCATAATAATCACAAACCCTATCCAGAAAACAACAAATGTATAATACCAAACCAAAAATTACCTTTCGCAAGGCTGTGGCAAGTTCACCCCGGGTGAAGTTAGCAGCTGCAGAAGTCGTCAACGGGATGCCATTCCGGAACTGGTAAAGTGCCACGTTCTTCTGTATATACTCGGTGAATTGAACCCTAATATTCACACAAATCACACCACATTAAACTCATTTGCAACAGATTCAAAACTTCATTAAACTCGAAAAGGAATCAACCTGTCACCAGGCTCTCCACTGGCCGCGACGAGCTTGTGCGAATCGAGAACCATGATTTTGTCCTCGTTCGATTTATGCACCAAAATACTGTGCACGGCCGATGTGTCGGCCGCGAGAAGGACGAATCCGTCGCCTACCATACCAAAAACGCACTCCATCGTTGTTCGGATCTCCGCCGGTTTTGTATTCTGGTTTTGTATTCTGATCTTGTCTTGGAGAACAAGCAGAGTGTGCGTTTTCAACTGAAGATGCAGAAATTGGGGATTTGAGGAAGAGACGGATTGGGACTGTTTGGGTGACGGAATATCTTATCCCGATTAAGAATAGGTAGGATACATTGTGGGCTTTCGAAAAGCCCAATGAGGAAAAGGATACACTGCCAAGGCCCAAACTGGTTCGACGCTGTCGGGAAAACAGAGCGTACCGAAGGTTAGGGTTTATCTCTGAGGAGCGAAATCGCGTCGACGATTTTTGGAATTGGTTGTCGTGATGGGTTGGAAAGCAGCTGAGAAGCTCATCCGGCACTGGAAGATTCTTCGGGGGGACAACGTGCGTTAGCCGATTGAAATAAACAGATTTTTTAGAGGTGTGATTCTGATCTAAATCATGTGAATAGTAATTTTGTAATTTTGGTTTTTAACTGTTGTAGGTGATGATAAT